>OY015312.1:12386175-12986175 GCA_955612985.1 Cheilosia scutellata
TCCTTACGTCTCCCTGACCACTGGAGCGTTTTTCAGACGGAAATGATGGCTATAGGATAAGCAGCTTGGAGACTTGTCTTGCGTGCGATAGACGGTATCGTTTTCTACATAGATAGTCAATGTAGGCACAAAAGCCTCTTACTCGTACCTATATCAAACAACCAGATCATAATTGGTAAACAAATTTGGAAAATCTTTTGACGAGATTGCGGGTATAGATGTTAAGTTTCCCCGTGCTGACTCTAGGTCACTTTGATATTCCAGGCAACTGCCATGCGGCCGAACTCAAAAGACAACGCAGCTCAATATCTTACAGTAGCATCGTCAGCACTTTAAAATTGGCTCCCTTTCGATATAGTTTCAGACTTGCAATGGAATGATATCAAACCACTTATAACTGAGGAAAGGATCTCATCTCGGCCTAACACTACCAGCAATCTTAACGTCTTCTCCAGACCTGAGGAAAGAGTCTGAGTTTTATTTATTTTAAAATTTGAGAAGCCAGGCAAACTTATTAAAACAGTAAAAATTATTAGTTTAATATCTTTCTTGAACGTCTCCTCCACAATCACATCGGCGATACTCTGTTTAGAAAAACCACCACTATCATAGCCTACCTCAGATGTAAGCCCACGGAGACAAAATTGCACTTGCTATCGTAGTGTTGACTATCCAAAAAATTAACTTCTACAAACAACGCACCATGAGCCAATGGTTAGCTATGGGAACTTAATATAACAACAGAACGGGACGGTATGTGTAGCTTTCTAAGCATGCAACAACATTTAGAAACACTTGCGGATTCTAGTTCCAGATGGCGCTAAGATGCACTAGCATGGCTGATAACATCACGTTCTAATCCTTTCAATAGCGACAGAGATTAGAACCACGGCAGCCCATGGGTCAAGCCCAATCGGTGCAGTTAACATTCTTGATCTTCTTCATCATTCATTATTTTTCAGTTGATCTCACCATCTCATCCTTGGTCTATCTTTTTTTTTTTGTTTTTTTTTTTTAAATACTTCTCTCGGGAAAGGCGAGCCTATAACGCTTCAACAGCGCCTCGAGATGCTTGCAGATGTATGTTAGTTCTGAACTTAAATTGCTGCAAATTGTAGTCTTCAGGAAATAATCCCCAGGAAGCGAGTTCCAGAGTTTGCTTGCCCTGTAACAGAAGGAGTTTAGGAAAATTGATGTCCTCGACTCCTCGTGGTTGTCAGGTCATGTATGGTCATGACTTATGAGCATTAGCTGCCTGTCTTGTAGGGCGGCCAAAAGTTGCATTTCAAGGGATAATGTCTTTGAGTTCCTCAAAACATCTTCCTATATATACATATATCTGATGGCACGGGATTCCATAAAATGACTTCGAATTCGAGTTGGTGACATGAGTTTAGCGTGACCAATCCACTGAAGCTCCATCCATTAGATTAGCATTGTGGATCTTAAGTGTTCCTTATTGTCCTAGGTGACTAGGTCACAGTGGCGTGGCGTGAATAATTTTAAATGGTAAGTCGAAGTCGAAAAATATCAAAATGTCAAAGGGAAGATGTGGTAGGCATACAAAACCTACAAAACCTTAGTTAATTGTTCAAAGCCATAAAATCGAAAACTCCAGGAAGAAACTAAATTAATGAAGATATTTTTTCATCTTGATTCAATAGTACACAACTTTCATATCTCGATTTGTTCAATAAATCCAACAAATAATTGCGTGTAAACGTGATTTATATCTTGTATTATAACATTGTCTTTTATTTCTACATAAAGGTTCTTGAAATGTGTGTTTAAATCGAGCATTCGGGAGTTTTGTGGAGGTCCAGCAAAATCATCTACTTAATCTTTGAAACATTTCTTCAAACGTATTTAGGTACCTACGAAGATCATATAGCCAGCCAAGACTCAAAACACTTGATTTCTCACTTAGCGACTTGTTTATAAACTTTATAAACACATCAGTTTGTTTATTTTTTAAAAGATACTTACAAAATTAACCAAATAACTCGGAGAAAAGCGTGTTATTTTATTGCATAAGAAAGCGGCCTTTGAATAGAGGATACTCCCCTCAGAAAATCGTTAGGTAAAAAAGGAACTGACTATGACTACATCACAGCGACAGCGCAGCGATAGGACATAGGAGATACACACACAATTCAAATTCACCAAATATGTCGGCGGAAGATACACACAAAACCCACCAAATAACCCGAAGAAAAGCGGGTTATTTTTTTGCATAAGAAAGCGGGCGTTGAACAGAGAGGATCAAACTCAGATAATCGCAAGTGTACAAAAGAGAAAGGATACAAATTTGTTCTATCCACTGAGAGATTTTATAACCCGACATTGACATATTTCGGGTTATTTTAGCTTTGGGCTATGCTCAGAGAGTGTGGGCAGTTCTCTAATACTAATGATAATGATGGCGAAGGGTGTGTCGTGTGTGTTTCCGTGTGTATAATGCTCAATTAAGTTGGTGGGGTCGGGGTATGTAGCTTGCGCAGATGAATGGATACATATTATTAAGTTTATCCCGTGGGTTTTATGTTGCTCGTTTTTAAGTAAACATTGTTGTGTAGCTGAACTGAAACTTTTAAAAGGTAACCCGGTAGGAATCGGGTTATATGGACGCCACGCCACTGCTAGGTCATGCAAGTTTTGGTATAAACAGGCCGGTCGGCACGTAGGCGTCAATTGTGTCCAGATGAATTTAACCAGGGGCCAGATTCCGTAAAATGAAAACGATCGAACGATATCGTTTCGACAATAGCAGTCTCTGTCTATTGCCACAGATATGATAGAGACAGGTTTAGTGAAAACGATATCGTTCGATCGTTTTCATTTTACGGAATCTGGGGTCTCATCGCGTAACTTTTCGGACGATCATCGTCTCGACGATTGAACAAAACGACGTCGTTTTAAGTTAGCTTCATGTAACAACACAATCGCGTCGTTCAATCGAATCGTCCATCGTTTTCGTTTTGAACAGTTTGAGCAGGGCTGTAAACAAACTGTGACAACTGGAAACCAATAAAAAGGGTACCTATATAATTTGTGTGTGTTGTTGTCTTTTATGTGGAAATGTATGTATAGGTAAAAAGGTAAACATTTTTCGTTGCAGCAAAAATTTTATTGATAGGGGTTGTAAAATAAGAGAAAATTGGTGAATGCATTTTTCAAAAACCATTTAATGAATGCAATTCTATGATTGTGTACTCCAACAAGGGTGTGATGTGAACTTTCTAGTGTACCAATTTTGATTAACTAAAATGAAGAAAATGGATATTTTTTCCATATTTTTACATTTCACCACACTAATGCAAAATGGAGTGTACTATTTGTCGAAATTATGAAAAATTTGATTGAAGTAATATTCTTTAAAATTTGTTTTGCTTTTAAAAACCCTAAATGGAAACAAAATATAGTAAAAACGATGAAACGATTGCCAAAGAGCCATCGTTCAATCGAATCGTTTCGACGACGCTACTTGACAGTTAAATTGTTTACGTGAAGCAACAAGAAACGATGATCGTTCAATCGTTTCGACGATCATCGTTTTTTGGTTGTTACACGAAGTAGCAGCATCGTCGAGACGACGTCGTTGGATCGTTTTAGCCTTACGCGATGAGACCCCTGGGCCCAGACAGATTCCTTAACCTACCATATACAGAGTGGGCCATCTAGTGGTTTCTTTTTAAATCATAGGTTATTTTGACACTGACAGCTGTTTCCCACTCGAAATCTTGACAGAAAGTCAGTATCATACCTCCTGTAACCGAATTTTTTTACTGAAATTGAAGACATGGATTTGGACGACCTCTGGTTCATGCAGGATGGCGCGCCATGCCATAATATTCAACCCAGCTCCACGTTGAATTTCTTGTGTCATTAGCATGATAATGCTAAGAGAATAGAAAATAAAAAAATTCTTGTGAGCGACAACATTTCCTTCGACTCGACCTTGTCTATATGCTTTGACAAAATTTCCTTCAAGGTGTTCACCGCTTGCTGTATTAGTTGCTGTCCTACCAAATCGCACTTTATCAGTGCCCCCCGTTATATATTTACAACAAATTACACTTTCGGCGCAGCGTGTCGTCGTCAGTGATGCGGTGCCAAGAAAAATCTCAAAATTTCTCAGACCTGTCAAAACGGCAAACATCACAAATTCATCCATTTGTTTGAGGTAGCTGAATGCCACCTCGTCGATCTGTTTGCAACGACGACTATTTTAGCGCAGACAGACGGATGTTCAGACCACCCACGTGCCGAGCCGATGCGTTCTGCTCTGCGGTTACAACCAAACCCACTGGCCCACTGGGTGTTGGGCCACTGCATTAACATTTTCGCTGTTTTGTTATTGTTACATTTCCATTTGGTCATGCGGCCTCTACCTCTATCTCTACCTCACAAGCAAAAGCAAGCGATTGCAAATAGAATTTAAATTCACCCAGCACCATTGGTGGCGGTGTACATTAGCGGTGGCTGTTTTCGGTCACATTTCGTGGATTATTTCACTCGGAATCACTTTCGAAGCAATTGACTTTTATCGAGCGGCAACCGTCGAAATGTCATTGCCAATCGCCATTACACAAAAGCCATTTCCGCTAAGCGAACAGCAGGAAGTTCGAAATTAGCCACTTGACAGTTTGAAATAATTACCTCTCGCAATGGAAACAGCCCACCAGTGGTTGTATGCCCGAGTGATGCTGAAAAATTGCTCTTCCTTTTGGGTTGACTTGGGGTTTCTCAAGACACCCATCGGAGGAGTCCTTTCTTCCATACACAATGTGGCAGGGGTTATATTGCTATGGTGTAGCTTTATGCGATTCATTTAACTCCTAGGCCACTTAATACCTTCATCATTTTAATTCCGAAAGGGCCGAGCAGACACACACCCCTTCGGGTTTGCCAAAAGGGTTATTAGACTCTCACCGAAGAAAATTTACTCGAGGAGATACAAGCATCTTTGTTGTACACCTCAAGCGCTATTCGGCTTGGATTGTCCTTTTCCTTGAGTAAGTGTAGTATATGGTTGCGGAGTGGTGGGGTTGGCAAAATGGTGAGGAAAATTTACATCCTCCGAGCAGGGCAACACATGGGGATGATAAATTTTCATAAAATGCCGCCAACATCGTTGTCCTTCATATACCCACACCCGAAAAAGGAACACGACAACAACACGTCGTCGTGTTAAACTCTTGGAAACCACATAATAATTCTTAAGACCGACAGGACAACAAATTTAATTTAAAGTTATTCGAATGAAGTGAAAGAGGTAGTGGTGCGGTGGCAACTGTGGACCACTATAATGCTTGCTTAAGGTAGTCCAACAGTCTGTGTAAAAGGAAATACCACAGGATCAGTTGTAATGAATGTAATGAATGAAATGAATGAAATGAATGAAATGAATGAAATGAATGAAATGAATGAAATGAATGAAATGAATGAAATGAATGAAATGAATGAAATGAATGAAATGAATGAAATGAATGAAATGAATGAAATGAATGAAATGAATGAAATGAATGAAATGAATGAAATGAATGAAATGAATGAAATGAATGAAATGAATGAAATGAATGAAATGAATGAAATGAATGAAATGAATGAAATGAATGAAATGAACGAAATGAATGAAATGAATGAAATTAATGAATTGAATGAATTGAATGAATTGAATGAAATGAATGAAATGAATGAAATGAATGAAATGAATGAAATGAATGAAATGAATGAAATGAATGAAATGAATGAAATGAATGAAATGAATGAAATGAATGAAATGAATGAAATGAATGAAATGAATGAAATGAATGAAATGAATGAAATGAATGAAATGAATGAAATGAATGAAATGAATGAAATGAATGAAATGAATGAAATGAATGAAATGAATGAAATGAATGAAATGAATGAAATGAATGAAATGAATGAAATGAATGAAATGAATGAAATGAATGAAATGAATGAAATGAATGAAATGAATGAAATGAATGAAATGAATGAAATGAATGAAATGAATGAAATGAATGAAATGAATGAAATGAATGAAATGAATGAAATGAATGAAATGAATGAAATGAATGAAATGAATGAAATGAATGAAATGAATGAAATGAATGAAATGAATGAAATGAATGAAATGAATGAAATGAATGAAATGAATGAAATGAATGAAATGAATGAAATGAATGAAATGAATGAAATGAATGAAATGAATGAAATGAATGAAATGAATGAAATGAATGAAATGAATGAAATGAATGAAATGAATGAAATGAATGAAATGAATGAAATGAATGAAATGAATGAAATGAATGAAATGAATGAAATGAATGAAATGAATGAAATGAATGAAATGAATGAAATGAATGAAATGAATGAAATGAATGAAATGAATGAAATGAATGAAATGAATGAAATGAATGAAATGAATGAAATGAATGAAATGAATGAAATGAATGAAATGAATGAAATGAATGAAATGAATGAAATGAATGAAATGAATGAAATGAATGAAATGAATGAAATGAATGAAATGAATGAAATGAATGAAATGAATGAAATGAATGAAATGAATGAAATGAATGAAATGAATGAAATGAATGAAATGAATGAAATGAATGAAATGAATGAAATGAATGAAATGAATGAAATGAATGAAATGAATGAAATGAATGAAATGAATGAAATGAATGAAATGAATGAAATGAATGAAATGAATGAAATGAATGAAATGAATGAAATGAATGAAATGAATGAAATGAATGAAATGAATGAAATGAATGAAATGAATGAAATGAATGAAATGAATGAAATGAATGAAATGAATGAAATGAATGAAATGAATGAAATGAATGAAATGAATGAAATGAATGAAATGAATGAAATGAATGAAATGAATGAAATGAATGAAATGAATGAAATGAATGAAATGAATGAAATGAATGAAATGAATGAAATGAATGAAATGAATGAAATGAATGAAATGAATGAAATGAATGAAATGAATGAAATGAATGAAATGAATGAAATGAATGAAATGAATGAAATGAATGAAATGAATGAAATGAATGAAATGAATGAAATGAATGAAATGAATGAAATGAATGAAATGAATGAAATGAATGAAATGAATGAAATGAATGAAATGAATGAAATGAATGAAATGAATGAAATGAATGAAATGAATGAAATGAATGAAATGAATGAAATGAATGAAATGAATGTATGATATAAAATGATGGCCGTTCTAAGCACGTGCCTCTAGGTTTTATACTCATCCAAGAGTTGTCGGCCTTCATTTTGGTTTTTGGACCTTGCATGGCGCTTTTGTAGTCACACTGCACTGCCCCGAATGATTTTATCTCCTCATATTCCACCAGTAGCATGGTGCACCTCTTTTGCTCCATATTCTACTGTTCGCTGCAAATTGCGAATGAGTCGAAGTGTCTCTGCAGTCTTTCCAGACAGACCATCATAATATGTCTATCAGGTTGTCTAACATCGACGTCACAAAAATTGTCTCATTAGGTCTGAATGTGTGAACGAAGATCAACACCCGATTACACTGTGTCAATCGAGCGGTCATTGTGCCCCTAAACCAATGACATGATGAGACAGAGCTGATTGTCAGAGATGAGTGACCGAAGTATGACAGGCGACTTTTGCACGCAAGTTGGTCTTAGGTACTTTTGCCCTATGTAATAAAATTGAAAGAAAAAGAAAGAAAGAAAAAGGACGTCGTTTACATACCCACTCTTGCATACCACACTGTCGCACTGGGTTATTCAACCCCTCAGACACTCGCAACGGAGAAAGTTTCCTTTTTGCGATGACGTCTTTTGACCTGAAGCAAAACTTCTCTTCTTTACAATCTAGACCTCCTTAAGGCATCATGCCTGCTCCTCTCACACATGACGTGTAGTCGTGCACATGTACACAGCAGTACAGCACTATATGGTGTATCCATTTAAGTTGAAGTATACTTTGGAGCAATTTGGTCGGTGTCGATGTAAAATTATCTCACAATTCCCATGGAATGGGTATATGGGTTGCCTCTGTGCTAGTTTATCCCTTAGAAATCCCCTTCGGTTAGGTGAGGTGTCTTAACCAACATCTTGGGAACATCATGTTATCTAACGAAATAAATTTCTTGGGTCTGGACTTTTCCTTCGTTTTAAGTTGAACTAATTAATAAATATTAGCCTCTTAAGTTGGATTAATTGGCATGCGTTAGTTATATGGGATAAGTTTCTTATAGGGTGAACAACACCCCCGCCCGGCCCGTTTTATAGACTAGGTAGCTGTTGTGTAAATTATTCCATGGGGATGGGGTTGCATGTGTTGGAGCAGCAGTCAAACTGAACCAGTTTTATCAGCGGTGGACAGTTGACAATTTTCCTTCAATTCAAGGATAGGTTTAAAAAGGTATTGCGTTGGCGATGATGATGATGATTATGCTCAATTAACATTGACATTTCAATATGAGGTTCAGATGCGGTTATGTGACAGGCAGTGGTAATCGGTTTGCTGGAAAATGTATACCTATAGCTTAACCTCTACCCCAACTCATTCACGTTATCTAAACAACGAATTTTATAAGTCGATGCCGAAATAAAACATCTCTCACCATGCAGCGACCAGATGTTGCGCTGTAAACCCTTTAACGAGTGATATCCTCACTGCAACAAGCGACCATTCAATTGCCTGTCTGTCATCTCTCCGTGGAGTGCTCGTATCTCCGCGGCATTGCGATAAACGCAATGACACTTTATCTAAAAGATGCTCGTCATCTTTTACGATCGCACAGGAGATTGTGCCTGATTGGGTTTGTGTAAACACATCGAGTGGAGTGATCTCTTCCAGGAATGCATTCCCTTTTTTGTTGTATACAAACACCAAACACACCAATTGGTAGCGAAAGGACCTTTTTATGCAAATAATAGAAAACTCGTCCTGGTGGCTAATATAGAGGTGCGTATAGGGGCGTAGCCCACACAGTGAAAGCTGGTAAGTTAATTAAAGACGAATTGTCGGACACACTCTGCCATGGCGGCAAGGATAACTCTTCGGCAATGGGATTATAGTTGCTGCTTATTTGGTTAGGTCGTGCGGTGTTGCATGCACACATGGTCCACGTGTATACGGACTGAGGTGCTGCTCAATGTGGTAGCAATGTGTTGTAGTATTTTCGATTGTTTTTCTGTGGATACATTCGGTTGGTAGGTAGGTATGTCCTTATTTGATTAGGATTCAAATGTTTTTAAACTGTATTCAGACTATTAGCATTTTTGTTGTTCCAAGTAGACTTTTTGGCATGGCCTTATCCATTTTCATAGGTTGTCATCTCCATTGACGGATGAAGATTAATGAATATTTCTCGTATGTTATATTACTTTGGTCGCAGTTTTGAGACATGAAAATACATCCCCATGTGACAAAAAATTGGGGCTTTTACTATTACTTCTGTTGATCGTGAGTAAAAAAGTTGCTTAAGTCGGCTCTCACATTGAGGCAACAATCAATAAGCAACTGGCAATAGGAAACACGCAAAATTATCGCTTTATTTTACATTGAATTAAATTAGAGGTCTCACATCAAAGCTACTAAATATCGTTCGAACGAAAAATGTTGCTGATTGCTTATTGGCAGTTGCTATAGCAACTATAGTTGCTTATTGCTTGTTGAGACTTGAAAGCCACCTAACATAATTTTTAGGAAATTTCTCAAGGATAAAAATTTCATAAAAAAAAATGAAAATTTATAAGGTCAACATTTTGAGAAAAGAGTATTTTAATTAAAAAAATGTAACAACTTATTTTTAAAATTTTGAGTTTAAGGAGCCATAACTTTTTTGTAGCTGCCCAGATGTAACCGAAGTGCTTCAGTCTTATATGCGCTACTTAATTGTTTTTTCAAAATGCTCAAATCAATTTTTGTACCTATAACAGTTTAGAAGTTATAGCGTTTTAAGTGGTAACACCGAATGTGAGTGGCGTTCGAAGATCTTCTCCAAGTGAGGTTTAGGTAAGACTTAGATCTATAACAACTAAGACTGCGGCTTTCGGAATAAGTACATATTATGCAAAGTTCTTGATTCTTTGGGAAGAATCCTTCCAATCCAAGTTATACCTGAACCTTAGATAGAAAGCACATCACAGTTCACAATATGTGTAAATTCGTTTTATCTTTCAGAATCGGAAGACTATTGAAGCGAATGACTCTACTCATGCCGCCACAAAGCGAAACATAGGTAACGTATTATTTGTATCTGAAGGTTGATGGCATGGACCTGCAAAATAAGCTTAAAAGGCTGACCTTCGCAAAGGAACATCTGCACAAGCCAAAGGAGTTCTGGAGAAGTGGTCTGTCCGTTTGTCAAAAAGTGAAACTTGGTTGAGGCTCTGTCATGTTCTTTGGATGTGTTGCGTATAATGGGCTGGGTGACTTGGTAGGTACCTATCATCGCCTCGATGAACCAAAGTCAATATTTTAGTACCCTAAATGATAATGCCTTTCCATCAGGATAATGCCTCAAGCCCGGATGATAACTAACTTTTTGAAGGATTTTTATGTTACCACATTGGACTGCCCACCTCAAAGTCCAGATTTAAATATAATAAAAATCGTTTGGTCTCGTTTGAAACGCAAAAGAACGGTTTCGTTAAATAAAACCAGAGAGGAGACTATTTCTGAGGTCACTTTCCCTTGAAAAGAGATATCTCCAGAGTTTCTTCAAAATTTAGTGGACTCCGTACAGAGACGCCTCCATAAAGTTATTGAACCTAAAGGAAGTTATACATTTCACTAAATTCTTCTTCATTTCTTTACTTTTGTTAAGTTTAAACTTTGTTTTCTTAGTATTACATAATTATCAAAAAAAACAACACATAACATAAAATTAATAATTAATTTATATCTTTTTAAGTTTCTATGAAAATGTTTATGTTTTTTATAAATGTATTGTTTGCATATTTTTAAGTTTGTATTAGTTATTATATAAGAAAAAAAAATAAACAAGAATTCTTTATAAAGCCATTTAAAAGTTAAACTCAAAAATGCACGGATTTTATTTCTTCAAAATGCCGACTATAGAAGATCCCTAATGTAAAATAAAGCCAAGAATTATATTCAGGCTATTAGAGTCTCTGATTTAGTTGACGATACATTGAGTTAAAAATTTCTTTATTTCGAGACTCATTTTTTACAAAAATAAATATTTTGAACAAACATAAGGCCTTTGCGAAGCTGTTTACAACCGCGCGGATTATGTCAAGTTCCGGAACTTCAGAGAGCATGTCAAGAAAGGCGCTCTGTCTCCAAGATGTTGGTCCAATCTTTTAATGGAAAGTGGCCCCAGCAACAATACTGATATAAGAAAATTCCTACAAAACTGTTAAAAAATTGCAGATAAGGGCACTTCCTAGAAGACACGCTATGCTCGAAGTGGAACTCATAAAGTGCTGCATTTTATTTACTGGTGACCATCTTAAATGTGTGGCGTTTTCCAGTCATCATTCCAAATACTTGAAAACCCAGATAAAATTATAAAATTGTGTTCATTCCGTATCAGTATCACGCACGGCTCCAAAGCCTCCGACATTTCTCATATTACGAACCCTATTTATTGCCCGTATTTTATCGTAGAGGGACCTTGGGCCCATTGAAAGAACACATGCAACACCGTCCCGACATCTTATCGTTAAAAAAAAGTCCCTAAATTCCAAGACAGCGCTGATAAAATTCAACTATTAACTGAACCGATTTTATAAACAAAAAAAAATACGAAAATGAATTGCGTCCAAGAAAGTATGATCAACCCTTAGAAAAGTATCCCCGCTCAGCTAATCTCTCAAATAAATGTGTCATCACTTCACACACCAGTCTCCAGTCAGTACTCAAACTCAACTCTCATGTCAACTCAATTTTATTATAAACATGCGTTGCAATGACATCACACATCTTCTCGCAGTTAAATTTTCAAAACTAAAAATTATATTACCATTCGCGATCGTTGACGCCAACAAGCCGAGCGCAGGCTCAATAAATAAAGATCTGTTTTCCCTGAGATTACAAATAGCTGTACATATACCCAAGCCCAAGCCAAGCTGTGTAGCGAGGTCTTCTGTTTCCCAGGCACTTTAATAACACTTTGCACTCGGCTTGGCCGTTTCACTTAACCCCGTGAACGCTTCAAATGGAATTGATATGCTGCTGGCGTATAGATTAGTAAGCGTGAGCAACGTGGATTATTTAAAAACGGCAATTACTCGCCGCAGCGTTATTTTTACACTTGTGCAGCGCGAGAAATACCGCCGCCGCCGCGAAAAATACACACAATTGGATGGGGTATCTGTGTGTACCGCATCGCAGTCCTTAAGGGTGTTAATTAGTCCCTACCGATCGGGTCTATAATGTTGCATGGGAATCAACGGTGAAATTCGCCGAGCAATTCACTGATGCGGGTGAACAAACTCGAGCTTGTAACGATGACGAGCGGGCTATTTTTAGAACTGAGCTGTCATGCAAATTCCCAGTAGTTTAATTTAAAAACCGGGAATAAAGTAATAAGAGGAAAATATTTGCGAATTAATTGGTCATATGTAGCGTGAGAGTGTTGTTAGGTGGAGAGGGTGGAGGTACTGACAGTGAGCCACGCGAGTATTGTTATAATTATATGCTTCGCTTTGAGCGTATATACAAAGTTGTAGGCAATTGAGGTTCTACGTGACGAAGTAATTGATGTTAGAGAGGTCCGCATGTTGTGATTCGTAAGGACGGACCTTTAGTCGAAAAATGCACAGGAGAACAAAACGGAGGGGCGTATTCAGCCTGCGAGGTTTTAGACATCCTCGAGGAATCTATATTTGCAACAGGATCTGATTGATTGTGTTTTATGTAGATATACGAAAACCCCGATTGCGAAAGTTTTATCGCTAATGAGGAAACTTATTTGGATATAAAGTTGGGCCAACGATAAGCTCAGGGAGGAAGTGAATGAATACTGGAACCAGACTGGCACCATGCTCCGTATGCTAGCAGATTTCTTACGAGTATTAAAAAATGTCTAGCTCAACTAAAAACAACAGCAATAAGTAGTAATCTTGTAAAAAGATGACCTTATTTCGACGAAGATTGTTCTGAGTCCAGTCAAATATCTCTTGGGTCTCTCAGCTCCTTCAGAAAGTTAAACGAAAAAAATCAGAGTGTTGGAATAAGATGCAGCAAATGAAATTACAGTCGTTTCGAACTGTAAAGAGTTCTGGCTCGTATAGTTAAAAAAATGGAATTGAATGGAACCACGCTTAAAGATGGAATGCTGACGGAATTAATGCTCTAAGAAACTATGATTATTTAATGCTGAATCCGGAAAGGATAAATGTCTAATGCTAAATGTCACAGTGATAATTTGTATGCATCGTTTTGAGTTGAGAGAACACAGCAACGCCGTAGGTGAAGATAGGATCCTATGATCCGACATTGTGTTCCAAAAATCTCTAGTCTTTCTAATTTCTAAAAAAGCGATACGAATGAGGCCGAAAAATAAATTACAAAAAATGTCCTTAGAACTGATGAATGAAAAAAAAAAAGTGAATGAAGATAAGAAGTTAAGCCAGTTCCAGTCAGGATTTAGGGAAGGTTTCTGTCAACGTTGCAAAACCGGCGGAAAGATATACCTATACTTAAAACAAGCCAAAGAACTTTTCATGAAATTTCGAGTGGCATATTATTTGACATGGTAAACCGAGTCTCGGCAGAATGTAGTCAACATTTTTAAAAATGACCTTGACAATATACATACACGAAAAAAATTAATCAGCGATATAAAATAGTAAAGGAACTTTCGGAATCTTTTGAAATAAAAATAAGTTAGACAGGGATATATCTTCTAAGTTGTTGAATATTTTCGTTCTTTTAGGATGGCATCACATACATATTTTATAGCTGCTGATATCAAAGTAGAATAAGATCGAAACAAAGTCAGGATTACAAACTTGCTACCTATTTGCGAATGATATTGGGATTCTAGCAGATTCATTGAGCACATTATTATTTAATGATCTACAAAACTACTTCAAGTTAACGATTCACTCACTGACTCACTGACTCATCAACGCCCAGCCCAAAACCCTTTGCCCTATAAAGCTGAAATTTTGCAAAGAGATTCCCTTTATCATATACACAAGGAATATATGAAATTCAACCCTCAAAAGTGCAAAATGGAGTTGAAAGTTTGCATGGGAAAATGTTTATAATAATAATATAAAAGAGGAAACTGACTGTAAAGAAATCTCTGTGTACCAAATCCGGAAGGCTGCGCGAGCAAAGCTAAGGGCAAAAGCTGGTAAATACATAAAAGACAAAAGTTATAATCATCAGGGAAGGCACTGCGCACCTTACACACAATTGGATGGGGTATCTGTGTGTACCGCATCGCAGTCCTTAAGGGTGTTAATTAGTCCCTACCGATCGGGTCTATAATGTTGCATGGGAATCAACGGTGAAATTCGCCGAGCAATTCGGGTGCGGGTGAACAAACTCGAGCTTGTAACGACGATGAGCGGGCTATTTTTAGAACTGAGCTGTCATGCAAATTCCCAGTAGTTTAATTTAAAAACCGGGAATAAAGTAATAAAAGGAAAATATTTGCGAATTAATTGGTCATATGTAGCGTGAGAGTGTTGTTAGGTGGAGAGGGTGGAGGTACTGACAGTGAGCCGCGCGAGTATTGTCATAATTATACGCTTGGCTTTGCGCGTATACAAAGTTGTAGGCAATTGAGGTTTTACGTGACGAAGTAATTGATGTTGATCAAGTGGTAATGGGTTAGAGAGGTCCGCATGTTGTGATTCGTAAGGACCTTTAGTCGAAATATGCACAGGAGAACAAAACGGAGGGGCGTATTTAGCGAGGTATTTAGCATGTGAGGTTTCAGAAATCCACAACGACTCTATAGGTATTTGGAACAGGAGCTGATTGATTTTGTTTTATATGTATACGAAAACCCCGATTGCGAGAGTTTTATCGCTTCTGAGGAAACTTATTTGGAGATAAAGTTAGGCCAACGACAAGCTCAGGGAAGTGGATGAATACTGGAACCAGACTGGCACCACGCTCCGTATGCTAGCAGATTTCTTACGAGTATTAACAAATTTCTAGCTCAACCAAAACATCAGCAAGAAGTAGTAATCTTATTTCGACGAACATTGTTCTGAGTCCAGTCAAAAATCTCTTGGGTCTCTCAGCTCCTCCACTGCATAAAAGTCATGCAGAATGTTTGCCATGCCATATTTGTTTGGTATAGGAGGTACCAGAACTACTTGACCGACATAGACATTTTTCAATATCAACCTGACGACGGTAAAAAGAACAGCTCTCACAAAATTTCATTCGCCTAGATCGATTCGTTTGGACGCTATCGTGCTTTCAACAGACAGACAGACGGACATGGCTAAATCGATTCAGAATATATATATTTTATAGTGATCCTGATTCAGAATATAGGTATATACTTTATAGGGTCTCCGGTGAATCCTTCTTGGCGTTACAAATGTAATGACAAAGTGAATATACCTTACTGATGTGAAGGGTATAAAAATCACAGTGCAGGAATTAGATGCAGCAAATGCAATGGCAGCCGTTTTAAAGTGTGAAGAGTTCTAGCTTTGGAGTATACCTAGCAAAAAATCTGAATGGAACCACGATGGAATGTAGGTGAAGATAGCATCCTATGATCTTACATTTTGCTCCAAAAATCTAGTCTCTCCCATTAAAAAAAAAAAAGAATAACCTTACGAATGATGCCGAAAAAATATTACAAAAATGTCCTTGGAACCAGGCACGTAGCCAAGGGGGCTTGAGGGGCTGAAGCCTTAGATTTCCTAGTAAGCCTCATTGTATGCGAAAAAACTATTCAGTTTAACGCTGCCCTAATCAGTTTTCCTACAGAACAAATCCTTAGATTTCGCTTCTGCATTCGACCGCACAAAAGATGTTCTGTTCCGAAGTCTCTTAAAAACATCGGAGAAAATGCCGAAGATTTTTTCAGAGAGGCTTTTCAATCCGCATCCCAACTTGCCGAAGACTTATTTGAAGTTGAATTAAGAGCTCCAAGAAGTTGACTGAAACAAACAAAGCGTTCCAATCCAGAAACCTCTTCTACTGAAGCCAAGTTGAGAGTGTCTATACTGATTACATTGCATAGATTCGTTAAAATCTTACGGACAGATTCATGGTCAACGAAGACATTCTACCATCGTTTCAAGGCCTTCTCCCTAGGTTTTGCTGCATTTGAGCGAGTGAACGAATTGGAAAAGCTATAACATTTTAATTTATGATAATGCAATTTCGTTGTCAGCTGCGAAAGCTGGGTACGTTCTTTGGTGCGAAAAAATATCGTCGAGTGATCCTCCTACCGAAGTTTTGAAATTGTTTGATATAATGTGACAAGACTTACTTTAGAGCTCTAAACTTATTGCTTACGGTTTTGGCCATGTTTCCAGTGACCACAGCTAGTGTTGAAAGAACCTTTCACTATGACGCGTTATGGATAATGCAAGATTAAGCTCACTTGCTATGATATCTTTTCATTCGGAAATTAATGTGGATCCAGATAAGGTGATTGACCTCATGTCAAAAAAAATAAAAAATCAAGACGTCTTCTGTTTTGAAAGAAATGTGTGTAAAGAAATAATTTAAGTATGTTCGTTTAAGTACATCAATGAATTGGAATATATATACATAGTTCTTTGTTTAAAGAATTCCTCGTAAGATTTGGAAGCAGTTGAATATTTTCCTTCTTTTAGGATGGCATCACATATTTTATACCTGCTGATCTCAAAGTAGAAAAAGTCCGCCACCAAGTCAGGATTACAGCTATACTCGAACGGGATTCTAGCAGATTCATTGAGCAAGCTAGAAAATGACTTTAAGTTAAATGGTTCGTAAAGTGAGCAGCGAACTGTATATCCAAGTTGCGTGTATCAGTCAGATCTGTTTCTAGCAATCTGCCTTCAGTAACGCACAGCATATTTTAATTAGACGTGTCTTGTTCATCTGGTGCGTTGTTGCTTAGGGGTGAACTCAAAGACTCTTCAAAGTTGCTCTATTGCCCAAAAATGAGTCTTCTCTTTCATACTCCATCGATACAATCCGGACCGAATAATACCCGAAGAATCTGTCCCTCAAGGCGTCTCAAAGAGGTTTTCATCCGCTTTCGACAAACTACAGCACAAATGGAATTATGTATTAAGTTCTTTTTCTTCTTTCTTTCTTTTAAAAAGTCGATTTAGGCTCGTGATCTTCTTATAATTGCTTCAAAAATGATGTTGACGAAGTTACATGATTGTTCGTCTGATTATCTTAAATCCTTTTCGATAAATTAGCAAAATTTCTAAATCGTCATCCTGATTCACAGACGAACTATATTTTGTTGTGGGTTTTTCCTTAAGATATACCTACTGAACTGTGGCCTTTCCTAGCCTAATGCACTATATACTGATACTAGCTTTTGCCCGCGGCTTCGCTCGCGCTGTCCTCAGAATTTGGACATAGAGAGAGAGAGACACAGTCAGTTAGTTGCCTCTTTTATATTTATATATCGTGCAGGAAACCTACTCAAGAAAGTAATTAGTGTCTCTGAAAAATATGTCTAATGGAGAAAACAGTTCAAAAACTGTGCTGGCATCTCAACATAGATCATACTATAGCAGACTGAGCCACTATCTGTGGGAAAAAAACATATTTCTTTGCTGGCAAATACACCGATATGATGAGCACCATCTGTAGACTAAGGTGGAAATCTTACCCTGAAACATACTCTCCAAAGCATGTAACCAGAAAGATCGTGATGATGTGTATCTACCACTTTCTAGCAGTAGTGGGCACTGCTATTCTTACAGAATTCCGCTTGAATAGCTTTGGAGTACATACTCTAAAGTTAGATGAAGCGATAAGCATATTCAACGGCGACAGAGGTTGAAACTGATCGGAGAAACTGATTTTCTTTATTTCTCATTGAGAGTACACAAACCGAGTTTAAGTCGATCGGATGAAAAATAAACATTTTTCCATACAAACTTTTAGCCCTCCCCCCCCCCCCTTAAAGCTATGGCTCCTTAAAGTCAAAATTTTTAAAATTTGTTGTAACATTTTTTAACTTAAAATGTTTTTTTTTCTCCAAATTTGTGCTTAAATTTTTATTTTTTTATGAAATTTGTATCCTTGAGAAATTTCCTAAAAATTATGATAGGCAACTTTTTTACGTACGATCAACAGAATTTTTAGTTTTTTGTCAGACAAAAATGTTTGCATACCTATAATAGTTTAGAAGTTATAGCGTTTCAGGTGGTACACCTCCAAATTAGAGGTCACCCACTTTGATGGGCTATACCTATACCCTATACGCTATACCTGCAATACAATTTTTGGCTCGGCGGAACTTCAGGAATCTTCCCTTAAAGGATTATACGTAAGTATACCCCTTAACTGGGCACCCTGTATAGATATGTAGTACGATCAGAAATTTGTCATGTAGCTTTTCAGACCATTATCATCGAAACGACAGACCTCCCCACTTTAGCTAAGAACATTAATCAGTACTAAAATGAACAGGTTAGTGGTGAAAGTTTTTAGCTAGTACAGTAGTACGAAGTATGCGAGGCATTCAAGAAACTTATTCAGAAGCATAGGACAGGTGGCCTAAGTCTTACTCTAATCACAAATTCGTATTCAAATAAATACTGACTCTGGTCCTTGCGGCACTCGCCATACTGGAAGTCACAGTTGCAGACTCTTGAGGATGTAGTATCTAACTACTTGAGTATCCAAGGTCTCTAGTTGCTCTTATGCATGGAGCCTGTGGCCGAAACAACACATCTGTAAACAGGTATACCTACTTTCACAGAATTCTGAATTCTGACATTTGAAACAAAAGAAAATTCCGTCAGATCAAATTGTCCTTACGTCTCCATACTTATACGATTGCTGATGTAGTCAACATTTGGGCAATCCAAAGTCATGGCTTGTCATAGATTCGTAATACCAAATTTGTGCTGAGACTCATATCCTCCAACATAAAAGGCAAGGCCAAACAATTTTGTTGACTAGTTTTGGTTCAATCTGAGCTCATAACATGGGTCCACATTTCCGAGCTTAGGTCCGTCAATCTTTCTCCAATTAGCCGGTGATCCCCATATACCCATACTTTGACTTATATCCCTACCAGCGCTAGCGTCGCTAGCGTTTTTGAAGGAAGCTCAATTGAAAAAAAAACTCATCGCAACATTCCTACCTGCCTATCCTGCATGTGGACTGTTGTAGGCCGTCAGTCTATTTGAACAGACAAAACGTAACTGTTCAGCTCACGCTGTGCTTGCACTAGCCGTCAACTTTCGACTTTGTTTCAAAGTGAGTAAAATAAATTCCTGGAACAAAACAAATCCCTGTGCCGTAATCGAAACTAAGTTCCCTTTCCCCTGGCTTAAGTCACCTATGCCATCTGTTCGCACGCTCGATTCACCGTGGTGGCCTAAGGCAATAACGGTTCTCCTCGCTTAAATCTCATATGTGACCAACTTTATCTACAAAAGAAACATTGCCCACTGATCCAATGGCACTGGCACCATGTCGTCTACGAACGACCTCATCATTCCAGTTCACTGGCGAATTTCCTTTCGTTCCTCTCTTCAAAATCAAATATTTGTCTTCTGACATAAATTATTCCGTTTATACATCAAAACGATACGCGCACGCACACGTTTACATGCAAAATAAAACTCGCCCTTTTCGTATGCAACCACCACCACCAAAATGAGCCCGAAACTTACCCAACAACATTATCCTCATGATGTAATTGATGCACTTGATCACAATTGAATTTACATAAAACGATAAAAAAAAGGACGAACTTGAGAGAATGGAACGAAACTGAAAACCTGAACCCTTCGCCCGTATGTCATCATTTTTTTTTTTTTTTTTTTTTGTGACACGAGCGGTGAGTTTTTCATACCTGCCAACAGGAGGAATTCAGGAGAAAATTGTCTCTGATGCCATAGAAGGAGTAGTGAGAGAGTGTGCGGTCCTCGCACGAGCAACCAGCATTAATCCTTCTGCTTGATTCGATTCCATATCAAATTCATCGCATTGTTCGTTGATTATTTGCTTGGGAAAGGATCTTATATCCTCGCGTGCAGAGAGGTGAAAAACCTACCCTTGCCTGGATGACAGATGGCATGTCTCGCGGGCTGCATTTGGCACACGTTCAATTTTTTTTTGTTCTTTGATTGCAAGGGGACTGACGCTGACGGTAATAAAAGGTAGTTCCTGTGATTCAAAACGGGACTCATCAGGATGCGGTTTTAATATCCAGTTTTGTTTGGCTTAGGGAAAAGGGTTTTCCATATACACACACTTTGAATGCGCATGTGTGTGTGTGTTGGAGAAAATTTCGTTTTTCACCTTTATATGCCTTCAGCTTATTTGTAAGTCCTGGCACATGGACTCGATTTGCGTTTGGGGTGGCGAAGGTCTATTAGCGCTTGCAACCCCCGTTTTCTTTTTAAATACACAAAAATTAGATTAATTGATTGAATAGCGGCTCCTGTGCCCGCCATGCGCGTCCTAATGAGATTTGGTCGTCCTTCCACCATGCACAGGATTGTAAATTTGTAAGCCACTGCAAGTGAATGGACGCGCATAGCTGTAAAACAGGATGAATATGGTAAACCGATTACATATTCACTCAGTCACTCGCATTTACACACAGATGTGGCAGCAGCGTATAGTCGAATCCTCGAAGAAGGGTGTCAAATTTGAGGATTTAATAAATGACTTTGTTATCCTCTTCCGTTTTGCCGGCGAGTTCCTTGCGTCCGTCCGCTTGCAATAAGAATATTTTGGAAAATAAAATTCAAATCACTCATCGTCGCAGGGGTTCATTTACCTACGGTGTGTGCAGAGTCGTTGTACCTACACCTCTACATCTATCTTACAACTGAATCCATGTGATCATAAATCAGTGTCATCATCTTTAGCAATGGACATGAACCCACATGATGCTGGTGCTCTATGCAAGGACCTTTCGTTCCATTCAACATGTGTTAGCCAAATGTGTGCTCTGCTCAGAAGGTGTGAATTGATTTTTTTTTGTGTTTGCCTTCAAACATCACTCATTCATTGATCCTTTGGCTTAAGCATGCGGAATAGTGTAGTGTCCTTTATGTGTACAATTGGTTTTTGGGGAGGATTTATCCACACGTTTGGATTGATGAGGCAGCATAATTGCTGAGATGTGTTAGTTTTCGATTTTCATTCAAGGATAACGCCAGGAGGCGCTTGGATTTCTTTCAATGATGCACGATTATGGTTTGCTTTTCAAATCAAGAAGGTGAGGCGTTAGGTAGGTGTGATTTTGTTGAACGTTTGTGTGGCGCATATTTTTCGGATTATCTCTGTGTGGGCGCTTAGCTCAAGCGTACTTTGTATGTGGTTTTAACAATTAGAAAGTAGGTCCTATTATACCTGATGTGATTTCCACTGAAGACTAGATTTTTTTTGGTAACGATTATGGCGTTTGGTTTCTCATGGCTGAATCGTGAATGTCTTTAGTCCCTTTTCCCTTAATGTTTAATGTGAGCTATTCTTTGTTGTAGGGTGAGAGGTGTTATTAATATAGACATTGTGGAGGTTTTTTCACACCAGCGGTTAGGTCCGATTAATCTACATCAGGCCAATGCAGCTCCAAACCCCATAAACTGCACAAACGGACGAGTTTGGCAGTGATGCCAAAACTAGACATTGCTCTGTATAGCTCGTCTCTATAAATGCTGTCGTAGGCGGTCTTAAAATGGATGAAAAAGTGGTGGGTATCGATTTGAACTTCTTGGTTTTTCTCCAAGATCTGCCGCAGTGTGAATATTTGATCGATATGGTAGACTTTCCTGGCTTGAAGCCACACAGATAGGGACCAATAAGGTTGTTGACGAAAGAAAGGCTACAGGTTTTCACACAACACGGCAGATAAGATCTTGTAGCCAATGTTAAGAAGCCTAATAACTCTAACTACCATAAGTAGTTACAGATCGATTTATGAAAAAATTATTTTCTTCAGCAAACTGTTATGAACTAGGATCCCGAACACATAAGATAGTGTGTGCTAGCAACATCTCCGATAGGGCGAAAATGGTCTAAAGTAGCATGCCGGATGGGAGTTGGAGTGGGCAGAAAAAGTTCGGAGCCCATTCCTTTACAAAACCTGGTAACATAAGAAGTCTCTCCCATAATGGGAGATCACAGGTCTAAGACAACCCAAAGGAGCAATAAAGCTAAAGCCCTTCTAACGAAGAAGTAAAGGGTGGGCCAAATACAAGTTTCTTTTTAAAAATGCAATAAAATGAATAAAATTAGTAAGAGCAAATAAAAAAAAGTCCAAAGGGGTCAAATCGCAGCTCCGAGGCGGCAATTTTGTTTGTTAATGTAGCCGCCGAGATGAAAATGCGTCTTGTCAGAAAGACGATTTTCGCCCAAAATCGTTGTCCAATTCAAGGTCAAGCAGCCCTTGTAAGCGAATAATTTGTGCAGAATTCTCCTCAGGCTAGTGCGTGAAGTGCAGGCGCGGTGGGTGCTTCATTTCGGCCAAAACATCTTTTAAAAAAAAAACAGTCTGTTTGGGCTAATAAGTTTTCAATATTTCCCAACGTTGTTCAAGCTTATAAAAGCGACTCATTTCGTTCCGCGAAGGTATGATACTGACTTTCTGTCAAGATTTCGAACGGGAAACAGCTGTCAGTGTCAAAATTATTATTTAACAAGAAACCATTAGATGGCCCAACATGTAGAAGACGAGACAGGTTGATAGTTTTCAAAAGTACGATTGGTTTCAGAAGTAATTCAGAAATCCTGTAGTGGGGGTAGTAGTACCTATAACAGAGACGAAAATGTAGTAGCCTAATTATAAAGACCTATAGATAATAAGATAAGACTAATAGATAATGTACTGTGGCATTTGCGAAAAAAATTCCAAGTACACGGCATGCAAATTTCTCCCCAATGTTGTCATATTCGTATCGACATAGTTTTTGCTATTTTCCGCTTATCTCTTGAAGATCAGCAGCGAAGACGAAGTGAACCCTTCAACCACTCTTAAGGGTGTAAGTCCATACCTTAATAAATTGGTGGTAGCCAAGTTGCTACAAATATAACGCCAAGCGTTATACATAACGCTCGTATCTTTTTGCGGAAGGAAAAGGGGATAAATGCCCGAAATTTGGAGATTTCAAGGGATATCGCAATTTAAAAAAGAGGATATATAGGGGATACGTTTTTAACTTGTTTTCACACTGAAATTGATGAAATTCAAGTATAGTATATCAATACGAAAATTAATGTAAATTGTGGGATAATCACCTAAAAAAGAAGATAGATACGAGCGTTAGTTATACAAATTGATCCGTTGTTTATTCCACATTCCACATTCGTGTTGTGCGGCTTATGAGAGAATCTCTATATTTAAAAGTACGGCCGAAGATAGGCTGGATCAGGGATGCCAACCCTACAGAATTGTCTGTATATCTACAGAATTTTTACCTTGCCTACAGAAATACAGAAATCAAACGAAAATATACAGAAATTTCAGATTCCAGTAAAAAAGTGTATATAAAACAATACTGGTACATACTATATGATTTCAAAAGAATGATATTACATGAAATGCTTTAAGATTTAAAAAAGAAAATTGGCGAGGAAAGTGTAAATAGAGTAGGTACTGCATCGCTAATCCGAATCAATTATTGCAAGGGTATATTCGGATCGTACATACAGGACGAGAAAGGGAAATAGTATGTTGATTGATGACTTATGCAGTTATGCTTCATTTATTCACAAAATGAAAGTAAAAGCCAACATGATAGTGAAAATCAATGCAATGTTGAATGTAGGTATATTCTTTATTTATAATTGGAATTACAAAAACCGGAGAATGTTTATTGAATGTTCGGATAAGCGCCATATTCGGATTAAATGTGATTCGGATTAGCGAAACATTACTGTAAATTATAACTAAAAATAAGATGAGTTTAGTGAAGATTGTACCGAACGAACCACTCCAAAAAACAAGCAAATTGCGAGACAGACAAATATATCTATATATCAATCTTCCAATTTTGGGAAACTGAAGCCAAATATAAGGCACTATCTACGATCGTAGCAAAGCGATGCTAAGCGATTTTCAACAATTAAAATCTGGTTATGCACTATTCCTAAATACCTCAATTTTGGTACGAAATGAATCTGACTGTATTTTTGAAAGATTATGGGGAGTATTGCAAATAATGACATTACCATAATCTTCATCGGATCATGTACAAGTGGCCAATTTTTTCAGATATTTCTATAGGTATTCAATTTAGAAAAAGGTGATCCAACTAGGTTGTTACCATTACGTAGTGTAGAGTGCAAAATTTAGAGCGCCTGTTTTTCTAATAAATGCTATTAAACAATATAGTGAGGCGGCATAGTATAAAATTGTATAACAATTGTGCACTTTGTGATGAAAGCATGAAATTTTTACCATGGAGGACACATTATATGAAAATGATTTTAAGATATTGGGGCACTTCAGATTGCGCCCTAAAGGAGTAAAAGGGGGGGGTCAAAGTTTGTATGGGAAAATTTTTATTTTTCATCCGATTGACTTCAAACTCAGTTTATGTACTCTCTATGAGAAATAACGAAAACTAATTTCTCCGATTTTGGAAATTCAACTCTTAAAGGGGTAAAAAGGGGGTCGAAGTTTTTATGGGACCATTTTTATTTTTCATCCGATTGACTCCAAACTCGGTTTGTGTACTCTCTATGAAAAATAAAGAAAACTATTTTCTTCGATTTTGGAAATTCAACTCTTAAAGGGGTAAAATGGGGGTCAACGTTTAAATTCAAATATACATACCTAGGTATACATTTGAATGTATTGTGGTATAAAATATGTTGAGACAGGGGCGGACTAAGAAGCAGTGGCACCCGTGGCGGTAAAGCATGCTTACACCCCTTAAAAAATTTAAGAAAACACTTGAACAAACATTGACCCCCCTTTTACCCCTTTAGGGGTTGAATTTCCAAAATCGAAGAAAATAGTTTTCTTTATTTTTCATAAAGAATACACAAACCGAGTTTGAAGTCAATCGGATGAAAAATAAAAATGTTCCCATAAAAACTTCGACCCCCTTTTTACCCCTTTAAGAGTTGAATTTCCAAAATCGGAGAAATTAGTTTTCTTTATTTCTCTTAGAGAGTACATAAAAAAAGTTTGAAGTCAATCGGATGAAAAATAAAAATGGCCCCATACAAACTTTGACCCCCCCTTTTACCCCTTTAGGGCGCAATCTGAAGTGCCCCAATATCTTAAAATCATTTTCATATAATGTGTCCTCCATGGTAAAAATTTCATGCTTTCATCACAAAGTGCACAATTTTTTTACTATGCCGCCTCACTAATACGTTCATTGTTTGTCACGCAAAATAGCTCCTGTGTCGGACAATTTAAACTTAATACAATTAAAAATCTATGTTTAATGGCACCCAAAATTCACATTTTAAACACTTTTAATATGTTAAAAAAAAGTCTGGATTTCTACAGAATTTCGTCAAGCATAAATACAGAATTGTACAGAATTTTTATCTTTCATCTACAGACTTTTGAAAATTAGGGTTGGCATCACTGGGCTGGATGGTAAACTGATAGGCATTCTTAGCAAGGCGATTATTGCGGTTGAATTGTTGAAGACGCGGAATGCATCTGGCAATTTCATTTGAGCACTGTTGGGTAAAAAAGCAATCTTATACAGTAGGTACAATATGGTTTTCGGCGCACCATGCCAGATATAAGAATTGTACTCAAATTTGTGGTGAATGAACGCCTTATACTACCTATATAGCCAGATCCAGAAGAGGCAAAGTATATCTTGCGCCGTTGGAGAAAACCTAGACATTTCGCTGCATTCTTGGCGACTTCGTGTATATGGCCAACGAAGGTTATCATAAACGCAAATAACGAGAATGGAAAGTCTTTCGGTTTCGGTGATGAAAATGTCATTCGTGGATAATGGCTGTAGGTTCGGGTTTCGCTTTAGAGACAGCAGACATCATTGGGCCTTACTAATAGTCATTTTTAATCTTCAACTTAAATATTTTGACGGTCACAATGGATAATTTTATTTGGAAATTTTTTCCCATTGTGACTTCAGACATTAAAAATTATTATTGTCAAGGTCAGAATTTAATGAGCTTAACATACGTTGCCATTCCAGTTCTAAAGCTGCTAGTACACGGTATGTAGCACGCCACATATATATGTGGCTCTGACGTAATTTTGACGTCAGCGTATGGAGCCAATGGCTACTTGCCGTGTACAAGCTCTCTTTGTGCACTCTCTCGTGATGTCAGAGCCACATATATATGTGGCGTGCTACATATGTACTATAGTACCTTAAGGCCGTAGAGCAGGGACGTGAGTCGTGGAAAGAATAGACGAAGCTAAGAGCGCTGTCATCAGCGAAGGAATGAATTGGTTTAGAAGTTGCAGTTTGCAGACATGAGATCATTTATGAAAATGAGAAAGAGATTCGACGACAGAACTGAGCCTTGGGGAACATCAGCATTCATATGGTGAGTTTCAGACTTGAAACCATCCAAAACAACTTGAATTGAACGGCCAGAAAGGTAGTTTCTAATCTATTGAATAAGAGACGCATCGATCCCATAAGCACGCATTTTCGACAAAAGAGCTTGGTGCCAAACTCTGTCAAATGCCTTTGAAATACCAAACGCAACAATCTTCGATTCACCGAAGTGATGGGGTTCCACTTCTCGGTGAGATATAGGACAATTCACCAGTGGAACTGTTGCCACGAAAACCGTACTTCCGGTTATTGAGGAGTTCCCGTGATTCAAGATATTTCATGACCTGACAATTTATCAGCGTTTCTATTAGAAAGAATGGACCTAAGTGGACCTAAGAAGAAGATTCACCTTTTTTAGGGACGGGCTGGACAAATGCAGTTTTCCACATTCTCGGGAAGAGTCCAGAAGAATAGGTGAGATGAAAAATCTTACGCAGTGGTTTTACCAGTGTGGAAGAACACCTCTTCAGAACGATGGTGCGGAGATACAGTCTGTACCAGCGGATTTTTTTTGTTGAGATCCTAAAGAACTCTTGCAATCGAGTACAGGTGGGGACAAAGCGCAACCTGGGAGCATCGAACTGGCTGCAAAATGTACAGCAATTAGATTAGCTTTGTATAGAGACCTGACAGCTGGAATGTCATTGTAAATAAGAGGGAGGATCGATGGTGAGGCCGAATTCTTAACATTTTTTACAAATGACCAACAGTTTTTACTCCCATTAGGACATTGTAGTATTTTTTGCCTCAGCTTTTGGTCATATGAAAATTTGACAAGCTTAATAAAGACATTGCGGTCATTTCTGGCTCGTTTAAACTTATTTCGGTTTTCCTCAGAAGGGTTGGCTTTAAAAGTCTGAAAACTACTGTCTACTAACTTGACTTTATGTTGTACGACTGCAATCGAAACAAACCGAAAGAATTAGTACGTATCCTTTAGACGTCGTCGGTCGGTCGTATGCAGTCAGCATCAAGTGCTAAAGACCAGTGGCATCGATGCCAAGAAGCTATCAGAAACGCTGGAACTGATGTTGGACTACTTGCAGTTTTGTTTAAAGCAACATCCACCAACTCATATCTCGGAGATTTCGTTGAAAGAAAGAATGCCTGATAACTAAAATTTCAACATTGGCTATTTGCCCGAGCAACCAGTAAGGAGACTGCGAGAACTATAGTATCTTTAGCATTACATACAAGTTCCTGCCTACCATAATATAAGTACCTACTAGCAGGAATTTTCTTGGCAATGCTGACTGCTGAGTAAAGAGATACTTTATAGAGTGAAATCTTGGGCCCAAAGTAGGACCTAAAGAAACTTCCGTAAGTCGAACTCTCAAAATGAAGGAAAATAAATTCGAGTTATAGAAACTTCGAGTTATGGAGGCTAAAAGTTGATAACGAAGAGTTCTCAATAAAACTTTGAGTAATAGAGAAATTCGACTTAAGAAAGTTCGAGTTATGGAAGTTTGACGTAATATAAAATTTCATCTTCTAGACCCTACATGATTCGATCAATCGCTTGATTGATCCTCCCATTTTTAATCAGTCAGAAAATGGAATCAAGATACAAAAAGTGAATATGTATAGCATTGGAAAAGGATATTGCCAGCTAAAGGTTGCTCTATAACTTTTCTCTGCAGTGCTACCTGACTCCTCATCACTGTTTCTGTTTCTTGTGCTGATTGTGGTTATAAAAAAAAAAAAATAATTATGACTCATTATGGGCCAACAATAGCAACGCGAAAGGATGCCATTTTCGGTTCAATTATACCCCTTCATCATAGTCCTTTGTTTGAATGTCGAAATGTACCACCTCCTCATATACAGAGGCAATTATGTCGATCCAAAGTGTTTTTATTAGACCCGTTTGCAGCACTCAGAATCTAGAGGACTGTACCTCGCAGCACGGCCAAATAAAAATATGTATATCTGTCCTTCGCTCCAAGCTAAACAAACGCACGTTCTTATGCACACACACCTTGATCCGAGGATAAAATAAAAATATTCCTGCCTGTGCCTAAAATAACAGTATTGCTATGATCCAGAGCGCGTCGCACATCGTATTCTCAATCAAAACTATATGCGGCACGCGACACACGACCTACCCCATATACACGTCGCGTTTCAGCTTCCACAAACACAAAAGGGACGCGTACCGTTTCTTCCACCTTTAATAAGGGTACGCAATGCAACTCAACCCCTGTATCAAGGATATATCTACCTATGCTAGCGCTCGAGGAATACAACGTCATACTGATTGCTTCGGTCGCACAAAAAAAAAAACGGATACTTCAAGTTGATTACTCTCTAATATCGTGTCGGTGTAGTGATTTTGATTGCTTTCCCAACTCGCACACACTCACTCACCTATGCCTGGGCTAAGGGGATGCGGATTCACTCGTAACCTGTGCAGGAACGGATATTTGGCACGGGGTGCGAATCTAACGATAGGTTATATATTTTTTTTGCTGTTGTTTTCCACATTTCCCGTCAAGGACGAAGAGGGTTACTTCTATCGGTACTGCTGCTTTGGCAAATAATTGTCGAATGGAACACCCCATGTGCGAGTGCGAGACTTTTAGACACACAATTGAAGGCCGCAGTAAATGGCATTTAAATGTGGAAACCGACGTGAGAACAGCTGATCCCAGCGATCAGGGGTTTTTGATTGTAAGGTAAGTTGCCTTGCTCTAGCGGCGGCGGCGGCGGCAGTGTCCTTTTTGCTTGTGTGAGTTTTTATTGTTATGCAGGTTTGATTTCGACGGACGGCAAAGTCACCCCAAGCGCATTGTTATTCGGGGCGGATTAGGGCGACACGACTACTGTTGCAGGGTGGGATGGACGGTTTAATGCTGGCTGCTGGGTGATTAAAGGTGAATGAGATTCCTTCTTTTGTTTGGTTCTTTTGTGTATACCTCAGGGTGGATATGAGGTGCAGTTTTTCTGATGCTTAGATTGCAACCAGTGAATATAGGTAGAGGCTTTTGTGTTTTTCGTTTTTTGCTATGCAATGCCAGTGGCTTTTATTTCGGGGTTTTAATCGATATTTTCGGTTTTTTTTTTTTTTTTGGGAAATGGCTCTAATGGCCGTACAAACCAACGGAACCAATTTCATTGCTTTTATACGCTGTTCGATGCAATTCGGTGAGTGCATTTTGAAGGGAAGCAATTTTCAATTTTTTAGTCGGAGTTTGACTTTTGTATGATTTTATGACGCTGAAAGCTTTAAGCAGCTTCATGGAGAGACTACAGGAAGTATATAGGATATTTAGTTGATTTGGGGGCTTGCCAGGTTGGTGGCTTGTTTTTTAAGTTATAAATAATTTCTAACTAGAGTACAAGAACTACACTGAACCAAAAAGGTACGTCATATTAACAACAAAGTTCGTCATATTGAAGAAAAAGTTGTTATTTTGGAGCCAGCAACCGTAGTTGTCAATATGATGAACTAAATTAGGTTGCCAATTAAAATTGAATCAATTAAATGTTCATATTGACAATCGCCGTTGTTGATTTGATGAACGCAGTAGTCAAATTGGAGGAATTGATTTTAATGAAAATCATAGTTGTTAAACTGAAAAACTCGATTTTCATAATGAAAATCGCAATTTTAAATCTAATGAACGAAGTACCTAATTGAATTAAAGAATTCGATTTTCAAAATAAAAACGTCATGATTTAAAACACCTGCTAGCTAGATTAAGGAATTTATACTTACAGTGGAGTGTCAACATATTATATTGATAATACACATTATACACACTTCAGAATGCGTTTCGCCCCGATGACCCAACACATCGGTCTCATCAGTAGACAAACCACCACCACACGTTTACCGAGACTATCATGTGTTTCACAGTCAAAAGTGACTGTGAACTATAAACCTAAACGTCTTTTCTTGAGTATTCATATTGACAACTGCGATTGTTAATCTTACAACTTTTTTCATAATGTTTGGTACTAAGAATTGACAACCGCCCGTTCTTCATATGGACTATCCGGTTGTTAAATGCATTTGATATTTTCAATAAATGTTCATCATATCGACAATTTTGTTCGTCAATTTGACAATTTCCAGTTAACAACCACCGATTGTCAATTTGACAACCAATATTTTTTTCAGTGTAGTAGGTTACATTAGGTTCACTTGGGAATAAAAACAAACAGCTCTTCAGTACCTAGTGAACTTCGAAAACCATTTCATTGTCACTGTTAAGCCAGTCAAATATCTCCTGGGCTTTAACGATGAGGAACCTAGGTGTCTGCGCAGCTTAAAGGCTTCCCGTTTTCGCGTTTCGCGTTGGTTTGAGAATACCTTAAAACGGGCAGGGGCGTACATCTACAGATTAAGTGCTCCGCGGTAGAATCATCAGCTATATAAATATCGCAGAAGGTTTTGCCACTTAAACCCGCCACTATTAATGTATGTAGTAGGATGTAGTACATACTTAGATCGAATAGAGCGGATTCCTTACCTGCGGACTAACAAAGCTAGCAATGGAATTGCGGCTATACCTATGATACGAAATGGATCCCCGTTATAAGGGACGCCGGCAAAAAGAACACTGATGCGGATACTATAAAAAAAACTTCTTTGAGCAGGCTTACTCAGGTATATATACAGGTTCCGAATACTCCACGTGCAGCCGAACAATTAGCGGAGGCCTTAGACTTCTACAAAGAAGGCATAACTGCCATCCAGGAAGTATACAATTGCGGCAGTCTTAGGCAAGAAGTCTGGAGCTATTCACATAGGGTACGCTCTTTCAAAAGTCCTTTCCATAGCTGGCATAAGCTGATAATATTGACTTAAATGATAGAACACTATCACTGGTGCATTTGCTACAGATATACAGGGTCCGCCAAATAACTTTTTTTTTTTTTGAAAATGCTATAAAAAAAAAGTACTGAATATTTTCTCAAATTTCTTTTTTTATTTGAAAGTACAATCCTTCCGGTTAATAATGGAAAATAATTTCATTCAAATGGCTGCCTCGGCTGGCCATGCAGTAGCCTACACGATCGGTCCAATTTTTAAGCACATCATCGATTGTGTGCAGCTGTATTTCACCAATGGCTTTACGAATATTGTCCTTTAAAGCGTCAATTGTCTCTGGCATGTCGGCGTAACACTTATCTTTTACGGCACCCCACAAATAATAGTCCAACGGTGTCAAATCGCAGCTCCGCGGTGGCCAAACAACATCAGCTCTGCGGCTGATAATGCGATCTTCAAAAACAGGGCGCAAAACATCGAGTGTAGCTTCGGCTGTGTGGCACGTAGCGCCGTCCTGTTGAAACCAAATGTTGCCAATATCCTCCTCTTCAATTTTTGTGAACAAAAATTCGTTCAACATGGCCCGATAACGATCGCCATTGACTGTAACGGCCACTCCTTGCTCATTTTCGAAGAAAAATGGCCCAATTATGCCTCTGGACCAAAATCCGCACCAAACAGTGACTCTGTATGCGTGCGGGGTTTCTGTGCCCCAAATGCGACAATTTTGCTTGTTTACATACCCGCCAAGATCAAAATGAGCTTCATCTGAAAAGATTATTTTTTTTGGCAAAATCGGCATCTTCTCTAAGTCGATTTTTACCATGATTTTCAAAGTAATGTCGCAATATTTCCCAGCGTTGTTCAAGCGTATACACAACCATATTCGTTCAGCGGAAGGATAAAACTAATTATCTGTCAAATCAGACATGAGCTAAGTGTTACAATTCGCGAAATAAGCACTAGTTGAAAAAAAAACGTTAGATGGCGGACCCTTTAGTATAGAAATGGAAGCGGCTCAAAATGGTTCAGAGGTTCATTGGGTAAAATCAAGTATATGTCGCCAATATGAAGGAACCACAACATCGATGAATGGGACACAACATCACAATCGACAGCTTTATCTTTGAGGTAGTAAGGGACTTTATCTAGTTTATTAAATCTCCCAATCGCTTTGGGCTGTGGCTAAGATGGAACTCTCCAACAACTAATTCTATAGATTCTATAGAAGACCTTCATCATGCCAGTCCGCGCTTTACAGCGCTGAATCTTCGACTCTACTCGTATCTAAAGCGGATGAAGAGTGAAAGATTCTTTATAAAGTTGTTGGTCGCGTTTGCTAATTGAAAGGACTTAGAGGAGGAGATTCAACGAAGAATTGTACGAGCTTTATAGCGCCATCGACCTACTCAAAAAATTCCGCATCAGTCGTCTCAGATGGCTAGGACAAATATAGAGCGGATGGATACGATGGTAGGCACCGTCAAGGTATTGAGCTTTGAAATCCAACATTTTTCAGCACAAGGCTGAAATATGCTGCTATATGCCAAATGACAGGCAATATCAGTTTCCAATCACATTGGCGGATATACTATTTCGACAGTATCTGAAACAGTTCGAAAAATCAGTAATATTCAAAGAACCAGTACAAGAACAATTTTGTGAAAAATGTCTTTTCATCCGGAGCGGAAAATATTGTCGCTTAGATGGTCAGGAAAAGCATCAAAAGTGGCTTACTGAAGATCCTCGAAGGCTTATCAAATAAGAGGAATATACTAAAATTTAGATGTAGCAAAGGATACTCGACTATATATAAAGGAATAGGAATATGGTATTAAAAGCAGGTGAAGCTGCAAGTAGCTATGACAGCAGTTCGGTCTATAAAATCGCCAAAGAGATGAGGGGTCCATACACATATTGGCCGCTCTTATTCGACATTCGGTAAAAGGCTTATTGGTTCTCTATATATTTTTTTTCGTGACGAAGGGCTCAATAGATGGACGGTGCTACGGCTTAGACGGTTGCAGTAATGTTAGCAGACCAGAGTGAGCTACCGAGTGGCGAGGGTAAACTCCTGTCGGACAGTGTCAGAATCAGCCGATCTCGGCAGTTACGCACTGATCTTCTAACATAATAATGAAAATATTTATCTAAGAGAAATGAAAAGGTTGCAAAGGAAACGCCAACAGCGGAAGTAACAGAAATTGCCAGACAACTCTAGAGCAGGACTGAAGGACGATAAACTTCACTTATTGGGTTAGGGTTACGAAGCTGTAAATTTCGACTTTACTTAATGCCTTACTGTAGTCAAGTACGTATTTCAACGAGCTTATGTACACGCACTTTCGACTGCATAGGACTAATGAAGCCTGATGCGCTGCACCTTGGAAATCTTTTCGTGTAAATTTATACCATGACCGCGTAATGGAAGCTGCCGCTGAAGCTCGCGAGAGCTGTCAAATATTAAAAACACATGAATACAATGCAAAAAAAACGCAGTTATATACAGAGGGCTTGGTTGAGTTGACTAACTTTCGATTCATGCAGTTGCATTAAGCTCCCATTATGTTCTGGCAGTTGCGTATCAGACGGACATTATTCGAATTCAATGATAAGCCTCTGCGTATAAAAATCGAGATGTGACTTGTGAGGCTTCCAATTTTCATGAACAGTTGCCAAAGCAACACCATAGCTAATAGGAGAAAAATTGCGAGTGGGACCATGAGCATCACAAACCAATCCTTCATAAATGGAACCAAAGTAAGTTCTGGGACATGCAACGCGAAAAGTTTAGCTGTCACCGGTAGGCAAAACAGATTTTCGGCACAATGTAGGTATAATCCGTAGTTGTCGTCATCATTTTGCCCCATAAGGATTAAAAAAAAAAACTGTGAAGCCTCTCGACGGTACTGTAATTGAACATTAACTGAAACTTAAGACAGACCGGTTTTAGGCAGCACCGGAAAATTAAACAATACTCCATTCGAAAGTGTATCCTTTGGTAATCCAAAATGCATACAAATTAACGGCAAAAGGGTTCATCAACAATTCTTCGTTAACACTCTAGGTACCCCAAACACATTATAATATGTTCCACAGGAGACAACAAAAACACGTTTTGTTTCTTATATCGAAAATAAAAGAATCCACTCGATCAAACCGAATGTCACTTGCATGACACCGGCACGACACCCTAATATTCTAAGCGCGACAACACATTCTACACACAAAACTTCACCATATCACCATTGTCGATGTCGATGTCACCCCCAGCTCACAGCATTGCTCATATTCTGCACCAAACAACAGCAAAAACCGAAAAATGTGTGACAGACACCTTGTCCTCATTTCATATATACCAAAACGGTTCTTTTGCCACCACCAAACACCTTTCGCCAAAGTCAGACTGTCAGAGTCGTCGTCTCCCTTATTCAGTGATTTTTGCTGCAACCCCTAAAACTGCCAGCACCACTTACAGTTTTATGACATTTTATATTATAAATGTCCTCCTGTAGTCGTTCGTCCCTGCCGCAGTACCTGGCCGATGCGATGGCAAAAATGAAAGGATTTCACATTTCATATTTCGAATTGTGCGAGATTCCAATTCCGATATTGAAATCTCGTTTGGATATATGTATACATTTTTTTTTGTTCCGCTCATCCCTTGCAACGACCCATTTGATCCTGTTATGCAGCAGCGTTTCCCTTTTGACGGTTAGAGCTGAGGACATTAGTGCATAACAGGGGTGCGCACTTCGAAATACGATATTATGATATATTATTACTTCTTTCCATCATTCGAGTATACAGCTGATCAAACAAAGGACGAGGATGATGGATTTGTGGATAGCTCGTGCCCGCATTTCACCTTTTCGCTAAGCCACCTATACTCGGCATATATATCCATCCCACATATCGAACCATTGAGTCATTTGATAGATTCTTGCAAAATTGTGCTCTGTTCCCACAGTAATTACCCAAAACGCTATAACTATAGAGCGCGCAAAGAATTAGAGCATTTTCGTGTTGCAACTGCTGGTACCGGCATAAATCGAAAGGATCAGCCCGCGCTCGCAACAATTCCCTATAAACATCTTAATTTTAATGGAAATCTAATGTGTGACCAAGAACATGGGGCATGTCCGGAACTCCATATCGTGTGAATGGGAAACAATATTCTATGGGTTCATTAAAAGGACACAACACTATACGGTTATTTATAGTATTTATGGAAAAGACGAGACAAATCTATGTCGAAGAAGGATTATTGCCACAAAATTGGGGTCCCAGATTTTTTCCCAACATTTTGGTCGATTCTTAAACATTTTTGAGAACAAAAAAATCTAAATTAAAGGATTCATCTGGCAAGGGTTGTACATTTGGATTTTAATTAGCAGTAAATAAGTTGAACGGAACGAATATATATAGGGGAAAAGAAAACACTGTTACTTTGGTTTGAGATACTAGAGTTATTGGGTTCTGCGGTTCGGTATAATTGGTTTGAAGTGCAACGAGTGACTTGTTGGGGTTTCTGCGGTATATACGGACATTCACACATAAAGTGTGGGAATTTATTCTGTCGACAGTATAATACCGAATTAGAAGCACTTTAGTTAAAAGTGAATGGACGAGGTTTTTCAATTTTAGAAAGTGTTAGGGTGTGTAGCCTGATTTTTACACTTACTATGGATTTTGACATGGAAAGGGTTTCCTAGATTGACACTTCATTGCAGATGCAGGTGCCATCAGCTTGTCAAAAACAACAGCTAACAAAACTGTCACACCGCAGTTGTGTATAGCTTCCCAAAAATATTGTCAAAATGTAAAATGTAAATATGTCGTTATGGCAGAAAATCCTGTTAGTTCCTACTTACTTACTTATCGGGCTCCCAACCCGTAAAGAGTCTGTCGAGTTGTCGAGACCAAGCGCTCTGGCATCCGCGATGGCTTGGTCTTTGAAATGGAGGTTCGGTCTTCCTTGTCTTCTCGAACCTGGGGGCTGGGATTCGAAGATCCTCTTAGCTGGAGCATTATTGTCCATTCGCTCGATGTGGCCGAGCCAATGTAGTCGACGTGTTTTGGCTTTTTGGACTACATCCACATCTTGGTACAGCTCATAGAGTTCGCGGTTGTATCTTCTCCTCCATTCGCCCTCCTCGCACACAGGACCAAAAATCCGCCGAAGTATTTTTCTTTCGAAGGAAAAGAAAATTTCTCCCTTCTTGCTTATCGTCCAGCATTCGGCGCCATAAAGCCGAACTGGCAGGATGAGGGTTTTGTAGAGCACACATTTCGTCCTTCTGTTATAGCTCATAGGAATTAGAAATGACTGCGAATAACCTATCAGATTAAATTAAGTATGTAGTCATATATTGTGATGCCTAAGCTCGGTGAAATTTTACAGGTAATCGACTATAGACACACTTCATACATTGGCAGCTAATCTTCCCCCATCAACTGTGTTGCTTCCAAAGTGACATTGATACGAATCGAAGACAGGGGGTCATAGACCAGATTTTAGTACCAAGTGTCGGTGAGAAAAATGTAGAGGCTGTTGATCGGCCCATTGTTTATACCACTGGAGGGAGGCAAATGTGCTCTTCCGTATCCTTTGAATAGGAGAGAACACACCTATTGGGCCAGCATGATTATAGAGGAAGAACCTGCATCAAGACGTATGGGTATGCATTATGATTATGAAGCAAGAGTGAAAGATGAGGGTATTGCTGCAATATCCACAATGGCGCACATTGAAGGTTCGAAAGTCTGAAACTAGCCCTGTAAAAGATAGGGTTTACGGTTTACCCAATGGTGTTGAAAACAAGATCGATAAATATTCAGACGATAATCTTAAAACTCATCAGAAAAAAGGTTGGTAGAGGTTACCTCCAAGGAGGTTTGCCTTTACCTAAACAGGCTTGACGAGCTGGTATGCCCATGATATACCAATAATAGTAAGAGAAAAATTCATATTAAACGTCACCGCAGATATTCCAAAGGAATGAACTCAAAGTGGTTTCTTAAGAAAGTTGTTAAAATATCTGGAAAAGTGTCTAGATACTAGACTATCACGTCTAAGAAAAGGTATATCTGAAGGGCGAAAAGGGTGCAATATGAAGGCAAATGTGGGGAAAATCGCGGACTCTTGGCAGTTTTTGGAGGAGCGACTATGCCCCGGGATTTGATATGGTTCAGTGGCACCTATTATGAACAAAAAAAGATCCTAGAATTTATCATAAACGATATAAGGGAATTGAATATGCATATGCCATGCATGGGATCGGATAACAAAGTTGAGTCAAACTAGCCCTAGTCCGTCACATTAGCCTAGGGAAATACAATTCCATATACAAGGCTGAGGTGATTGTGCCTTGGATGCATTTGGGAGAAATATCCTTATCTCACTGGACATTCCGTCAGTGTTCAGAGCCCTAGACAGACATACTTCACAACATCAATTGCAGAGGAATGTATGCTGGATTGGATATCAATACATAGATACCTATATATGTGTTCATCTAGAAATAGAAACTACGTCTGTCGAGTGAAGTAATGGTCGAGGTACCTAATGGTTTCTGGGTTCAGTTCAGGTTTGTTAAGAGCACTCTCTGTGCTTAGAAATGTAGCCAACGTAGATCCTTTATTGTGCAAGGACAGGACATCTTTGTAGTTCTATTAATTTTATTTAATGCTGCTTCCACCAGAGCTGCTTTGACATATGATGGATAAGCCACTAACCAGGATGAAGACTTATTGACTAATGACTTTTAACCCTACGCTGCAGAGTGACAGGGTTTTCCCAGCTTTGGGGATTAGATTAGGTAGGTAGGTAGGTGTGGCGGTTTTGTTACCACAACTCATTTGACCTGGTTGTTAAAGTTTATCGAAGTGGAGAGTTTAGATCCAGCCTGTGGAATTCAAAAAGGTTATAAGTTCTTTGATGCTATTCTTCGAAACTTCCTCGAAGGATGTGATGTTTGCCCTGAGCTCGATGTCATAGTCCTAGCTAGTGCCGGACAAGCGCATAGGTAGTGAATGAGGGTTGCGTCGTTACAACTGCGACAGTGTGTATTATGTAGGATGCCTAATATGACTGCATGGTCCCCTATAGGCCAGTGGCCTGTGGTAATCGCGGTTATCCTGGCTAATATTTACGTGTTTTACTCAGGAGGTGGGTTGTTTATTTCCTGCTATAATTTTGCCACATCCTTCTGGTTATGATGCAATTTATGGTAGCATATTCCATCTGAGATTGGCTTCGGATATTTTTGCTTTGACTGCTCCTATTTGAATGTGGACCAATTCCGCAAGTGAGTAATGCTATATGGTCTGCTATGGCCTGAAACCCAGATCAGGGTAATCCCGAACTGATCAAGCGAGGCCAGCTCCTCCCGACATTCTAATACTAATTTTGAGGTTATATTGACTGGGGCGATAGCCTTGATCGCAGCTTGACTGTCAATGAATACATACATATGTATGTCTATCTTTTGCCTCGGTACTATGTCCTGTCCGTGTGTAGTTTGATTACGCGACAGGCTTCACAGATAGCAAATTATTTCCGCCTGAACCACACTGGCTGAGTCCGGCGACCTGAAGGATTATGAGATGCTCAGAGACTCCGAAAATATAACCGCACCTACTCCACAGTCCATTTTTGAACCGTTCGTGTAGATTGTTAAGTTCCTGTCCCTGTTCACCCCGCCGTCCTGCGAGTCTAATCTTGATGAGGGGAATTCTACTTCAAAGTGTTTTTTTTTAAAGTAATCTGGAGGTTATGTAATCCGTTGAGGGTGGTACTATCTCTCTTGATAAAGAAAGCAGAATATTGCTAAGTCCGTAGGGTCTCGCATATACCAGCACCCCAGCACTCTCTGAGTCTGATCGCGCTATGTATTGTGATGTTTTTGATATGAAGGTCTAAGTGTAATAGGTGCAGAAGGACTGTGAGGCGTTGACCGCAGAGCGCCTGTGGTGCCTATGTATGCCGTTCTTTGGACTCTGTTGAGCTTGGCCATGTTGTATGCTTTTCCAAGAGCCGGCCACCAAACTATTGACCCGTAAGTGAGGATTGGTCGTACTATGGCTGTGTAGTTAGGGTTAGTTTCGGTTGCATATTTTGCCAAACGTTCTGCTGCAGGCATAGAAAGCTATGCGCACGCTTTTCTTACCCGTTGTTCGATGTTCAGTTTCCAGTTGAGCTTGGGATCCAGGATTACTCCCAGATACCTTGCATAACAATAAAAAGCCGGGAGATAATCTTTTTCGCTCGTCCTCTGCAGAGCCTGTTAGAATACTGTGGGCTCCCCGCCCTGACCTGTATTTGGACTTGTATAGGCATTTTAGAGTTTTTTTTTTTATAAACTGACTCGCCAGAGCGATGTGATGCACGTTGACCTAAAAGATCTATTGTGCTTAAAAATTGTCAGGTTTATGTTTAGGTTAGTAGCGCCTCTACTCCGTGGTGACATGTTAGGTAACCTACTAAATTTTTGTTATCGTTCCTGCTTAGATTGAGCAACTTTTTGGCATCGTTTTTGAAAGGCTGTATAGCTTATTTGGCCTGTCTAAGACCTGGGATGTTCTCCCAATAGGAAATGTTTTTGTTTCGTTCCCAGCTTTTTATAGCAGAATTTGTAGCTGATTTTGGGATTGTACAGAAGGGTTCAGGTCCTATGACCTGAGGTCCGAGCCTTTTCTGGCTAGTTCATCAGCTTTTTCCGTTTCCTTCAACCCCCTTTTGGCCGGGGACCCACCATAAACTGGTTTTGTTCCTGGTACTAAGTGTTTGGACGGAATTGAAGCAGTGTAGTACTGATATGGATTCAATAGTTGCTGAGCTAAGGGTGTTTATAGCTGATTGACTGTCCGTGAATATATGGAAGTTTGCGCCTTTAATACCCGAGTTGTGTATGAGTGTTTAGAGTTAGATAGAGGATTTTAGAACCCAAAAGTCCAAACAGAAGTTAATAATATTAGTTACCGAATCAAAGGAGTGTTTTGGCAACGAAAAGGGCGAGTACTTACCTACCTACCAAGTTTTTTTTTTGATATCTTCATTTCACTGCCCATGCTTTAAGACCGCTCCACACCCCCCCAAAAGGTGAGTAGAGTAGGTACCTACCATACATATTTTAGGTAGATCAGCGAATGCATTATGTAATCCAGCCAGAGCTATCCTTGTCACACATCACAGGTCGAATGTTAGGACGGAGCCTACCCTTTCGATTTAGCAAGTTATTTTTTAAATTTACAAAATCGATACATATTTCAATTGAGTAGGTAAAATCTCAAAGAACCTTTCATGTGCGCAGAATTGTATGGGAAGCACAGAATTTGCTAACAAGATTTTAAATGCAATCATTCATCATTCCAACCAACAGTACCTACACATTTTAGGAGCACAAAAGTCCTCATATTTCAAAACATCTTTAACTCTTTATCTAGCTACCACAATGCATCGAAAACAGAAAGAACAATAATAAAAAAAATTCATAGTTGCCCCCTAATTTCGTAAAGTAAATTCCCGCCCCTACGCCAATGATGCACTTGTTTGGTTATCTCCCCCAAGTATGGTTTCTTCTCTTTCCACCTAACAATGACAGGTTGCACAAGAAATGTCAGGTGCGCATAGTGTTTTTTTTATTATTTCATTTTGAATGACACGCAAGGAAAGGAGAAAAAAAACTCCAAAGGTAAAACCGAACCGAGCAAGAGGGACAGCATTAAGTAAATTCTCCCATTTGTGTGGGCGAATCTCTCACGAACATGGCGCATAAAAGAGAAAACCCTAATAACCTGCTATTATGATGAGAGAAGACGAAGGCACAAGCTCCACCTACTTTGGAAAATGGTAATATGGTATGGGAATGGTAATGGTTGTTGAATTGCTGGTGTGGTGGGAAATTTTTAAAGAAAGCTTTTATCAGTGAGAGAGAGAAAATGCACACAAATGCAAATTGGTGGAGTGTGAATATGAATTGACAATTGTATGACTGATGCAAAGCTTTTAAATTAATGGGGTGCGTTATAAAGGCGCAATAATGGTGGCGTGTGAAGGAGAACATGATCGTGTTATTTGTACGTTCATAATCTTATATTCTTAGTTAGGGCGGGGGTTAGGTGCATGTCATTGTAATGATTGTATTTTTTGTTTACCTTTAACAATTCGGAAAGTAAATAAGCGAAACGGAGATGAATGCGAACCTGTGGGATCCCCCCAATCAAATAAACTTGTCGCGAAGATGATTGTTTAAATTAGATTACCTCTGACTTATGTTGATTTGTTTCCCTATTTATCAAACCGATCAGCACAGGTAATTTTTCTGTCAGATTATTTTACTATTGTCTATTGGTATGCATAAATTCAACAAGTCGGTCCAGAAAAATACGAATGCGACCCAAAAAGAACTATGGAAATGATTCATGATTAGCTTTAATAGAGCGATAGTAGATATAACCTCAAAGCGTCAATAATTCCGTAGACCTATCTATAGAGGCAAGCTGTTTATAGATAGGTAACTATATATGTACAGTACATATATCTAAAATGACTCAAATTACATATGTCCATATATCCAACATTCGTACCTACTCTCTACCTAGATCTATCTATGGCTTTACCTAAGTAGGTACGTTCGGTGGTGTCGCTGCGGATGACGGTAGCGAAATTTTGAGAGGCTCGCATCAAACTTACGATTCTGAGGGATCACTGACAATCTATATTCCTCGAAAAGCGGTGAAGAAAGACGAATTTCGTGTGTGATAGAGACTTCGAAATATAGCATCAGCCACATGGAAACGTATGGAAGCTGGCTAACTGGCGTCTGACGGTACCCACCGGAAAGGTTTAGAGGTGCGGACCTATACACCTTATACCATTCTGTTATAAAGAATGATGATTGACAGCTATCCAGTACATAGGTGTAGGACAATTAAGTGAAATAAACAAGAATTTGAAGTCAACACAAGTCGGGAGGCAAGAACACACCAATTGAATCTAGATTATCTATATAGGTATCTACAGCAAGATGACTAAATGCGTATCTATGTGTTTTTAAGATAAATTAACTTATACAATTCTGCTGCAGGAACTACCTATCTTACCTATGCATTTCTAGAGCAAGGGCAAGAAGCATCACATCAGAGAGAGTATAGCGATTTTGCAATACAATCCGTGAGAAGTGCAACATTTTTCGAGTAATTTTCGCACTTCCCCTTGGAAGAACTTAGTGGAATTAATTGACCAGGTAAATGACTTGTTAAATTTTGTAAATGTCAAAAGATGGCTTTCCATCTTCAATATAATGTAATTTAGTCCATGATAATAGATCTATAGTGGCGGGTATACAAGTTTCTCCTGTCTCATAAATAAATGCAACAGATTTAAGATCCTTGATAACCACTTAATAATAATAAATAAACTATATACCTAATCTTAGCAACGTAAAGCTTAAAAGAATGCAAAATTCATATCTACAGGAGATGCTAAATACGTAGGTACTTTTTTCCGGAACTTCGAGGGGCTATTATAGTAGGAAACTTATGTGTATAGCTTATGCTATGTCATCTGTATACCTACTGTGTCTGCTACTGCGGCTCTTTTAGTCTTTCAACTCTTCTTAGTTTGTTATGAGGAGATGACATCCAACCAGTCGTCAAGCCATCTGATCTCAAGCGTTAAAGCTACTCTCATCCCTCTATCTCCCATCTGGATAATCAGGGCAGAAGGGTGCGAGCTTCTGAAAGGGACCTATACCCAGTTCAATCCTAACGTCTTAATGAGAAGTAGGTAGATACGAGCTATCGTGGCAAAATCTGTGCCAATATTTTCGATAACTCAGTGTCAGAACAGGAACGGCATGTGGTGGGCGAGTTTGTTGTCCTACCTTGATAGTGGGGTGGAGATGGGGAAACGTTTTTGTAATATGATTTTATTCTCATACATATGTGCTATCCCACATGACTTGCTATTGCCAAAATATTACAGATGTAGACCCATCTTTACACAATGTCGATGTGAATGTTAGTAGCCAAAAAGGTTAGGTCACATAACGTGCACTAACAAGAAGAAAATCGTTCGCCTGGTTATTAAGGACAGCCTTTATCATTTGGCCAGCAATTATGTAGGTACCGACAGACTGCAGTTAATTTTTTATGCTGGATACCGCTTTATACCCGGAAGATTCTATGTCGTAATCATGGCGATATGTCCATCAGTATCAACTTTACTCCTTGTGACAGCGTAAACCTCAGACCTTTGTGTTTTAATGGAGAGGTGCAAGGACCCTGTCATGGTGGACTTACACGGTGGCGTTGATGGACACTTGACAGTAGGTTATATGGTGTAATCCATCCTTGCCAGAGATGTCCTAATACATGACCCATTCGCCGAATTAAAAGCATTTTTAACACGTTTTCCCTTAGATATTCCTTTAAATGCTGCTTTATACTTTCTAGGGTAGATAGTACCTAAAATGATCTAGAACACGATGTCCTTAATCGGTTCTGATCATCTGACAAAATTCGTTTACACATTTCCTGCCACAGCGAGTATCATCTACCTAGTCTCACGTAGGTAGGTATAAGTATATGATAGATAGATACGTTCAAATGGAATTTTTCCCATTGTAACTAGGTAGGTACATACATAACATCTAACAAATATATTAGTCGTTGCGAAGATGCTCAGAGGTGTATACGCACAACGGTCATGTGAAAGATAGCCAGCTCAGTTCACACACATAGAAGTATTACGAAATTCTAGATTTAGAGTCTCACATGAAGCAGTTGCGATAAGGATACGTAGGTATCTGGTATATATGTACCCACCTACCTATCTATACAATAATATGTAATTTAATTACATAGGTATATATTTTTGGATCACATAAACACAGCCATAATGTATACCTACAAATATCGGTTTGCTTCCAGTTCGCACTCCTCAATGCTGTTGCTAATAATAGAGGCATGGCAACATCAACCCAATCCAGGTTTACCGATCACAAGTATGGTATAGGTAGATAGGTACCTATGTACCTACCTACATCGTAACAGATACAAAGCCAGCAACAGTCTTGATATTTTCGCTGCTCAAAGAGCAAAGTCCACTCGGCAACAACACCGCTAAGTGGTATTTCTTTGCCTTCATTCACATTTCGCTCTTGGTTTTCTTATCTAACTTCACCAATACCATTGAGATAATAGGTACACCTACACATGAATTGGAAATTTCCTACTCCTTCATTGATAGCAGTGTCTCTAAAGAGTAGCTATACCTTACCTACCTATGCATATCTATCGCTACAATGAAACTCTTTCATCTAGTATCGTAGTACATACTTCAGATCAGCATAAAACGAGTAATATCCGAACAAAGGAGAACAGACAAGACAGCATTCATCGGACAAATGAACTCTGTAGATACTCCAAATCCATATACAGAGAGCAACTTAACAGAGGCAACCCCAAAACAAACAGTGATGCTCCATCTCTCCACAGCTCTCGCTGAAATCAATTCAGAGTCAGACCGACTAAGCTCCAACAATTGCTCCAACTAGAACCCATAGTCGGAGCTTTTTCCCCTGCAAATCCACCAACACAAACATCATATACACAACTTCCCCACAGCGAAGCACACCTTATCTACAACTCTCAACCGAAAAGGTATTTTCCAATTCGAACTACACTATATCTGCCACACAAGAGGGTGCGACGAACTCGTGTCACTCAGAGAAAAACTTCCCCTCCGTCTACACAACGACCGACGACGGGGAAACACTTTCATTCACTCAATTGCCCTCGTCGACGTATATACATAATATAACGGAACTACACACAAATGCATCTAACCACCCCTGTGAGCTGTGAGTGATAAAACTCGTGAAAGTTTCCATCTTCAGGTCGTATAGATGCGAGAAAAACCACTCTCCGATACACGAATACGCAGTTCATAAGGAGGAGTGTACTGTCTGTAAGTACATAATCTACCTACGTAAACACACACAAACAAGCACATACTACTGCACACGCATCCCCCATCGTTCACCGTTGTTCACTCAACGTACCACGTCGTCATCGCATCGCAGCATTCAAATGCGGGAACAGCACTCACAGTCGTGTAGAATATCTATCGCACACACAAGCGTAGCTGTTGTCAATCCGACAAGTACAGAGGAGACCCTGGAGCGCGTACTACCGATGTTTGTTGTGAATCTGAAATATCTGCGCTAGGTATTCTCAGTACGTACGTGGTACATAACGTAAGAGCTCTCTACACACCGCGCTTATACCAATGAGAAGAAGACTTCTTTCCACATCTATCTTCTCCATCGTTTACGGGAGTTTTTCCTCGTTTTTCGTTTTCGTTTTTTTTTTTTTTTGCTTTCCTTGTTGGTTCATCATCATGTGTACGAAATAGAATCATCCACTCTATGAGAGGGTAGTAGAAAGCGTTTCGGTTAGTTTTTTTTCTTGTCTTGTGTCGTGTCCTCCTGCTGCTGTTCTTTTGTGTTTATTCAGAGATACTCAGATACTTTCGGGGAAAACACACCGTGTTGGCGGCGGCGGGCGCTTTTTTCCACAATACAATTACCAAACGAATAGTAGCGACCAGAACGTCGCGGCATCAACAACGTGCTATACAAGCGGTCCACATAACGCAAAAAAAAAAAACGATTTTAAGCGATTTACTATTTTTTTTTTGTCCTCCCCTCCCCGAACAACAACAACAAAACAAATAATAAATACGACACACAAACAAATAAAAACAAAGAGATTATATGAATGAAATATTATTACAAAAAAAAATTAAATACTACTTAGCAAACGGATTTAGTTTAGTTTACCGCGCGGTTAACAGTGAAGTGCAGTGATTTTAAAAAATATTCTTTGTGCGCACCTGTCGGATATACCCACAATGAGATTTGAATTGATTTCAACGTGAACGAAGGATTAAGACATGCATTTGCATGACAGGACTCTAACTTCAAATAGATTCCTGTTGGATAGATCAATGCAACCGACTAGGAACAATTTATAAGTGATCACGCGTCTCATATATACAGCACATCCCCCCATACGCACACTATCGCTCCCTGTTCAAATTCAGACAACGCACTTCCCTTCTTCTTCACTGTCACATTGTCGCACATACTATACCTACGCGCACAAGTGTTTCCAATTCGAAGTGAAGCGCGAGGGTGCAGAGAATTAATTTTCAAATACAAATCAGTGGAATATGAGTTACCTATGCGTATAGATAGCCAAGTCACTATAGTGAAATGTGGAAATAAAAAAATATTCTAGTGATATAAAAAATATATAGAAATAAAAAAAAATAATTCTTTAAAAAAATATTCAAGTGGAAGGAAAAAATTACAATTTTCATCATTCCAATGTTGTCTTGTTTGGTACCACCCCGTTTTGGACAAGAGGATAAAATCACTAGTATGCCATCGTCACCAGCGTTCTCAATGCAGTGTAAGTGTTTTTTTTTTTTTACAAAAATATTGTAGGCATGTAGTACCTACCTCTTTAGAACGGAAATTGTTAGGTCTTTTAAAGGGACAGCTCATTCTAATTGTAAAGCAACTTTCGAAAGGTAAAAAGTTCATCCCAGCTACATATCTTTATGGTCGTTGCACTAAGTTGTTGGAGCAGCTTGTCCAATTTTCAAAAAAACGAAAACACTTATGACTTTCTAAGTTCTCTTCAGTTTTACATCTCTGTTTGTAACAAATAGAGTTCCAGAACAACTAATATCATTTAACTGAATTAATTTCATTCGGATTCTTAGATTCAAAAGTTTCCCCATTATTGGCCGCATTCAATGGGCTTAGGCACCTAAATATTCAGGTGACAGTTTATCATAGAACTTAGGCAGAAAATCCAACAAACGAAACTTGTTTGCAGGCAAATCTACCAATCAGAGGCTGTTGACTAGCTAGGTAAAAGCGTATTGAACGCAGCCATTGTGTCCAGAATCACTGACGGAAAACCAAAATATAAATGACGAAATATTCTCTTATACCGCAATATGAGAACTTGAACAATTGCATTCAGACTTTGAGCAACTGTATTTATTATGAATTAAGTACAATTCGTCTTCAAATTGCTGCCTCAATCAACAAGCCTTAAAGTCAGACCGATTTTTTGCAAACTGCATCCAACTGTAGGTATTCCCTCCAAGTTGTTTGATATCTTTCTCTAGTGCGAGCTACCTAATTTGAGGTTTTCCTCTAAAAAAGCCCAACAATTTTAAACTTCACTCTAAATGTATATTATAGGTCACAATAAGGAGATGATTCTGTATTCAACATTTCGGTCCATAAGATGACCAGAAACCAGAAATAACTTTGCGCGGTACAGGCACTTACCCTTTTTACAGGAACAAACTCTGGCTGTTTTTGACCCCCCTCTAACTTCGGAACCAATTAATCCAGAAACTTCAAACTTAAAACATTTACCTAGCTCATTAAAAAGGTCCACCTCACCAAATTTCATCTCTATAGCATTAGTGGTTCTCAACATACAGGACTTCAAAAATCGCAAAAACCGTAACTGACTCACTCACTCACTTAGATGATGATCATCAAAATTATGAAGCACCTCCGGCCATCCTAGAATCGTGAAATTTGGCATAATGCTAAATCCCTACCAATTTTTTTTTAACATTTAACCTTCTTAAGCTAAGAACTTGGCGTACCTACTTTTAGATCTCATTACTTTTCGTGGCTGACTAGTTACGCACCTAGTTTTTGTTGTTCTTAAGAGAACTTGGCTCTTTTTTTACATTTATGTTTTTGGTGTGATCATAGTTACACAAAGTGATGGTTAATAATTATTATTAGTAAGGCCTTTTTAGCATAGCGCGCATTTTATGCTAGTCCCCTTGGGTCTTTCTAATAACAACCATGCCAACTTCAGCTTTAAAATTAGAAAGTTCACAATAGCTATATTTTCAATACAAATTTGGCAATTGTGATCATTCATAAATTTAAGACACGAGTCGAATTTCTTATTAATAAGACGCTCTGAACAGAACTTGTTCACAGTTTCTCTAGTGAGCATTCGAAAGCTTCATACACCTTAAATTTATGTGTGGGTCACAATAACTAACTTTATGTAGAATATTTCTTCAGTGTGAGTTCTTTGAATGTTGTTTTCAATATTGAAACACATTTTAATACTATCATTTGAACCGTACTAGTAGATTCCTAAATCTATGGTCTTTTATTTTCGTGCCTTATTAAGGCAGGCTTTGTGTATACCTACCACTCATTTCAACCAATCTAAGCAGTACAGTTATGGTACGTCTCTAATAGGATAAGCATCTGCTAGTAAGTAAAATATTTTCAAAAAACTGAAATATTTTGTTGCTTTCTATCGACTAGATAAGATATAATGTATCTAAGAGCAGAATTCGGTAGCTATACGTAAGACACATGATTGAGCTATGAACTGAATATTATTGTCGCACAATTCAGCCATTATTTATGCGAATAAATATTTATAAAAACTCATAGTTGGATATAAGTATAGGAAGATTCATATGGAACTAAATTAAATTTTTATATAATTCCCTTTCCCACACATGGTTTTGCAGAATATCGCCAAACCTTAGTACAGAAGGTATTGTTTTGAAAATCACCATGTAGAAACGCATTTACTTTAATATGGAATGGAGTCATTTCTAAAATAAGGTTAGGTAGGGAAGATGTGCCTGTAAAATATTCACCTAGAATCATGGGCTGTCAATGAATAATTTTAAGACGCGACGTGGACATGTTTCCGAGATTTTGGTTCTTTGTCTCTGTAGAAGTCATTGTCATAGGAATCTCTAGCCATATGTTTCCAACCATACAGATACAGTATTCCTATTCATTTATAATACTCTGACGGGCCCTCCGATTGGTCTAACTAAAACATTCGACTAGCTAGATTGTTAATTATATAGGGGCGATATAAATAATCCCGGATCACAATGGTTTCAAATATTGTATTTTAAAAATTAAATAAAATTGACGTCCTTTTTAAAAGACAAAATTGATTGTAAATCGATTAGATCCTTTAAATCTGTTAGATAGCAAGTTATATGTAGTTAGATCTTTAAACTCTTGGAAACCAAATTTTTACATTACTTATACAGTGGGTCGATGTAGACGAATACCTACTATCTGAGGACAAACAATAATTATTGTTTAATTGAATTATTGTTTTTATTATATTATTGGGAATTGCAGGTATTTGGTTTTGTTCCTTTTAGTTTATTTAAATAAGTACTCTGTAGCTCTTAGAAAAATCAATACTATTTTTGTTCTTTGAATATAATGTATGCTTATGTATATATGTACCTGTGTAAATAATTTTTTTCTATTTGTTGTCATATTGTTAAAGATTCGAAACATCATATCGTTCATTGTTCGGAACCCTCATGTGATCCTTCGCAGAGTTCTTGTAGGTACTTCTTACTTCTCAGGCATATTTCATTTTTCATTCTGTACCTAAATAGCAGTAAATTCAAAGCCATTGGTTGGTACTAAGTTTAGGAAATTCAGCATAACTGATATTGGTTTATATCTGTCACATTACATCACTATCCGCTAAGCTTTAATTGTAAAGGACTTGTCGTATAGGTGTACCTAGTTATGATCACATTATATAATAACAAGCTACCACCGTACTAAAAATGTGCGTAACGATAGAGTTATTCATTTTAACGGCACTTTAACAAATTATTTTTACCTATTCTTCTAAGGGCCACAATCTTTTTGTTGACCACTTTTGGTCCACTTTTGAGGGACTCTCAATCACAATCATTAGTATAGCACATTAAGTTTCAGTTCCTGTGAAACGTAATATTTTTATCTCATACCTTATTTTGAATTGACTGAATTGCATTTTTTGACAATTATTTTAACTAAACATAGGTAGGTACTATAAAAGGTATAGGTATAGGTATAGCTTTAAAAAAAAAACAAATTTTCTGACAGAAAACGTACAAAAATGTTTATAATGTAGCATCGACAAAACAAAATGATTAGTGTATAGAATATAGGTGAAAACATGATCTTTTAAATCTGTTGACGAGCTCTGAGTTTGTTCGTAAATTGTGCCTAAAAAATTCAAGTCTTTACACAGCTTCAGCAGCTCTTCGAGAGTCGGTGTCACGTGTCAGTCGTTTCTTGTTACAATTTTTGATGAGTATTTTCGTAAATTTCTGTAAGAGAATGATATAATCTCCTTAGTTTAGGTACACCAAGTTGTAACTCTTCTAGTGTGTCGGTTGGAAGTCTGACAATAAAGCAATCCCGACTATGGCGGCAGCAGAATCAATAATATTATTTTGCCGAGGACAGCAAGACGAAAGTAAAAGGATATCGATATAAAGCTATTTAAAATACAGGCAAATTCTGTATCTGGTTTATTATAGCATAGGTATATCTTCCTATAGTACAGGTTTACGTATACTGTGAAGGTATACACAAGATTGGGTTGGGTAGATACCAGTTTCTCAGTTGACGAGCAAAGAATTTCTTGACGGAGTACCTAAATTATTGACATTCAAATGTGTGAAAGGTAAATTCGCACTTGCAAGACTTCGGCTCGAATAGCAATTTGTATGTGGTAAGCACTTAATTCATGCTTACTTCACAACCTTGACAGCTTTATAACTTCGATCCTTCCGGCCAATGTTATAATTTATTTGTTTGGAAACGATATCATTGAAACGTGTCAAATTCACATCATCCACTGATCGGGAACTCTCCCGCGAACCAGCGCAAATAATGTCGGTACACTTAAGTACGCAGCGAAATTGACACTTCGAATGACCCAGATCGGGATGTGCGGATTTTCCAACCAACGTCGGTAACAGTATTAAATTTCTTCATACGATGACATAGTTGCAATAATCGGAGTACATATTATTAACCTGCGGATTTCCCTTGATTGCTTAACTTACGATGACTTCCTTTAGGGATCAAAGCAGATAGGTATGTACTTAAGACATTTTTCGTGAAAGTCATTTTAGTTGATTTAAAATTAAAATTTCGAATTAAGGGCGCATTTTCAAATGCACTTTTATCAATTACAATGGTCGCAGATGTTTCTGGGTATTTCTTATTATCTTTGCGAATATCGATTCACCCTAGCAACATAACGAAGAAATCTTAGTTCGGCAGCTTGCTTCCACGATCTTATTCTTTCCGATAGTTCCCATAAGTTCGTATATGTATAGGTAAGAGTAGGAACAAATACCGAATTAAAGAGCGATAACTTAGCTTTGACAACAAGTTCGGTACTCCTGATTACAGTACACATGTGTATTTCATATACCTTGCTCCTGATGCCATAGATGTCTCAACTTAGAACTGCTCCTTCCATCGATTGTGAATAAAACCCCAAGCTACTTAAACTTCTCCGCACCTGTTTCAATATGACTCAACTAACATGCAGAGTAGGTACATGGAAAAAGTGACTTCACATTTACCTTCATCCCAGCTTCAACACAGACAGCTACAAACCTATTGAGTTTAAGTTCAATCTGGGAGGGCTCGGGGATAGCCAAGTATCCCCAGCGATGACCCATGAGTAATATGCGCAAACTTAAGTCTGTCTGAACTAGTTTCTTCCAAAGAACTATTATAGGTACGTGCTCATATTTTGGCGAACACTTCCTTTTCAATGGACACATTGTATTTACAAACACAATAACAAACAGTGCTTCAGTTGAACTCGAACACCATTCTCAATGTCAGTGTAAACAATTCGTCTGATGCCCACATCTTCAGGTGCACATACTATCCGTTATCCGCGCATTCATTCCCCGTTTCAATATCGATGACAATGTTTTCTTTTCCTGTCATCAAATTCAAAGAAGAACAACACAAATTGTTTAGACCACACAAGGACTGATTTGAAAAACAAAAGCCCACCATCCAGGGCGATCATCCTACAGTACCGACACACACGTTGTGCGCTTCAGCTAAATAAACGCTCGGATTTCTTTCGATGGAAATTTTGCGCGTCGCTTTCAAAATACGAAATCAAATCACTCACCGCGCGCGCTTCAGTAATATATAACATTCACCTTCTCAACGTCGCGTCATCTCATCCCAGCTAACAGAGAAGGCCGCACACCGTCTGATTATTCGCCTGCATGCATGCATATTGTTGGCTCATTTATGACACAAAGGATGATGAGACTACACATCTTCTTTGCGCCTTTGTTCTCACCTTTTCCTTTTGTTTTCTTAATTGCTCCAATAAATATATAAAAAAAAAACACCAAACAAAAAAAAAAAACAAAGATGCTGGCGTCTGATGTGAGATGCGTGTTTGTATTATAGTGCTAATCTGTTTGGGGATGGTACACACAGCACAAGTGCACACATATCGGTCTATTAGCATCTAAACCACGCCACAAGCGATTTCAAATATTTATTCCCACCCCCAGATGATTATGTAAACTATTTACCTTAAAATCAATACAATTGTTCAATGCATAGATACTCATTGTATTTGTATATATCTGGCACGAGGTACTATGTATCTCTAGCTATTTTTAAAGCGAAAAAGCAACCATTTGATTGGTCAACCGATATTCCTTTGCACGTGTATACAATATATTTCATTCACAAAAGACACCGTTGTCGTCCCTATACAACATAATAAATTCTTTTAACTCAACCGCTAATTATACCGAAAAGAAAAAAGATACGCGCTATAACTAAACTGAAATCGGCCGTCATGTTGTCACATAACAAATCAAAAAAAAAAAAAAACACACCAACAACAAAAGATTGATAACATTATGCTGTGTGTTTCGGTGGTATTTCTCTGTCCCATTTCCGTGCCACAACAAAAAAAAAATTAAACCTACAACAAAAAAGAAAAATTTGTTACTAAAATAATTTATCTGAAAAGCCTGGGATGGTTTTTTATTCGCGCTTTTTCTCGCTCTCTCTTGGCTGACTGTTATAAATTTTGAAAGCAAAAGAAGATACGCAGTTTAATGTTAACAGTTATTGGTGATAAAAATAAATAAATCAGTGCGCTATTAATTGAAGGTGTCCACGGTTTAATAAATTCTTCAGAGCAACCATCAGAGACGATCAGAAGATATACCGAACCGAAACGACAGACCCGTTCTATTGTATCTACCTATGGGAACAGATAGAGAAGAAATTGTAATGTAAACAGTGTTTGGAAATATCTATTGGAAATAGGTGATAGAGAGAAGGGTAGGTATAGATATGTTGGCATCCAACTCATCCATGTGATGGGCTCACACCTTTCTGGGGATCCATAATAGATGAGTGTAGTTAGATATTGAAATGAGGACTGTTTAGTGATAGGTTTATGGTTTGTTTACGGGTCGTTTGGAGTTTGTTTGTTAGCTGGGGGTAAGTTTTTATTGATGGTAAAATCATTATGTGGCTTATATATTGCAGAGCAGTGATGTCGCAACGCAGACAGCGTGGGAGAATGGGCTAGTAGGTTGATACGGGTGGGGGATATGGGTATCTGTGGGATTATAGGTCGGATTATGGTATCTAAGGATTTACAGATGAGCGATACAGATTAGTAAGTGGGTGGGACGCGTTAAGTTTTTAGCAGTCACTCGAATATTTTGTACATCTTTATGTAACAAATATGAAAAGAGTCCACTGAGGATGCTCGTCATTGGAGTTAGTTTAGAAAGACACAGTCGAACATAAAAATCCTTAGAACTCAATTTTTAATACGGCAGACGAGAGACTACTTGAACTTGATCTAACCATACCATCCTGGGCCAACAAAAACTTGATTAGCGATGGGACAACAAAGGTGCGTATTATGGAAAGGAATCACAAAATTCGTAGAATGGATTACTTCCAGAAAAGAGGAATGGTGAAATAGTGATTTTCACTGATGGATCCATTTTGGATGGCGTAGCGGTGGCAGGTATCTATTCATCAGAAGAGCTGGAACTAGCCGTCACATTAGCCTCGGGAATCCAGGCTGCTGAGATGACTACTTTGCTGCATGCGTTGGACTACTTACTTGGGAGTCAGGTGGAAGGAAGAAATATTTGTTATAGCACTGGACAAACAGGCGGTGATCAGATGCATGAAGCAGCCAAACATCACAACATCATTGGCACTGGAATGTGTATTAAAGCTCAATAAGTTGACTACAGGTCATGGTAATTTCGGGTATCATTTAAGGAAGATGGGCCTTAGAGAGGATGATACTGGTAAGATATGCATGGAAGTATCTGAGACCGCGGCATATACATATACTGTGTCAATGTCCAGCTTTCGCTGGCAGAAGAATGAGGATCATGGGACAACATTGGATCGAGGCACATGGGATGAAACAGATCTCACATAAACAGATGTTAGCGTTAACACAAAAAATCGAACCTAGGTCTCTAGGTAAGATTTATAGTGGTAGAGAGACGAAAAGAGACCCGACAAATGGTTGTCTGTTTCGAATATCTCTCGAAATCTATGTATATCATGGGTCAAGCTACATCTAGGACGCCTGGTACCTATACGGTCTGCTCCTAAAAGAAGATTCTAGGGAAATTTGCGATCAAACAACAACAAAGCCTATGAAATCAATTGATTGTCACATCCCAATCAACAAATTAATGTACTTAGTATGATTGCATTCATTTGTCATCATTCTACAAACACCTCAAAGTCCATAGTATGTGTTCCAGGTAAGGCCAACCACCAAGTCCCTTATCAACTTCGATCCCTTATTAGTTCAATAAATCAACATTCAACAAACGTAAACAAGATAATTGTAATCTACCCTTATACGAATCCCAATAGAGCCTATTTATTCACAAATGACTCCTTCAGTACACAGATATAAAGATGGAAACAGGTACCTACAAAAACAATGGCCATTATCTATCCACAAGTGCCATATCATCCCACATTACAACAATTCAAAACAAACTCGCTATTTGGCATGCGCCATCACAAGTCACGCGAGAGACGACAGGTATCCTGGTGGACAGGTAGAACCCTCCTAAAGGATAACAATAAAGACAGAACGCCCTTTTCTCTCTGTTGCTGTTACGGCGCACAACCTGTTTGGCAGACAAACTACCGGCTTTCTGAAAATGATTTGTTGTCAGTGTCCCTGTTTCGCCGGTGTATTGTGTTGCGGTTACACCTGTGTGTACCTACTTATACTACCTTTTTTATCTGCCCAGACGTGGCGTATGCATGAGAATGATTCATGTTTGTTTTGACTGGGAGCTCGGGTGGTTGATTGTAATTTTTATGGTAAAGAGAAACGTGATGTTTTGACTGAGAACGACGATGGTGATGATGATGAATGGACATTCATAGCTGGTAGCAGGTAAAGATACGTACAGGTGATAAGTAGACCGTTTAATTTATGACTCCGTCACGATTGGTTGGCTTTTATTATACCAACCTGGATGAGGTTGATTTTATAGTTTGAAATTCGATATGGCGATAAACTATATTTAGCTGACCTGTGAGTCAGTTCAAGGGACTTCTTGGGAACATTTTGCTGAACATTGGCAATCATGTGATGAAACTTGATCGTCTTTCTCATCTACATACTTTTATTTTTTATATACAAAACACATTTGTTTATTTGTCACACTGTACTTAATTCTGAAATGATAAGAGGTAGGTACATACTATTCAAACTTTAGTCATGGATTGAAACGCTGTACGTATAAAGTGACAGCCGTTTGTGTGTCATAGGATCATATTTCATCGAAATTTCGTAAAATTCTGACCAAATCTCTTTCTAGAAATCCGCTGAACAGATAGTAGGTTTGTGTGATTTCAAATTTGTATCGGCATATTCTTGATTTTGTAATGAAATTAAATCTAATCAGCGAAATTTTCGATCAAAAATAGTTTTCTGATCGGAATTCTTAGGTCACATTTTGTTGTTTGATTTCGGCGTTGAAAAGAATATACTATGAAGTATGAAATGAATATGAAGTTGAATAAAAAATCTTAATAGGAACGCTGATCAAAAAATGCGAACAAAATCTGATCAGAATTTTATTTATTAAACTAACTCTGTAAATTTTTGATCAAATGAAATGTACCAGATTGGTACTATGGTTGGTTCTAATATCACATGAATATCTCCTAAAATATCTCCTAAAATATTATAACAGAAAGTGATCGAAATTGAGGCTAAATTTCGATTTTTTTGAACACAATTTAAATTAATACTGTATCTTTCTGACCTAAAAGGACGTCTAAATCGCTTTAAGAAATGCCATGATATCAAGGATCGTTGGCGTACCATCGCTAAGTGGACTATAACTTTCTACCCAAATATGGCTTCGCATCCACTCAAAAAAATATACCGTCGAGTTTCTGAACAAAATTAGGGCCAAAGTCGGTATTAAGAAATGAGTTTAATATAGGTATATCCTTCCTATTTTAATACCTTAAGTTCTTTAAGAATGCTGGCAAATTTTATGGTAATTTATAGTCCTGGCCAGAATTAAGGCAATTTCCAAAATTGTCCGTTCTAATGCAACATTTGGACAAATGTGCTTACCGAATTTGACCAGAATAGGTAGATGAACTTTATACCAAAATGATGCGTGAATATACAACATTCGTCTAGTCTGATAAAAGGTCCAAGTTGCTTAAAGAAATTTTGAACAAATGTTTTCGACGTGTCGGGTCCAAATTTGGGACATATTCGAATTTTCCTGTTGTATAATTTTAGGTATAAAAATGTGGACAAATATTTTAGAAGACAATATGACTGTAGAGTAATTTTTATTTTCAAAGGTTTTTTGAACAACTCTTTTGTGTAGATACTTAAACTTTTCAAATTGTATTTAAATTAAATTTACAAAGGTGCCATCCGCAAAACCAGACTAAGTGAAATTTATTTCGAAAGGAAAGTATGCAGAATGCACATCTGTGATTCGAATACTTCCCATTTTCACCGGTATCTTCAAGAAGATAGGTTTACGTACCTTACACTTTACTCAATTTAATTTCAACCAAACAGCGCCGAAACCGAAAAAAAACCACCATTCCTCAGTCAGTACCCACACTCTCATTCTACATCCTCGGGACAATAAATCAATTGCAATCCCCATGTATTTGAAAGAGTAAAGTGAAAAATCTCATACCATAGCATTTCATTATACCATCCCATCTGGTAGACAGATATTCGTGAAAAAAAAAATCATTGAAAGGCACAACAAAACAAAATCGCCTCTTCTTTGACTTGTACCTATACAACCGCAGAGTGAGTATCTTAAACTCCTTATTTTGGTGGCCACGTCACAGGCGTAAAGTATGTATCTTTGTTCTGTCTTAATTTAAGACTATACAAGAAAATGTTGTGTGTTGAAAAAAAAGGACAAATAAAATTCATTAAAATAGGTGTTGCATGTTCTGTAAAAGTATATCTTTTATCTCCCCAAAAATAAAAGAAGACCAAATTCACAACCCTATACAAAGGAATCGGAGCATTTTTGCCAAAAAATTGCACAAATAATTGAAAATAAAAATAAAAATAAAAACTTTGCACCTACATTGAATCCCATTCCCGTCTCCAGGCACAGTGTGAATGTATCACTCCTTCTCTGTAACTCTTTTGTGTTGAATTTTGTTCTTTTTTTGTTTTTTTTTTTTTAATTTTTCAACTGTTCTGATAGTAAAACAAAGGAATTCCGGAATTATTTTGCTGTTTCTTCTTTTTATTTGTATTTATTGTATATTTCGTTTTCGGTTGTCTCCCTTGAAGCCGAGTTTTTTTTTTGTTTTGTAACAGAAACAGGACCAGAACCAGAACCAGTACCAGATGAGTTCAGATACTAGAGGTGGTTACATATAACAAAATATCGAAAAATTCAGAACCAACAAAAAAAACCAAAGCATTTGGTTGGGAAATGTTTAATCGGACGCGTTGTGGGCTTAAAACATTTTCATATGTATATGTAGACATTCTATGCTCATACCTACCACCTACTCGCATCGTGGATACAATGATATTGAGTTAAAGGAATGGAGTGAATAAAACGAAACAAAAAACGCTAACACTTTGTGAAAGGAATTCGAAAATAAAAATTCATTGTTCGATTGAAATTTATTTATCCGCGAAGATGCTTTGATATTATTTGCACTTTTATTTAATACTTTTTTGTTGCATTAAAGAGGGGAATGCCGCAGTCTGAGTTTTATTTTTCGAAAACTGTCGAAAATGTTGCTTGAATTAACTGATGGAAATACAATAAAAAGTTTTGGGGTAGTTATAATAGTAATTTAGTTTGGGCTTTGTAATTTTACATGGAGTACCTCAGGAATGTCACTTCGGACCCATCGTATTATTTTTCATTATGTGATATATTAAAACCAAGAGTACTTAACCTCACATTTTACGGAATACTACAAGAAAGACTCTTAGGTCCAGTATTGCTTCCTTCAGCTCTTTATCGGTATCGGCATATCATTTGAGTTGATGTACTTTCCAGAAGTAGATTTAACATTAAAAGCAGTTTGAATTGGTCTGCGTTGGTACAGCAGTTTGGTGTACTAAGGCTTTATCTACACATTGAAAAATTGGGGATAACTATCAATTTGACCATTAATGCTTGGGTAGGTATTCGTTGAGATAAGTGATGAACTAAATGCCAAAAAATTTTGATCACTTTTCGCAAGTCTATATTTTAAGGAGAGCTTCTTAATTGTAACTTCTCAATACAATCTGCTTTTGCCTCTTGGGCCAACAACTTTTTTGTTCATAAAATGGGTCAAAATATAAAAAAAAAACACTTCAAGAAGACCGTCATTGACCCACCGTTGGGCGGCAATTAATTGCCTCTCACTGAAATTGACTTCTCATTTATTTTCTAAACAAGAAGAGGAATATTCTGACTTAGCATAACTATTGTTATAGTCTGGCTAAAAATGAAGACTAAATAAAAGCTCGTTATTTGGTTATTTTTTATATTTACGCCAGCTCGGTTATAAAACAATGTTGCTTTTCTTTCGGTTATTTTTATTAAAAGCTACGAAAACAAAGCAAAATAGTACCTATTTCGAGGTGTTGGCTCAGTTTTCGGCGCCAATTTAAAGTCAAGTAAAGTGTAAGTATTGATCAGGAAATACTAAAAATCACAGAGCAAAGTTGCCAGTTGATGACCTGCCGCTGGGCAGATCTTATGTTCTGTCAAGCAAACAATTTTAATTACTTTTCTCGAACTTTTTGGTTTTACTAATCTTAGAAGCGAAATAATGTCAAAAAACATAATTAAACGATTGTTTGTCCCTGCGTTGGGCGCCATTTTTTCATACCTCCGACAGTTGCATTGAAATTTTTGTTGATATAAAAATGGGATATGATTATAATTTCACCACGAAATTCCCCGTCATTTTAGTTACATTCCCCCACTTCATTCCCTCTCCTAATCTCTACCAACAACTTGTTTTTATACCTAAAAAGAAAAAAAAATCTAAACTCCCTTAACTCTTCGTAAGCAAAAAAAAACCTACACCAAAGAAATAAACTTACGTTCCACATAGCACAGACGACCTAGTATGCTACTGTGTGCATCAATCATTTTATTCAGGGATGACAAGTAGTTTGTATTCTTAATTTTTCATTATGAAAATCACTCATTACACGGTGCACTTTCTCCTTCCTTGAACACACAGACTATACGATACAAGGATGATTAATTACTAACCCTATATGTATTCTCTTAGAAGGAGTAATGAATCATATACGCTGAATGCATTAGTTTACGCTTCGTTTTCTCATCTAAAGATAGATATTTAAATTGATTTTGAATATTATTTTCACCCCGCATAATTAAAACTAGCAAATTATTTATTTAATCTCCTAAAATAACAGTTATACATTAGCAATGCGAATGCGGAACTAAAAAATATGATTAATCATCCCACAAAAGTTTACAATCCACACGCGAGTTTCTCTTTTATTTTTTTCGCAAGAAAATATTTTCCTTCGTCTTTTTTTAATGAGTAAAGTATTTTAAACTCTAAATAAACAATCTGATAATCGATACAAAATTTATACGGTTTGATACATTTTTTGTTTAAAATACACTTTTTTCTGTTAACCGCACACAGATAAATCATAAAATGCTATTGCAAACAATGAAAAAAAAAATTACCTTAAAAAATCGGATTTCGGTTGTCTTTTAATGCGTAATAGAAAAGTTATTTAAAACTCATGTTCATATTTACTGAAGAAAAACATTCAAGTGTACCCACGTTGGGCGCCAGTTAATCATATTTATTTACAAAAAAAAAATAGTATGTAGATATTTTTTTGATTAAAAACAATAAGAAATCCAAACACACACACCCATTGACAAATGAACGGGTATATTCGTTTTGATTGTGGAATTTCAATTTGATTGATTGGACCACTTGCAATGAAGGAGAAACCAAACAAAACAAAAAAAAATACACACTTTAGACGCCTTGCCATTGTACGTCGTAAAAACATTTATACATTTTCTTAGGTGATATTTGTTAGGGAAAAAAAATCTCATTCTGTCAACATTTGTTGAAAATCGTGCGTAAGCTTCTTAATCGATGGCAATGTTTCCCTTGGAGTTTCATTCGCATAGATGTATACAACAGGGGAATAACAGAAATGTATCGTTTTGACATTAGACACGAAACAAATTAATCTGTTTCAAAAATTTCAAATTTAGGTTATTTTCGTAGATTTGTATTATTGTTAAATGTTGTTCGTATTTTTGTTTTGGAGCTTGTCTGGGATAATATTGGACATGTTGGCTGGGTTAGTAGCACATCTGTAAATATTGAGTAAGAACACGAAAAGTTCATTCAGCCAAATTGTGAAGATTAAATATGGGGACACTAACCTCTTTTTGGTGACCTAATTCGAGGGATTTTTCTTTCAGAAAGTATCAGAGTTTTGAATTTCAACGGAGTTCTAAAATGCTGCTATAGCTTACCTATATTTATTGCTGACGGACATAATGGTGGAATTTTGTTCAACTTTTTATAGATCGGATACCTTCTTTAGTAGAAATATGTTAACGCAATTTTATTATGTACATATTGGCATTGGGCGCCATTTTCATTGTTAAATTTTGCTTTTTATACACTTTTCTTCCGGAGGTAAACAGATTGCCTAGATATGTATAACTAAATAATCAATCAAAATAAATGCTTTGGAATACAACGAATATAGCAAAATTAACACAATACTACTAGATTACAAATTCTGATTAAGGAGTTCCCTCGTTGGGCGCCATTTTTTTAATTTTCCCTAAAAATCAAAAAGGTTTTTTGGGCTCGATCTGTAAAATGAACGTATTCGACTTATTAAAGACCTCCCATTGGGCGCCAATTATTTGAAAAAAGTAGTCTGTTAGTTTGATTTGTTGAAAAGATGGTCCCTTGGAGCTCAGTTGTAAGTTGATGTCTGTGAATTCGTATATTTACTGGTGTCGTAGCTCTTACATCGGTACGTATTCTTAAAAATTATATATTGCTGCGCAATCTTTACCTCATTTAGATTTACATCTTGATCTCTCTTTTTGGTCCTTCGAGCCGAATAGCATTCTAATTATAGGATTGTCCAACTATTAAGCGTATTCCCAAAAACGTAACTCCAAAATTTCTATCTGTTAATCTCCCTATTTAATCTCATCATAAAAGCCTCATAATCACTGGCAATTTCTTGCATCATAATTTGCTTCAATCAAATCCATACAAATGTCCCTGCGGATAGTGATTTAATTTCCCCAATAAAATGTCCTAATGTAAATTTTAATTCAATCTCATTCATTCCTCTTGTAAAATCTATTAAGAAATATCTCACCGAAAATAGCTTTTCTCCTTAGAGCCATTTAGTATCTATAATTTGAAAACTATCAAATTCACCTGAGATTTAGAAAAGCAAGTCCCCCTGGATATCGTTGCGTTTGAGTGTCTAATCAATCGCATTTTTACGACACTACAACATTTTAGCTGGAATATAAATGCGCGCCACAATAGATACATCTTCCATACATCCATCCCACACAATTCACGCAACATCCCCCCTTAATAGATCATTTAATAAAACTCAACGTCAGTATGATTGCTTGGCTCTTCGACGGCGATCGCGCAGGCTTTCAAATAAAATATATTTGTGCGCGCCTAATTAATTGCCGCCACTATAGAGATAGAGCATATAGCGTCGAAAAACTATACTATAATATTTTCCACTCAACTTCGTTGTTTATTTACCGGTATCTACCTTGAATATTAATTGAGAGCAATTTGATTTATGCATTTTTTATAGATCTTTATTATTGTTTGCCTTGTCTTTCAATGCATAGATACATTATGGCGCGTCCCAAAAATAAACTCCTAACTGAATTTTCAAGGTAATCATCATTAAAAAGTATCTCATGTGACAGAGAAGTTGTGTCGACCAAGAAGAAAACATCAAGGAAAACATCGACTATAAAATTCTCACACACTGAGTGTGGTGCGTCAGTCGTCTATAAATGTGCTGCACATCCTTTGAATACCATACTCCGATTCGACTGCAGAAAAATCTAAAAATACCAAAAGGGAAAAAAACAACACCTTTGGCAGGCATATTGACTGCATAAGGCAGCATTCGTTGCAGCCGCAACATATGTGTGTGCTCTGTGAGTGTGAAGTTATCTCAAATAGTGTTGTATTTAGTTGGAAAAAGGTGCAAAGTATCTAAAAATAAATAACAGAATCCCTTTCGCCTTTAGTATGCTCCAGCTGCGCGAAAACTACAACCACACTCTTTGGCAATTGCAATACGAGTATGCGTTCAATATCTATAGTTTTCTTGAGCATAAAGTATCCGGAAATTTATTACACATTGGATCGCCTCTAATATCACAAATTCCCGCTGGATACATCTTCCTACAGGCACAAGAGAAAAGAAAAAGAAAGTATATCATGCAAGGTGCGACTTTCTAATTTATTAATTTTTAAGCGAGAAGACAAATTTAAATGTTGGCTGTTTGGACAGTTTTGAACGGTCCCATGAGGATCGAGCAGGAAATTCTCACATGTATCTAAAAGTATCTCACTCGGAAAAAAGGCGAATCGCAGTATAGTTAAAAAAAAAAACAACTTATGACAAACAAATAATTTACTATGTCAGGTGGATTTTCATTGAAAAACCTCAAAAGAAATGTAAATTCTCTCGTTTTGTCACCTCAAAAAATTAAACGGCGAATATTCATTTTAATTGCGTAAATTTATTATACTCAGGTATGAATATGAAAATCTTGGCAACGTTGTCGTCAACTTCAAGAAAGGCCAGACAGTAGTCGTGTCGCAGAGAGTAGCATCAGAGCAGCGGGGTATGGATGTGAATTGAATAAATTTTCACGCCTTTTAGGTGAAAACACACATCTTGTTGCAAAAAGACAACAAGATCAGTGAGAGTCGAACATGTGTTGCATGAAATTGTGAATTAAGTAATGAGAGATATATATTTTTTTTTCTCATCAGAGTGCAGGGGGTAAATGATGGGTGATTTAGTATATAAATGTGCGAACAAGAGGTGGGAATATGTGCACTTAGTCCTTCGAATTTATGAAGGCGGGAGATTCGGTTATTTTGTCTATAAAAATGTCATTTTTTGAGCAGTAAAAAAAATATATTTTCTGCTAGATTCAATTTTTAGTAAAATAATTAAAACCGGTCTTATTATTAACGTCCAACATTGGGCGCCACTTTAAATTTCCTCAAAAAATTATGTGATCCTTGGTCTTCTATATTCTCAAGCGAGATAAAAACTGCCCAAGGCTGTTGCTTTACCCTGACCCCAGAACGCCTGCTTATGGGGATTAATAATGTGACCATTTCACCCGCTTTTGGCGGGTTTTACCCTCTTTTTTGCCTAAAAACCCTCCACCCGCCACCACAACCATTTTCCCGCTTTTTGATAAAAATTCGGAAATTAATTTTCTTAAGAATTTTCTTTAGTCCTTTTTTCACTACGTTTGAAGATTTTTTTAATTAAAAATAGCGGTATGTAGAACTTATGTATTTTTATTTCAAGTTTGTATTCCATAAGACCAATGTGTTGGCTGTGCTGATTTAATTATATTTTGCTTGCAATATTTCTTTAGGTGTAAAATGGGAAATTGAGCGTCACATCGAGAGAGAGAGTGTCAAATCATTCTTCACTTCTTTGACCGACAAATCTCAACTTAAAGTGGCAGCTCGAGAAGGTGTTTGGGCCTATCACACCGTGAAAGACCCGTTTTACACGCACCGATTTTTGTCTTACGACACTTCTTAATTCTCTTTTGGGCACTTATGGTGCATTTATACGTCCAGTGTTTTCACGTTAGTGCCTTGGGTGACAAATTATCTTTGTTTCCATTTTTTCTCATTCGTTGATCGCGGTGGTAGCTTCATTTTCGACCGCAGACAGGTCGAAAATATAGCAAATGCAGACGTCTATCGCGACCGAGTAGGTACGGTTTAAGAATAAAGCAACGCTGAAAATAACGAAAGAGAGCGAAAGAGAACACAAGAATCGGATGAGAATTCGCGGCCCAGCCCATCCGTGTTAGGCTATCCCCTGCACTTTTCATCCCCTTTACCGTCACATTCTCGAGTCGTAAGACAAAAATCGGTGCGTCTAAAACTGGTCAAAGAAAGAATTTTAAAGAATTATATTAGATTTTACGTGACAATTCGTGAAATAAACTATTTTCTACTATTTTCCACGAAATTCTTGAGGTCAGAATCTACTTATGGGTATGGGAAACAAGCCAAAACACGCCCGCTTTTAGCTTCAAAAAACCCGCCGCTTTTTGCCAAAAAATAAATGGTCACTTTAGGGATTAATATGGTCCCCATGCGGAAAACCGACCTAAAAATGACTATCGTGTCAAATGCTGGTGATGGTTATGATCCATATGAAATATCGAAGTATCTATTCCTATTGGAATATAGTCGTATGACTTTTGAAGGACAAGGAAAACAGTCATAGATTTCTCTTATAACGAAGCTTTTAGAAATAGTAATATTCATATAAAAAACGCTCTTTCGAGCCCCATTAAATGTGTATTTATACCTATAATTTGCTGTATATTTTGGTAAACGTTTTTTTTTTTAATAAATCAAAGCCCACAAAAAAAAAAGCATTAGAATAATTCGGATTGCATTTTTAGTATACCTACAACAAAAACTACTAAAATTAACATAACGCATACTTTGTAGGATGAAGAGGTATTTTTTTCACCGCCATTCTATTACGTAAATAGTAGTTGTATCTGCTCACATCCTTTCTACAAATGAATAATACCTACACGTGGTCCGGATAATATGAGGCACTAGTAACAAATAAAAGCGATTTCCACACACAAAAATATTGCAAATTATGGTCCTTCGAGCCGGATAATCTTAAACTATTAATCTATTAATTTACGATTCTCTATAAACAATTACAAATGCATTATTGCCCATAATTTCACCGATCATAACCGACAAAAGAATCGTAATTCCTTATGAAAATAGAAAAAGAAAAAAACGAGATTACATAACTTCATCGTAAGAAAAAAAGAAGAAGCTGTATCTTTAATTGATTTAATCGCAATTTATGCATACCACCCTCATAAAATTGAATCAACAACAAAACGCTAGCTCTAATTTTTAACACTTTTACTTAATTAAAACTCGGTAGGATGAGAGTGAGAGCTCGCGGTCTTTGGCTGCTCTAAATATTTTAATGGAATACGCGTTATTATTGTTATTGAATACTCAAATAGTGTTCATTAATCTTAATTAAAAATTGCCTATAAGTAGTTCTTAAATAAGATATGATTTTCACCACACATTCCTTAGGCAATTGGAGTGTGTTTGTTGTAAAATTAATACCCATGGGCTGTGATGTGTGTTCGCGTTCAATGAACCTTTGTACCCTCACTATTATTATTTTTGAAAGTGAAAATAAAATGGTGATAGACATTGATGGGGTTTTGTTTGCGAATCAATTTATTTTAATTGTTTACACGATTGCGTTACAATTTGGTGTGTTTGAAAGCTGTTTAGAATTTTAGAAGATTGCAACATGATCATCGAAAGTTATGTAAAAAAAATTGGCTGATCCTTCAACGTCGAGTATGAATTTCGTTGCTTTCAAATATTTTGAATATAGTTCGCTACATTTTTAATGAAAATTTGAATAAAATTAGTGGTCCTTCGAGCCGGATAAAGAGCGACAAAATACGAAACAATAAAATATCTGCACTGACAAAAATGCAATCGACAACCAACAGTTAATCATTATGGGTTGAATCTATGATAAGTAACCTCACCTTTAATGGGGGCAAAATTAGTCAGGCACCATATCGTAGGGTTTTCAAATATACCAAAGATATCTTTTGCCTTTAACCATTAATTTCAGATGACAAAATTGACATAACAAAAAAGTTAGTTTGTGCCAAAGATTCGTCTCTTCAAAATTATTAAGCCCTTTGTTTGACCACAACTTTTATGAGTGAAATTCCAAAAATACTGCGTTTTACTGGTGCGTACGAATTGTTACTCCTTCAAAACAGTTCCCACGAGCCAGGAAAATCATGTCAAGATATAATTCCTACACCATAGTGGAGTCGTAAAATTGTTGTATTTTAATTTATGAAAACATGCCGTCATTTTTCATTTTGGCATATTTTTAAATGAAAAAAAAACAACAAATCCAAACAATTTTTCATTCATAGAATTCAAAATCCAAAATACATTTGCTTTGTGCATAAATCAATTGTCAAGTGAAATAATTAAAACGCCAGTTTGAAGAGCCAAATAAAAGTCATTTAACCTGACAATGAGTATACATTGTAACACGGTACCGCAAAAGAGATTTATTTAAATAAATTTATAACAATAAAATAAAAACATAAAAAACAAAAATCCACTTAATATGTCCCAATGCTTACATTCTATTTAATTGTTGTTTATTTATCAAATAAGATATATATTTTCTACATGTTCACCTGTTGTGCGTGGGTGGTGAAATTTCGACTGTCCCCTTGGTGCTAAAAAAGCGAACTGAACCGGAAATATTTTCCCAATTTTTTTGTTTTCGATATTATTATTCAGGAATAATAATTTTAGATACACGCGATCGCAATTAAACGAATGAGAACAAAATAACTTCAAGGCGGTAATGTTGTTAGTTTCTTGTGATTAAAAAATAATAACTACATTCAGGAATGTATGACAATCTGGAATAATGGTAAACATTAAAAAAAATGTTTCGTACATCATACGAAACAAGTAAAACATCAGGATATTTACCACATTAATGGAAAGTGACAACATTAAAGAAGATAAAAGCAAACAATTTGTTTGTTATTTATTTTTGTTAATTTTTATGTTTTTTTGGCATAAAGAATTTGTATAGTTTAAACGAATATTACCAGGGACACGAATTAGTTGAGAATTTATCTATAGAGGCAGACAGATCACCTTTGTGAAAATAATTTTCGTCAAACTTTGACAAACGGTTTTACTAAATAAATACTATAATAGACTTTTATGGCCTCATACCATGTAATGGGTTAGCGCGGAAGGTGGAATAACATGTGTTGGCAATCAAATAGAAAGTGAATGAAAGACGGGACAGTTTTATTGCGTTTTTGGAACAACGTTTTTGAACTTTAAGAATTTATGATTATAAATTGTTGAATTTAATATCAAGGGTTGGCGACGGTGTTTAGCTATCCTATACGATCAAAGAAGTGTTACATGAGTATCTGACTCAGTATAAATTGTGGGAGTTCTAATTGTCTATTTTGTCTATTAAATTCAAGGAATTGGGCGAAAGCTTTAAAGGTGTTAATAGCTTAAGACGCGTGTAGAATACCTATATTTTATGGTGCAATAGGGAGACACTTTGACTAGATCTGAAACTATTCATTTTGTAGCTATATCTAATCCGGTTCGAAGGACCAATTGTAAAAATGTTATACGAGACTAAAAACTTAAAAAAACAACTGGAAATTTGAGGTCATAAATATTATTCCTTATTCAACTTGAAGGACTGTATTACAGATATCCCACAATTTGTGTTCGGTGATCCGACTCGAAGGACCACTCGTAAGCGGTTTTGTTAGAAGAAATCCATTCGAAATATCTACCAACTTGACTGAATTTGAAAGTCTTGCTTATATGAATATTATTGAAAAATGGGCGGGCACATCTGTATACAGATTTGACCACAATTTTCAGCTCACTTATGTTTGAGGTAGGGATGAAGTTTAAATTCAGCAATCAATCCTAACAAGATGCTCGCAATTAAAATTTTTACATTTTTTCAAAGAGAAGAGGCCTATCTTCTTACAACCATTCGCTTGTGCGAGTTCTAATTTTTTCGAAGGGAGGAAGTCAAAGTACTTACAATTTCATGCCGAGTCTCAAAGAGACTAATTTAATAATATCAACACAATATCGGTTTTTTGTTGGGCGCCACTTCCTTATGATTTTTTTAAACGACTTCTTTAAGCTGTTAAAGTTTTTTGTCGATCTGTCAACATACTTCTACTGTCAGTTGCAAGAAGGTATTTATACTGTAAACCCAAACCAATTAGTTGTAGTTGTAGATATTCGGTTGTTGGGCGCCAATTTAGTTTTGTTAAATTTATTGAAAAAATAAGTTAATATCAAATCGGGAGGGAGCCAGTTTAGTTTTGTCAATTGGCGAATAATTTTAATCATAACCAGATACAATTAATGTTTTAAAACATCTCTCCATTCAGAGAATACTTTTTCACAGATAATGTGTTCAAATTATTTGTTATTTGCTTTTTAGTCGGTCTTTTGAGTGACATCATAAATATTCGATCTTAAGCTGAGGATATTTCTTAATTATTCCATAGTTTATGCATTCTAGAATTAGTTAAATAAAATCCGGCTCGAAGGACCAATTTTTAATATTTAATTTTTGTTATTAAATATACTGTCCAAACTATAACTCATTCATTTTAATGCATATCGAAGGACCAAACACTTTACTACCAGTAGGTACCTACAATCATTCGCGTGACAGTAATAAGTTTAGTGGATGAGAACAATAAACAAAAACCACACCGCCATTATCAATTAAGCACACACTGTGAGTGTACTACTCATGTGAGAAACATTTGAGTTAATTGAACGAAATACTGTTTTATTTTTTTTGTACACATTGTTTGGTTTTTTCTTAATTAACCGAATGCCGGTAAAAGATATCCCCCAGGGTAACTCTATCCCTGGCGGTATTTTTTTTTACTTTTAATATTAAATGACTTGAAATGCGTTTCCTCGGTGAAGGGGTACAGGAAAGAAAACATAAAATAAAACTGATATAAAAGATACTTGGTGATGATCTCATCTGAAACGATCACCATTGCCATAAGTCTGGCCTTAAAGTCTGAGAAACATACAGTGTAGCACACACTTGAACAGACAAAAACTTTCATTTATACACATTTTGTTCGTTTTCGCTTATCTCGCGAAAGTATCTGTTAGATTTCAAAATGCCCTCGGATGGGTATGGTATTTTTTTTTTTTTTTTTTTTTTCGTTTCAAGAGGGCATTCTTATTTCATTTTCAATTTGATGGTTTTTTTTTTTTTCCTCTTCTCAAGATCTGTTTGTTTAGTTGTATATTGTGTGCCCCATGACAGCAGCCGCCATACGCCATGGTGTGTACCTTAATTTACGTCAATTAACCGTTTATTGTTGTTTTCTTCTTCTGTCATGTGGTTGTGCGGGCCATACCTATGGAATATAAAAAAAAGTACTCACTCACAGACACATGCAAGCAGACTAGTATGTACGCTTTATATTCCAAAGAGGGGTCATGATACGAGCGGACCCGACTCTTGTTTTCATTTCAAAAATGGAGGAGGGGGCCCGATGATTTCAATTCATCCCATCGTCGACCGCCAGTATGTTTCATTTAATTTTTAACGGCTGACAACGTGCGGGTATACAACACTCAACACTACAGATCCGTTTATGTGTCTCTCTATGCGAGTACATGATGACGATTATTAAGGTAAAAACTATGACATCGTAAACGATTTTAGTTCGTTGACAGCGGATTCACAAACAATCAGCACACTGGTATACAATTTCCCTTGTGTGTCAGAAAACAAAGACCGTCTTCTTCTTATGATATCTGGCCAGCGTATTTTTCAAATGCAAGACAGAGAAGACAGGAGATCATTAATTGAAGTCTATTAACTTGCGGTGAGTAGTAGTTTGGTTGGGATCACTCTATGTACTATTGTCGCGAATGCGTATCTTTTTGTAGTTTTGTGGTGTCAAGCGCGAATCTGGGGGTAGACTTTGTGTGCGCCAGCAGCATACATGATACAGACGTACAGTGTGAGATATATTTTTGCAAGACGGCGATGATTTAATAGTGATTTTTTTAAATTAATATCTGCGAAAGATCGAGTGATGAGTAGAGGGAAAAATGCATGAAAAATGAATGATACTCAGATAGCAATATAGATGAGTGTACGGCATTATCTAAAAAATTTAATTGGTGATAGCAGAAAATTTAAATTGGTTGCCGGAGGGAAGATTTCGATTTGGGAATGAATAATCCGGCTCGAAGGACCAAGAAATTATAGACTGCACCATTCTGACGGTGTTACTTATGCAAGATTGCTGTACATCTAAAATTTTAATAAAGAAACATTTTCACCTCTGAGCAATTACTTAAAACTACTAACAAGTCTTCGAGATTCATATCAGTATTCTTATATAACCGGATGTATTATGATAGATATACTATAATGACCAGAACATTTTAATCATAGACGCATTCCTCCATTCGTCGCAGTTAAGTTAAGTTTGTCTGTCTGCAAACTTGCCTCTTTCTCTCTCTTCTCTGCATGATTTTACTGATGCAAAATGTTTTATCACAGCAATAAGTGGTCCTATGTTGGGCGCCAGTTGTAAATTTATTTTTTATTAATCGAAGCTTTCTTCTAATATATTGGAAAATTAAAAAAGATATACCTAACTATAATGTGTTCCAAATTTCTCCGGCTAACGTGCAATTTTCATACAACTTCTATGTGCACACTATCCAGGGCTACTGTTGGGCGCCAGTTAATTGTTCGAAATATTTTTGGAACATATCATATAAAATGTAAGTGCTTTCGCCTCTTACTAAACTAGACTAAACGAGCTTAAGATAAGTGTATGTAAGCAGCGTTGCGTAAGTTTAGCGCGTTAGCATAACATTAATTTCGTTCCTACGTTGGACGCCATTTAGCTAAGCCGCACATGAAATCGATGCGCAACTATCCACAACTGCGCTGCGACTTGGACCAATTGGTTAGAATCGTCTTCATTCAAGTTTCACATCGTAGATACAAGATATTCTATATCCGCCATGGCCATTCCCCTTCTACTTGAATTTCCACACTTGACATGGTAGATAATTTTTTTCCACTGTTGGGCGCCAGTTATTAGGACTTAGTGTCATATTGTGATCTATTCAAATCTGTTTACTAAAACGTACAGACCTGCAATAATAACAAAGACAATGCCTCCCCATTTAGTACAACATTCTTAGAGACATACCAACCAGGTCCACCGTTGGGCGCCACTTCAATGCAGAGAAGTAAACTATGTATTATTATTTTGTTGATTTGAAAATTACACTTTTCTGCATACTCTAAAAAAATCATTATTCTCCTCAACCTAATCGCCTCCTTTCTTTCTTTTCATTTACAGTTCCATCATTAGCATCGAGTCTGCACCATCACAGCCAAAATAAAAACGATGACAGCAGTACAGCATCATCGGCGGCCACAACCGCCACAACAGCACAACAGGGTGGTGGCGGTGGAGGTGTCGGTGACTACATAGTAAAATGCCCGCAATGTCACCAGCGGCTGTCTGGTTTTCAGGTTGGTACATCAAGCAAAACGCTCGGTTTTTCTCTTTCTTACGCACATCTCGTATGTTATTATTTTTATTTTGCAGGCCCTCCATGACCACATAGAGAACGAGCATTCACACGAAAAGTTCACCTTTGATAATCACCAGCACCACCCCAATGGCTTTCACATAGATCGCGACATGGAATTCACCAGTCGACATCAACAACAACAACAACAACAAGAACACCAACACCTAAGCAAACAAAATCACAATAATAACAACAATTTAAGCAACAACAACAACAACACCAGTAACAATAAAAATAATAACAATTTAAAAATCCATAGTATTAACAGCAATTGTCACTCGTCGTCCTCCTCATCATCGATGATGATGATTCCAAGTGCTGGTGGTGGTGGTACATCACCAGTACCCTCGTCGCATTCACCTCTGGCGGGAGCAAGTGCCCAACGCACCACACCACCGACCGATCTCAGTTCGCAGTATCATCAACATGCGATGGCAATGGCCGCTCTAGCCGTTGGTATGTCCACATCAGCCACAGCCGCGTCGAATGGTTATGATGCAAGTGCTGCTGCCATGGCCGCTGCTGAGGCAATGGCTATGGCTGGTAGTCGGTCAACTACGAGTCCATTGAATGGTCATAATGTTGGCAGCAGTGGAGGCATTACAAATGGCAATTGTGGTGCATCAACGGCGTCATCATCATCGTCCTCATCATCGATGTCGGCAGGACCCTACCAGTGTTCACAGTGTTCGGCTGCATTCCCAAATCGTGATCTCTTCGAGAAGCATGAACTGATGCACTCACCGAATTCGACGGGCGTCAATCAGGTTAGTAAAAAGAAAGAACCAAAATGACACGAGGCACACGTCTCGAATTTCATTAATTACTGTAGCCTTTGTCTCCATATGCCCACATGGTATTAATCAAGCGTTAAATTGAATTTTTGAAGACCACGGATGAGTTTTTAGTTGTCTTTTGTTTCGGCCATCCATCAAAAAGTGTAATTACCCCCTTAAGTCGCGTCTTGGAATAAAGACTCCACAATCACAATGCTCACTTTAAAAAGTAAGCAAGTGTAAGGCAATTTACATGACGTGAGTCATACAGCTTTTGGGGGAACATCTTTGACTCACGGACCCTAATTTCGACCAAATGCAAAATTGTTATATGAGTTAGTCATCGACTAATGTTGTATTTGATGAAATTTTGATTTATTGGACTTGCTAGTTCGATTATGAGTATAGAGATGTGTTCATCGTTTAAAAAAAATCTATGAGTAGAATGTTTGTTCGTTTTGGGTGCAGGTACCTACTTAGCATTTAATTTTTATGAAACGGGCTTAATTTTGTAGCTGGAACTGTTATGATATACATACGTCTTAATTTGTTTGAATGCATAGACATTGAGTTGGATAAATGTAAAAACAAAGTTAGTGTGTATATTCTTTGGATGTTTGTTCAGATTTAACGGGAATACAGTTTAATCGATAATGTTTAAGGTTATGCGAAGTTTGGTAATAAAATTCCCTAGAAGTATTTTGCGCTTTATCTAAACTCAATTCATCAAATCAAAACTAAGTTGGGAGCATAACAAACCAAAATAGTCCATTTTTTATGTTTTTTTCGAAATTAGCGAGAATACAGGTGAAGCCATTTTGTTTATGTGTGTACAGATCTTTAGTAGAATTCTACTGGAGACTTAGTTTGAAATATTACAGTTCAGTAGTAGACACTCCTAGCAATATTCTTTAATTAACCTTAACTCTCTGTAAGTAGGCACTGGGCACCTGTCAATGTTTGTTTCAATCTAGCGGTTGAGCAAGTAATGTGACTTTGTTTAAATTCACATACCCCAATACTAGATACTCCTAAAAGTGCTGTGAACTTTACTTAAACCTCCACATGTAGTCTTAGTTGTGCAGATACCGAGGTATGTATCTGTAGCTGTTTTTCGAAGTTAGCGCGAATACAACTCCTGCGATTTCAATGTAAAATTTCACAGTTTTTTTTATGAAGAATATTTGCAGGTTTCTGTCTTTCATTTCACCATATTGTCCACTCAGTCAATCCTCTACATTTAAATATAAAAAACAATTTTCATTACAGAACACCACCACCGCAGGGGTCCCCCTTTTTTTTTATCTACTAAAAGTAATTTTGAAAATTTTCTAATATTTATGCTCCTGCTGCACCGCAATTTTCTAAAAATCCACAACTTCCTCTCCTAATTCAGGAATTCCATCCAATCTGCAAAAACCTCACACACACGCACCATCTGTGCCCACTTTGTTTCGTTACTTCGCCCAGTTTCACCCCACCCGCGATAGATCATCATCCAGCTTCAGCATTTGGTGGGTATACTTTGCGGTTTCTCTGAAAGCCGGTCATTGTTAGTTGCGGTTTCTTTCTGGATGAAATAAAATCACGAACACCGAAAGCGAAGAAAGCAACAAAAAAAAATCAAGAGTATCTTTATCTTAATTGAATCCCAGGAAAAATTTATATTTTTAAATTTACCCACAAGTGGTGTGGGTCATATATGTGGTAGCAAACTGTTTTGTGCTCTACATCATATGGTATGCCCTTTAGTACCGCTGTTCTTTGGTTCATCTTCGACTTTGATTTCACTGGAAATTACACACCATTCTGCCGACTATGCGTGTGCGTTTAGGTGAACAAAGATTTGCCATTGTTTTAAATTTAAACCCTCCCTTGAATGATAAAGTCCAGAGTCAGTACAAAATGGAAAACAACAAACGATGAACATGTATCTCTTGAGATTATGATTGAAGTTTGGACACTTTGGTCTAAGTGTGTCGGCCTTTTGTCGGCAGCCACTTCAACCTAACCTAACCTAACCTAACCTAACCTTGGACACTTTTGACGAATGTGTTGTTTTTCCAACCACGTCATGTAGGTATAGGTTATTAACAGCTACGAAGAACGAACTGAATAAATAAACAAATACAATGTCTGCCTCATGCTTCCTGTTAGATTCTAGTTTTGCTGTTCGTCTATTATTTTTTTTTTTTTTTTTTTGCTATCAAAACGAAATCTACCTAATATCTATAACGTTCGTATTTTTTTTTTTTTTTGTGTCGTATTTTCCATATAAAAAGCGGAAAAAATAAACATCTCATCTGCGTAGGTATACCAAAAGGAACCCCAGGAGGACTAGCTACATACAGGAAAATTCATTTCCTTTTGGATAAATTCATTCAGGCGTATCCTTAAAAAAAAGTATAGATATTAAACTATCATCCTGCCGAAAAATATGCAAGATACAGTCGACGTCTATGCCTATAGATACTTTATGTACCTATCTATGGTACGTTTTTTTTTCTCTATGATACTGTTGTGCCTGCGATTTTGTAGGCGTAGAGTATAGTGCCTACGGATAATCGAGATACAAAAAAAAAAACACACACTCTCACGCGATAAGAAGTCTCTGCCCTGATAACATAAAAAAAAACGAGAACTCAGTTTTTGTGGATTTTATTTTGTTTTCTACCTCTGCCGCCCCATATTTTGGTCGGAATTTTGTGATATCATAACTAAACAAACAGTGGCGACCTCCATTTTTTCTTTTGCTTTTTTTTTTGCCATATTTAGAACTACATACTAATAATAAGGTACCACCCTTTTTCTTATTACGTATAATTTTTGTGCTGCTTTTTATCACCACAGGTTAAATGGAAGATAACAAAAAAAAATGTATTATATATGTGTACGAATAAACACCCACCCTTGAGTGGTCATTTGGCTACGGTTGTGCTTAGGGGGTGTAATAATTTCATATCAGAGAAATGTTTGTCAGATATGTTGGGAAATATTGGATTTTTTTTTCGTTTTTTTTTTTACCTTAGATATGAGGAAAGAAAGGCCCTAAGGGGTGCAAAAAAATCCCCAAGAGGTTGACCATATCATCAAACAAAAATTTCACCATCTTGAGGAGGGGATTTATTTAGTTTTAGAGGGGATACTTATTTTTTAGATAGATATGTGGTGCTTTCTTTTTTAGAAGTGAGGTGCTTTTTTTTATTTGGTAGCATATACACTCTTTTTATATCTGTACAAAAAAATGTAGCAGATGTGTGAAAACTGGTAAAGAACCGATAGGTAGGTAATCACCTATGTGCGATAGTTTTTTTTTCCTATTTTATTTTCTAAAGCTAGAAATTTATTTAAAAATAAAAAGTTTCCTTGAAGACATTCATCATTTAGTTCTGTTAAATGTCAATTTGTGACAAATGTAAGACTTTTCTGATAGACCACGAGCCCTACCTTATCAACCCATTGTTTTCTGTATCTATATTTAAATTTGGTTGTTAGATTAATACCATATACATGTTCTTGTTCATTCCCCATACCTATCTAACTGATAGTGATAAACCCTTACTGTTCAGTGGAATTGCTAGTTTTCCCAGTGCAGTTCGAACAAAAATTCTCTTGTTGGGCGCCAGTTTTGATGCATCAAATAAATTAATGAGTTTGTGCGGCTCTGAATAGATGTTCGTTAAAATAGAATTCACGACAATGATATGTGTACAGGATATAGCTTATCATTTTTGCGTGGCCAATATGTAGTCCTTATCATTGTCATTGTTTGTAGTACGACCGAAGCAGATTCGAGCTCCGGCGGGCAAATAATCTACCATCGATCGGTAGTGAAAGGAATTATATCAGAGTTTCGCCACCAATACACCAAGGTGGTCTGACTCCAATACCTATACAATTCTTTTTAAAACAATTTTTATTAGTGACATAATTAGTTGAATTTTTTGGGCGCCAGTTAAAAACTATTCAATGGTAAAAATAGGAATTACGTTAATTTGCTACTAAACTTGAAGGACTTCATAGAAATAAAAGCGAGTAGATAACAGCAAATGCTTTACCAGAACAAAACTGCGACAAGTACCATGAAAAAAAAAGGAATCCAAAAAGCCCAGACATTGATAAACATACATATAGTTAACTACTTTGCTTGTCAATGATCAATATTGTTGTCAAAAGAGCAATATTGATCACAAATCTCGATGCTTATGACACAGAGAGTTAATGAATCACTTTCAATTCAAACCCTGATCAAATGTCTTCATGGGAATTATTAAATCTAGGTAGCTACTTCAACGCTGTTGTATCGCCGTGCAGCACTTTCGCTTTGGTATGTTTAGGTCCAAAAATTCGGATAAATCACTCGCAGAAGTGTTAAGATATCTTGTACAGTAAAATTGTGTTCACTCGTATTGGGCGCCAGTTAATAAAATGTGGACTCGAAATTTGATGAGACTTATCTTGGTTTATCTATTCTCGAAATCTTCGTTATGACAACTCAGCCAGGGACAGAACTTGCTTAAGATATATTAAAAACTCGTTAGATCAAATATTTTACACTTAAAGATACACTCATATAACATGATGGTGAATACCTAAAAGCGCCGCAGATGTAAAACGGCTGAAAATCAAATAAATTATTCCCAAAGATGTTCACATTTCCTTGGCAGTTGAATTATGATCTTTCTAGTTGGGCGCCAGTTAATATAATTTGGCTCAAATTTCATGGGACACAGCTTTTTCAATCCTAAATCAAATCGAAGTTTTTTTTATTGACAACTGATCGCAATAAGGAATTAAGCTTATTTGAGATACATCTGTTAAAAGCAGCGAAATTTTGTACAAATTTGTTATTTATTACTTTATTAGCTAGCCCAAGGTTTATAATGTCATTTCTCTTATTTTTCATTATTCTGGTCTAAATGATTTTTTTTTCTTGGTTCAGTGGGTAATTCGTCTGAATTTTGATCAAAAAATAATATCGACACTCAAACGATTTATTTACAAATTATTTTATGGTTCAGTAGTTACAGATACAGGTTCAAAAATGGAGACGACTGATTCGTCAAAATGTTCTACTTTCATCACTAAAATAAAAGTTTGTTAGGTGCATGAGTATAAATCTCTCAAATTTGATGGTCATCATAACTAGGAATTTATGAACCACGAGTATCTCAAAAAATTTGCACTGAATATGAGATATAAAAACGAGATTCAAATATCTAATCTTAAAATGCATACTACCTTTAAACATAACTCATATAGGCGTGCCAGTATCTACCACCATTTTCTGTTACCAACCTGTCTTTTAAAGTCAACCATGATTCACCTGTATTTACACAAATCTCACAGGTAGAGCGATAAACATTAGTTCCATTACAACAGATAAACCTGTTTATTTCCAAAAATCCAAGGAAAGAGATACAAACTGAAAGTCAAGCATATAAAAAGATAAAGGCAAGCACGAATGGCAACTACTGTTGCCACACACACGATACTCTTTGTTATTCTCACAAAATGGACAAAGCAGCCATTGTGGTGGCATTCAACTTCATTTTTGATTAATTCCTCTTTCCTTCTTTTTCTTTTTTTTTTTTTGTGTTGTATAAATATTCTCCACTTCTTTTCATTTATGGTTATCCCTGTGATTACTACAATTTTTGCTGTAGGTACTCCACTCTATAGTGAGTACAATATCCAAATTCAGAATACCATTCAAGTTTGAGTATTTTTTGTATTTATTTACTAAAGAGGTACAAAAAACTGAAAGATATATAAAAAAAAAAGAGGCGGACCACCGCACCGGATGTTACCAATTGAATTCCACCTTAATTCTTATTTCGTATGAAATTTCTTTCTGTGTGAAACATGAGCATATTTGAGTTGAGTTGAGACTGCTCTGTGCGGTGTTCTGCTTGTTGCTTATTTAAAAAAAAAAAAAATATTTTTGTTCGTTTGTTTATATTTTGCAATAACACACGAAGTTACGTACAGAAAAAAAAAACACACACACACACATGGCGAATGAAATTAATGAGGGTAATTAATTCAATTGAAATGAGAAGGAAAAAAAATTAAAATGTGGAAAAACTGAAATTTTCATCGCGTCAAAGTAAATCTCTCAAGTGTACATCCCCCTGGAATCCTAATGAATGGCGTCAGTCTGCGGCTTTGTTTGTACGTATTATAATCTAAGGTAATTAATCCGAATGAACAACTCAGCTCGACTTTGTCTATATACTCATATATACAAAGCTACCTACTAGTTCTCTACCTATTTAAGCAGAAGATACGAATAATGTTATTGCAATTCGTTATCAGGTTTAAATAATATTTATTGGAATTTCGTTTTCCCCCGCCCCACTTCGAACATGAGTAAGAAAATCGAAATTTATTGATATTCCATCAATATTTACATCAGCTAAATGGACAGTAGGTATGGAGATAGACGCTGGGCGGAGAGTGGTTTACGTACCGTCATCCTGCGTAGTTCGAGATTAGAAAGAAGCGCAGACAATAAGTATCTATACGCTATAAATTTGTATTTCATTTAGATTAATGAGTTATTATGAGTACACATAATAAGAGTCTTATCACCTTTGGACATTGTTTGCCGCAGAAAATATGGACTAGATCTCCGACACTGTGTGTGGCGAAAAAATACACACGGATGACGGATGTCACGGTCTGGAATAGGTTTCGTGCGATCTCGTATTTAAACTATAGGAAGTAGAAAATAAAATCTATTTTGATGTTTTTTTGCTGAGAAAATAGTTTCTATTTATGGTATGGTTGGATGATAAGACTTATGTTGGTTTGAAGGTCTTATCATTATGTGCTGAACACACGCGTAAGATGTTATTTTAAGTACATAGGTACCTGATGATCGTTCAGACGTTATTTCATCATTCGTTATAGTTGGTTTCGAAAAACAGGCCTTCTGCTAGGCCTGTCTGGAACGGTAGAAAACAACTTTTTTTGGTAGTCATTTTCCATTTGACTTAAGATTATGTTTTATTTTTTAAGACTAATTGTTATCTACCGTCATACATAATGGTAAGCGCCCTTCTTCATAAATTAAATGTCTTATTGGAAAGCATTTACAATTTTCCGAAAGCCTTAAGGCCTATAAGGTAGACCATGTCATAACTAATAAAATGTCACAAAAAACTAGGTTCCTTGAAGAAACAATTTCATTTCCAAACATCACATTAAAATTATTGCAAAAAAAAAATGCTTCATTTGATTAAGTATTTCATCAGCAAGGTCGACCATTTTGAAAATCAAAAGTTTTTCGTATTTAAAATTGAAATTTGAAAAATGTGAATGTCCACGAAGTGGCGTTTACATTTTATTCCTTTTTATTAAATCTATAGATATTTGAACTTGTCATTCCAAACACCGCACAGGTTGACATAAAACCAAAGCATAAATTTAATTTTAGAGATAGCTACCTACAACAAAAAATCGCACTCTGTCTATCTGTTGCTTTCGAAAATAAATCACAGATTTCGACAAACGAAAAAATTTAATTTTGTTTCAGCTATTCGTCATGATTTATTAGTTAATTTAACAGCTAAATCAATCAGTTAATTTTCATGCATCATTAGTTAATTTATCTACATCAACAAAATAGCAGAGGTATAGGTAAGAACTGACTTTCAAAATCATCCTCTTTAAAGTCGCCTGTCAAATAAGATACTGCTTGCATATGATTGTGAAAATGGTGTATCTCAGTATCTCTGAATGTGATTTCAATTGAAGTGAACATCGGCCATGGGAGAAAGATTTCTTTTTTTAACAGATTTTCCATTTTTATTTGTGTATCTGTTGAAAAGGGTGATACAAGTGTCAATGTATACATAGTATCTGTTTGTGTAATTTTTCCCCACTCCCTTAGTATGGAAGGGCCTACAACCTACATATTCGGCTGTGACACATCTAACAGGTGGAATTCCCATTTTTCATCATCATCATTCTGAGTTTATATGTATAGTTATGTGCGTGCATATCTATCCGTTTTTTTTTTTTTTGTTCATTTAAATTGATCACAAAAATTAAATAAATACGCATATTCTGGCAGTAAACAAAAAAAAACTGTCGAATAAATAAATAAAAGAAAAACTCAACACACCAAATTGACCAATAATTTATGGGCAGGCCGCAATGTTTACGCTGAACTTTTGGTCTTTTATTTTTTTTTTTTTTTACTGATGCTGTCTGGGAATCTGGGATACACTTTTTATATCTTTTCGTATATATACCTCCCCCATTTGTTTATTCAGTTTATTTGCCATTTAAACAATGGACCTGTGGAAAAGGCCATCCAACTTTCAACCTTTTGGGTTGGCTGCATTTCGCCGTTTCGCCGGCCCATGCAAACAATTCAAATGCACTTTATTTCACCGCAAAAAAGTCGTGCATCACGTGCCACAAAGATGATTCTCTCTGTGTGTATGTGAGTGGAAATGGAATCCATCTATCTATCCGATGGATATTGCAATTTACCAACTCCTGGAAATGCGAAATCGTTTCCGGCTTTCGTCTAAAAGCTTCCTCTCTGGTCACTACCAATGAAAATGATTGTTGACAAAAAAAAAACAGGATCGACGTAGGCACCTACATGCGTATACGAGTATGTGGGTCATTTAATGGTTTAACCGTCCAACAATGTGCGGTGACAATTGAATGTGAACCTTATAGGAAAAAATAAAAAAACAAAAAAGTTGCTATAGACATGAAAAATGCTTTCATCTGTGAATTTATTATTGTTGACCAACTTTGACCATTGCGCGGTGTCCTTTTGTTCCTGTTTTATTTTTTTTTCATACATTGGTATTGTGAAAAGTACATAACTGGAGAAATTATGGAAAAAGTTCAACTATATAGTTGTATTTGAGTGCTTAAAAAAAATTTATATATTTTAATTATTATCATCAGTGGTGACAAATGGATATGACCTCTTGAAGTTTTTTTTTGTCTATACAAAATTTTGTTTAATTAAGTGCATAATTAATCAGACTTAATGGTAAAAAAAAGAACCTATTGATGGGTTTTAAAATGTTGAGTGGTATTTTTTGAGCAGTTATTATTAAATTTGAAAATAGATTGGGCTTTAGAAGAGAGGCCACCTTTGCAGATACATAATTCTTGCTGCATTGGCACATTTTTTTGTGCATTGGCATTTCAAACACGATACTAATCTGTATGTTTGTTAATTCATCAGAGAAAATTTAATGAATAATTTTTAATTAAACTATTTGCTGTCCAAAACATCGATATAGTCTGGAGTTATGACATCAGTAATTGTCGCACCAGCTATCATGTAAATAATTCTGCAAACAAACAAATATTTTGCTGTTTGCTCTATGAGTGTTTGCTGATGTTTGTTATCCGATATCTCAAAACTCAACCAAGGAATTTTGTTTAGATTTTGCATAAAGGTAGATAATAATCCACAGGACTGTTCTTAATTAAAATGTATTTGCATAACAAAATGTATAGAGAGCCTGTGGAGTTTCTTCCGACTGGCTTGCAGTTTTATTGTACATATTTAAAATAGAGCACTATTATCTGAGTGAAGGTGGTAATACACGTCATGTAGCAAGACGTCAGAGCTACATACGTATGTGTCTTGCTACATGCCGTGTACGAGCACCTTAAGGCTCCATTTCCTACCCCGAAATACTTCTCTAACGTTTTATAGTCTTATAGCCATTCAAAAAATGTCTGTGCTGAAGTAATTTTCAATTCCAATGCGTTATTGTAACATAAGTATCTATGAAATGTCCATTTCTTTGAATGCTTGTTACAATATCATGTAGCAACCAGTACAGTAAGAGTGCAAACCTCTAGCAAGTTAACCACAAACATTTATTAACAAATTCACAAATAATAATTAGTCTGTCTTTATCTCATTTTTTTAACTCCATCAGTCAGCCAATTTCATTGGCATTTTTTGTAGGAGTAAATACAGATCTTGCGAAAGTTATAGGCTACACAAGCAGTCAACCAATTTTTATATCCTTACAGGAAGGGTACCAATGGCAATGTCGATCTAAATAAGAACCAGCCCTAAAACAAACAGTAGGTACATATAACACAGGACGTAGATACATTTTAGCTCGTTTTTCTAAATCCTATTACATTCGCCAGTCAAACCTTGACTTAGCATCCATACTTTTAGTGAATCCAACACATGTTCATTGATCCCCTCGTATCTATGAATAGAACACCAACCTTTTCTAGGTAGTTTCGTATAGGAAAACCTTGCATCAACATATGCCCTTGGGGGTCATATCCTTTGCCAGGTATCTGCTTCTAAAAATATATCTCCAAAACGTCTGCCACGAAAATATACCTCAAACTATTTTCCCAACCATACCTTTGTTGTAGAATAGGTATCATCTGTCATATTTTCCTGTTTCTATATTTTTTCGAATTTGTCGATCCACATTATTGGTAAAACAAAAAAGAATCGTTAACATATAAAACACTTTTGTCTAAACTCAGATAGGTACCTCATATTATGCACAAAAAAAAATACTGGACACACAAAGGACCATGTACTGATGTTCTAAAAATTTACTCATGTTGTCCTAGATTTTATTTCTTTCTCTCTGAACAGTGTAATTTTTTTTATATCGAATATTCTTGTAAGCATGTATCAAGTACATAGGTGTCCTTTTAGTCACACATGTGTATCGCCATGAAAAGGTGATTCTTTTTCCTCCTTTCCATCATTATGTGTAGGTATAGGTCCCCTGTATTTTTCATCTCGGAACACATGCAGTTTTATGAGCTGAGTGCATTATGTGATCACATTCTCATTGGGGGGTATATTGATTGTCAGAAACGCGTTTACTCATTTTCGAAATAAGTTTTAGTTTTGCGTTTTACATTATACGTACATATATACATATATTTCAATAAATTATCATCACTAAGCTCTTGTGTCATTTCTAAAACGTCCTCAAAAATTCTGTCATAACAAACGTTTGCGATGAGGAGAATTAAAATTCCGTTTTCTTTGACAAAAAATTCGAACAAATTTATATGCAACTTAATTTGTGTTGTCACATTATCGTTCTGGTCAATTTGTATCTATAGATACAAAAATTGTCTTGTTATAAATTGCCGATTTAAATAATAAAAAAAAAAAAAAACACCCTCTCTCCCCCCCTTTTCGATGAGGGAACCACAGTCAAAATGACATACAACCGCTTAATTGCCCTGTGGGAATATTAATATAATATATTAATGCATGTGAGTTATTTTGTCCGCTATTAAATTCGGGGGTTCGTAATTTAAATACGAGTATACGGTATACCACTCTCGACAATTATAATGCGAGTTTAAGTATTTATTGCGCTTCTTAATTTCCGTCGTTTTTTTTTTCTGTTTCTACTTTTGTATCGCACTTTAACCAATAAAAATTCTTGAATACAAATCCTATAGGTATTTGACCTCAAGGCTCTCACCGCGTTCTCAGAACTCAAATGACCCGTATCTGATAACCTTTAGCGTCGAGAAAACAAAACACATTCCTGTTGCGGTGTTGCTGCCTTTCATTTACACAATGAGAACGAAACGAAACTCCATTCAGCTAAAAGTTTACTATCACCACTACCCAGTCGATGACTACATGTTAAAGTAACAAATAAAAGTTTTTTTTTTATATTAAAAAAATAGAGAAAAAAAACTCGCGCACGAGATTGATAATGATTTAGGTCGCTTGGAAAGTGTTAGTTAGGTGCGCGTAAGTTTATTTAACGTAAACAGATTTTTTTTTAAATTGATAAGCTCTTTGACGATTGAGAAATTTTTCGATTTTCGTCAACATAAAATATTTAAGAAAAAAAATATATATAACAGGTGCTCTTCAGTTTGACAGCGAAGAAGATTTTTCTCAACTTGTGTTCCTTTTAACTAAATCATCTGAGTGTTGTCACAATGCTTTTTGTCAAAATTCCAAAAGCGTGCGTGTGTGAAATCGAAACATAGAACACAAAATACCCGTGACTGCGTGACTGACTGTGTGTCATTCAGTCTCCATTATACACCTAATTATTAATACCTTTTTGTAGTGTCAGACGGGGCATTTTTTTTTGTCTTTGTGATGCTATCTACCACCTACGTGTGAGACTTTCGAGCACACCGTTTGGATGTGTCAAAAGTCTTTTAGGGACACCTAAATATGCTCCACAGGAATTCTTCGTCATTTGTTGTTGTTTTTGTTCCCTTGGCAGAGCGGGAAGATAAATTAAATTTAAGCGCCAGAGTAATTTGTCTATGAGCTATATAGTGAGGGGACAACGGAGAAAGATTGAAATCTGACAGAGTATTGAGGTATCTGTTATAGCTGAGTGGCAGAACTAAATATTTTGATTGGCGTTGACATAATGGCTTTTTTTTTTCTTCGTCTTTTTCAAAAGTCATTAATTTTTGCTGAAAGATGGAATTTATAACATCAGTGAATTGTTTTTTTTTTCTTTGATTTTCAAAAAAAGAACACGATCAAAGATTGTCCGAAAATTAAGCCTGCGGTCAAGTTGTAAGTCTTTGTAGGCCAAATATATTATTTTTGCGATCTGCCATCATTAATCGATCAGCAGACTATACGTTTTTGTAACGCGATTAATTGGTCTCTATTTCGGAATTGTTTATACCTACCAGCGTTGTTATATGATCTTAATTATCTTATTTTTTAAGATATTGAGGTAGTCTCCAGATGAGAAGATATTCACTCAATTTTAATGCATTTTTTAAGATTTGTAGAATTTTAATAAGATTTGTTAAGATATCAGCTTTAAAATAAAAATTTAATTAAAAAAACTCACTTCGAATATACTCTTCATATTCTATTCTCCATATTTTTGGAATTGAAGATACCAATTTTCTCAGATTGCTCATTACGCGTCCAATTCAATTTAGCATAGTCTTAGCGCTCAAAATTGGTTGCCAAACATTAATGGCATTGATTGTAATTTTAGTTTTCAAATTACACCGATAATCTGTTGAAATCGGCTATTCTGAACGTTTTAAATAATTGTATTAATTTTAATTCTGCAGAGTCCCTTTTATGGTGTAGTGTGAAGTTGAATATTTGTGGAGTACATTTCACAATTCGGTTTCAATATGATTTAAGCAGGTTCAATAAAGCTGCAAACGACTAAGGCTTGACCATTTTACTCAGTACAGTAGAACTTGCAAAGTAAATAGTTAGCGAGCTTTGCACAGCCTCGTGTTATAGAGCAGTGAGAAATAATTGAAAGCAATTTGGAATCTCAGATTGGCTTCTAAAAGTGGTTTCTTTCAAATGTCGCGATAAACAAAATATACATGTGCGAAAGTACTTTTCTTAAGATTTTTTAAATTCACTCTTTAATGGGATTACAGCTCTCCTGAACTCAAAATATTAATACTTCGACTTATCGGTCTAATTGACTTAATGGCTGCTTTACATAATAACTATATTCCCATCAGATTTTTTTTCAGATATCGAAATCGGGGAAAGATGTTGATAAAAATCGGTCTGCATTAAAAATAGGATTACCTATCCATGTCTCAAAAACGGTTTTATGATTTTTATGAAATTTTTCATATAAATATTAAATATACGGTTCCAACTGAGTTTTCAAAACTGGTAGATTCAAAAACAGAGCATATCTAAATTACCTTCAAAAACGCTGCACAGGCACACCTAGTTTTTGACTAGGAAATATGATACATATTCAAAATTTCTTTAGGTATAGGTATAACTGTCATTTAAGATAAATTAAGATATGAAATCGAGAGTTGTAAGATCTAGAAAAAATCTTTATAACAACACTGATACCTACTGATAATAGAATAGAGATAATAGAAGATCTTAAAAAATAAATTCTTCAACCTTGTAGTAAGTAAAATAAAAAATTTATCAGCGATAAACTAAAATTTGGACTATGTATAAACAAAATGTCGACTATTTTGAGCTGAATTCGGGCATGCAAATTTTTTGATCACCTCCGGCTGAACCAATTTGCACAACATTTCTGAGTTTTGTCTTTAAAAATATGGGTTAGAATTTTTGTTTTATCCAAAACTTGCTAAATTACACCCAAGATTTCTGTTTGTGATACATTTTTCAGTAATGCTCCCTTTAATTCTCAAAATAGGTATCTGTAATCGATTTATTTCTATTTGTTTAAAATTACTAATGCATTCAAGGATACGGTCCAATTTTTGTCAATTGTTCGCATTTTGTTCTTTTAATTGGGTTTTCGTGATTCTCAAGCGATTCTTCCATTTACATTCGCCACGAAGTCAACTAATTCACACAATACATTCATAGCATGCGATTCTCACATGAACTCGCCGGCGCGAATGAAATTTTCTTCCAGAGAAGTAACGCCCCAAAAAATTCGACAACGTTTTGTCATTCTACATAGCTATGTCCTTTCTATACTTTCACATCTCAATAAAAAAAGCTAAAGTCGGATACACTTAAAATTGATTTTTTATCATTTGTGTCGTCATTAACATTTTCATTCCTCAGCTCCAATTTCTACCAATTGGTTCGTGGTTCGTTCGCTTTCAGTTCTACTGAAGAAGATAGCATTCGTCGGCGAATTCATTTAAGAATCCCAGGCGATTCCTGTAAGAAGTGTTGCAAATAAGAACATATGGGAGAAGATTATGCCATTTTGGGAGAGGGTGGTTCTGGTAAAAATGAAGAATATGCATCACTGACTCATACATGGCCGGCGGGGGGACAAAATTAGAGGAGTGGAAGCAAAGAGTTAACAATTTCGTAAATGAAGCCGCATTCAAAAAGACAAAGATAAATCAAAATAAAATTTACAAAATTTCCTTTTTGTCAAATATGTACTTACATCGACAGCTTTCTTGAAAAAAAAACCCTGTTGAGACACCATTGAAGATTGCATCATCGACGCACAGAAAATATTTAAAATAAAAACTGATTTTTTTTTAAATAAACAAAAAAAAAATTCCTGTCATATTACGAAAATTAATCAGAGATATTTTATGAATTAGAAAAAATTCGTTTCCTCCCACTGCATCATTTTACAATTATTTATATTTATTTGACCACCTTTCCGAAACAAAAAAGAAATAAATTAACATGAGAGAAATAAGATTTTGTGGCGCCCCAACATCGCATCGTATCTATACCTATACCTATCTACTAATATATTGAAAATGTGTTTCCTCTATATGCTCACAGAGTCTAGTATATTTTAACCCAAATTACGATAAACATTCTTTTCCATTGTCATTTATAATTTTCAATTTAAAAAAAAATAATAATAATAATATTAATGTATTGCGTTCACCCTCCACCAAAAGTTTTGGCAGGAAATTTGGTCCGGCGAACGGAACGTGTGCGCGTCTCGATACTAAATTAAAATATTAAAACAGTTCTCGGTTTTTGTTTGTACACCTCCGTCGTTGTGGTACTTTAAATAAACAGAAAGAACGCCGCTGACAAAAAAAAAACAACGTAATCTCTTTGTTTTGGGGCATTTAATTGTGCGTTCTTTCCTGAGTTTTTCTCTAGACCATAAACATAGTGGCGTAAGCCAGTTGTCCGCCGCCACCGGTGACCGGAGACGACGTCTATTACCCTTGAGATCATTTTTAATTTGTATCTTCCCTTTACCCCTCTCTCTTTATACGGCAATCTCTTGTCGTCTGTATAGATTTGCGCCCACCTATGGGTGCATGAATTTGTTTAGTCAGCGCCGTATTATAAATTATTATGTTATTCTTTCTGCTCATCAATTTGTATACGACGCGTTCGCCACTCTCACTCTCTGAAACTGTTTTTAATTTGGTCTGTTTCTGTTCCCTCTATACCACTCATTAGAAAACAAATTATTAGGAAACAAAAAGAAAAATATTTTTATTGAACATCGACGAGAGGAAAAATAAATAAATATTTCCCTAAGCGGAAGTTGCTCCCCTCGCCATCATCGATGAACAGGTAAAATAACAAAGTATCTACAACGGATATTGAGACATTTTCTAAATGTATCTAGATATTTGTTTAGCACAGTATCGCTGACAAAAATGAAATAGGACGTTTATTAAATCAATTTTTTATTTTTGATGTTATCACCGTTCGTTATCTTCCTCATTTTATGCCTGCAGTTGATTTTCTACTTAGTCCTGTTGTTATTCGATTTTTCAATTCGATGTCGTTATTTTAGTCATATAGCAGAAGCATCTCTGTATCTTTTTATGGTCATAGTCATAGATGAAGACACCGCGTTTTGCATTTAATCATACTAACAAACTATACAGTGATGATGTCATTTCATTGTATAATTGACTATATATGTATCTGTGATCTTCTTTTCCCTTGGTTTCTTTAAGGATGACACCTCAAGTGTCTTTTTCCATATGTGGGGATAAAATTCTCTTGTATCCAGCACATCTATAATGAATCTTAGCTTGGGGTCTGGGCACACATGAGTGTATGATGTGTGTGGATCTTAAGTGCCCTAACTGACAGTGTGACTAACAATCATTAATTTGCAGAAATACGTATATGTATGCTATGCTGTATGCATATATAAACAGCGGTATAGTCGTGTCTTCGCTTTATGAGTGTAGAAAAAGAAAACCAAGGATGTAGCACAGATATCATCATTCCAATTTATACACCATGTGTATCATATACGGCGACAATAAAAAAAAAAATTAACAAAAACGATGCAAAGATGACGGCAGATATGCGCTGTAATTGTTGTTGTTAACTACTGGCGCTGGGCTCGGTATATAGATAGTTTGTAAACTATATGCTCGTGATTCATCCATCATACAATTAAATCTACGGAATAACTTCAATTAAGCTCAAGCCAGGGTGTGACTCTGTCTGTCATATGAGAGACTGATGGGGTGAATTTAAATCGACAGTTACGGTTGATATTTTGTTTTTATTTTTATATTTTAATAGTGAAATTATGTAGGAAAGATGGGTAGCTTTATTTATTCCAGGAAATACTAAAAGTTGTGAGTGTTCGTAGATACACTAAGAAAATAGGAAAAATAGATACTTCGGGCAGAAAATGTAGACCTCTTGACATTAGATAATATTATGACTTGACGATGCCATCAATAGATGCAGGATAGTCAATAATAAAATAATTTTCCTAAAAACTGTCTATAAGTACGTAGCAAGCATCTCGGGGCGCTGTTGAAGCGTTATAGGTTAGCCTTTCCTACTCTTAAGCTACATCCATATTACAATTGAGAACTCAAACCCGCCGCGACTCAAATAGATACTACTTTTAGTGGATGATTCTATGGAAGCTATGGAATCCGTACCATAGGGCAGGGGTCCTCTAGGTAGACACAGGATGAGTTGGTTAGATCAAGTCCATAATCTCTCCTCTACCCGTATGGGGATTGCCCTTGATCATTTGGAATCGATGGTGGAGGATCGAGAGCTATGGAGGGTCCACTTGAGAAACCTACACCCGCGACCCACTTAATGGATAAGCGGGACATTGCAATGAATGAATGAATGAATGCATTTTCGGGTAAAATTTACATTGTACGAAAAAACGAAACCACCAATATAATAGAATCGAAATATAGAAGATCGAAAAACTATATTGTAAATAGTAGTACATTGAATCTACTGAGATAGATAGATATCGCGATAGTGAAAATGATAGCTCAAAACTGCGATCATCATTGAAAAATAAACAATTTGAACGTTTTACTCAAAAATGTACCTCATATATTCATCTAAAATATTTTGGGGAATAACCAGCGATCTCCAGCAATTTTAAACAATTTCTAATTATGTAACAGCTAACAGTTTCACGTGAATACGTTGCTTAATAAAGTTATATATTTCTATTCAAGTTCGCGGTTTATTATTTCTTTCCCAAGATCATGTTCATTTTACTATTATGCATCATCAGCTTGAAATTGTGGTAAAGAACCCAAGATTGCCAAATGTATATGTTCAGCTCTTTATTAATAAACTCACTAACAAGGACTAGTGATAGTTTTGAAAGATAAGTATTCCTTCAGTACACATTTTCAATATTCATAACGAAGCAAAAATGGCAAACCGGCTTATCTCTGGGTTAGTCCCGCCTGCCTTTGCCAACATATATACATGCTGATAAAAATGCCGGTGTACAGTGAGAAACCTTGCACAGATGAAGTCAAGTCAGGAATTCCAAAGCATTGACTCACAATCTTGGTATATTATAAGGAACGCTTTTGAAAAGACTAGTAAACAAGGTTTTTAACCAGCAAGTCCAAGATAAGAACGCTGATATGTGTCGTTATTAAATAAAATTGGCATCGTCTTCAGTGCTACAACGTTCTATGTAACTTTTAATTTCCTTTACTTTGTGCGGTTAGAGAAATTTCGTTATCGTCTTTATGGTCGTTTCACCTCAATGTAAAAAATAAAATCAGACATCTTATCGGGGAGTGCTTACAGTTTACTCGGAATTATTTTAATTCCGTGCGGGTTCTAAATGAAAGCGATTTTCAGCTAGAAAATGATTTTAAGGATATTTTTAGAACTATTCACATATGAGAGTGACCAACTATATCTAAGAACGAAGAATATTCGCGAAAATTTGAATTTTAGCCGTCAGTTATTCTATCAGCAATTTCTAATTTGAGGTTAAGTTCGGAGGAATTATTTTATTCGCTACGTTGGTTGTGGTACCCGACTTAATGATGTGGATCGTGAATAAACTTCGAGTTTGGAATTAACAATTTCGTTATTTAATCTCTTTTTAACATGTTTTCTTAATAAAATTAGACTTTAACTATCCTACTCTTGAAATAGTAAAATGTTCAATTTTCTTTTTCGTTCGTTCGCTATCATGTGAATGGAATGCTCCTTAAGGTGATAACCAAATCTAATAGTAAGAATACAATTTTAAAGTTAACTAAGACATGTTTTAATTCCAAAGAGTTCCAAACGTTTTTAATGATTTTTAAAGTGATCGAGCAAATATTCCACTTTAAAGTGATTAAAAAGATATTTTATGTGATTCACGATCCGTGCAAAACCAATCTTAAGAGTTTAAGGCGAGCTTGCGTTCACTAAGAATATTTTTAACTTCAAAAATGTTTAACTTCAAAAATGTTCCAAATGAAATCAATTTTGGGGATTTTTCGACCGTCGAAACTTTGTGCAAACAATATTTGATCAGTGATCAAAATAATTGTGTACCTACTAACTTAATTTTCACCAAATACATTTTGTTGAGCAAATCTTATGATTCAAATCTTTACGCAACTCTTTTGTAAAAATACTATTCCATCAAAACGACCATCTTACTCTTGTAAATCGACGCATATATCGATAGCTGAAAGCTCTTACTGCCACTATGACGAAAACAGATACATACGTTCATTAAACTAAGTAAGTGACGGGTCGCAAAGTTGGTACCTAGTGATTGAATTTGAATTTATCCGTCGAAGAAGTTACTACTGATCATTAGCATTACTTACCATTGATCATTCGTATTCCATCGATACAATATTAGCCTGAAGATCAAAGTGAGCACTTAACCAAAACCTTGACCTAATCTGCCATGTCCATCGATATGATCACTGATCCTCGGGAAAACCCTTTTCGTAACCTTAGAATTTATTAAAAACTCCATTTTTTTATCATAAGTCTTCGGAACCCCATAATATAGAGTTGTAGTTAGCATATGATCGGTGATCGTTGATCATTATAGTATCCAGGTGATCGTTAATTGCTTGACAGCAGCAGCGGTTTGTTTTAAAATGCTCAATAGCTTACGGAGTTCAGATCTGATCTACACTGCTGCCTAATGATTGTCGATCGGTAGAAAAAGATACGTTTTTTGGTAGATCGATCCGAGTTATTCCGATCATCAAAGCAGTTGCTAAAATGTATACTTACTAGCAACTGCTTTCTATCATTCCCTGTAACTCCGAATGACCGACGTCAAACTTTGGGTGATATAGTTGGTTGGCATGATCTGCGATCTTCAGTAGATCGTCATTACTTGATTGGTAGCAACAATTTGTTTATAAACCTATTTGAATACCTAATTTAAAATGTGATAATGACTAATATTGTAAAATTTTGCCAGCACACTTATGTCAGAAAAAAAAAGTTCTTCCAATTGTCACTTAATAGCTCTGACCGTTTAAACCACAACAAAAAAAAAACATGTTAAAAAACATTTAATTTCAAAAATAATTTATAGATCTTTCCATTTTATTATAGAAAACTCATTGACCTCTTAATAAATCATATTGCTTTTCTAATTAATATCAAAAAGTCTTTTATACACCACAAACTCTATGATTTATTATTTTATGTCATTGATTTTCTGTTTTTTTCTTATTTATATATAATTTTCATCCATCTTCTGTTTGGGAATTTTTATTTCAAATGAAAAATCCTTCATCAGTATTTCTGATTAAATTTTCATATCAAAAGAAAATTTCAATTGAATCCACCTGGGGTGGTACAAAGTGGATTCCATTGAATTTAGTGTAATAGGAAAAAAAAACAATCCACCTCATTCGACGCTCGTGCCCTAATGCATAATTGAATTAGCCTTCCGTTGTGTATGGTGATGGCTCCCTTTATTCTTGGTATACACTCTTCCATATTCCTCCTCCATTAAAACCAAGGTGCAACAATGTTGGATCACTCATCTTTCAAAGAGAGTGGGAGTCCGCGGGATAGATTGCAGTTGGCTGTGGATCCCTTTGTTTTGGTTATTCTTCTTCGCCTTGGTTTCGTATATTTATACACACATTACTTACTCCTCGTCGGTTTTGTTTACCATTCAGCCAGGCTAACAGAGGTGCAAGAGGTAACCCGAAGCTTGGCTCCTCTAAGGCGACACCGTCTGCAATGGGGATCATCATCATCATCATCATCATGATAGGGCACCTTTAAGTGCCGCTGCTTAGAAGTGATGGCAAAGGCGGAAAAAGAAACTCAAATCAAAACAACTTCTAACGGACTTCTAAAAAAAATGCATGATACCTACATATTCCAATTTGAATCAAGTGCTGACGTACAAACATACATATGTATACAGGCCGGTGTAACGAGTACACCTCTCCAGAGTGTGCTGCTCTCTTACCGCATTTGAACGAGGGGGCCACCCGCCCCGCCACCATAGCGATCGTACGCTTCTATATGCTCCTCAATCAAATATCTCTCTGAGGCATAGCTACCGATACCGAGGCCCGAGCCCGAGGCGATCGTGTCGATCGAGTAAACGAGCGCGCATCTGCAACCACACCTCAGTTAATTAGTTTCAATGATTTAATGGCCGCGGATGTTTTATCACCGGGGATTTTGTGTTTTTATTTTTTTTTTTTGTGTATTTCTTATTTTGATTGGTTTGGTACACGAACAGCTATAGAGAATTTTTTGCTTTTTATCCCAATGGCGTGCGTCGTGTATGGGTTTCAATAATCGCAATTGAAATCAAGTGAAATTTTCTTATTTCTTTTTTTTATAAATTTTTTATTTATCCAATATTTTGAGAGGGGGAACAAGGCAACACAATGAAGACACTGAAGAAAGTAATTGATTTTATGATGGTAAGCAGGTGGAGTTGTTTGCATTCAACTGTCACAATATTGTATTTGAGTGGTTGTGGAATGTATGTAGATTGTGGCTATATAATATAATTTAATTTTAACGAAAGGATTTTTAATAAAAAAAACTGCAGTTGATCAAACCAAATGAAGGAGCATTAGACGGTGTGTCGATTTCTCGGTTACACCTGGAGAAGAGCAGCAGGTTCCATAAAAATTGATAATTGCGACAGGTGACAGGTGACAATTTGTAAACTGACAATTGGACAATTTTCAAATTTCTGTTTCATAAATAATTAGACAATTTTGTAGAATTGTCGGAAAATAGGCGACAATTATTGTCAAGTTTCGATTTCATAAAAAAAAAAATGTCAGGAATTTTTCGAGAATTGTCATGAATTTTCTGACAAATTTGTACTGACAATTTTTTTATGGGACAGATAAAATTTTGCAATTTACAATTTTGTCAGTAGGTATGTATTTGACAATTCCGACAGGCAGGCGTTTGAGTTTCGGTCAAGTATTGATAGTGAAGTGACAAGTATGATTTAAAATGCTAAATAATATTATTTCTTCAAGCGGAAGTAATGAAGAATCTCAAATCTAATTTCATGGTGTACGCACTCGACACTTTAAAAAAAAAAAGACTAAATAATAATATTTTATTGCATTAAGTGACTTCAAATTTAAGAAAACAGCACTGAAGTACATTTTGTTAAAAAATTGATAGACATTTAGAGCATACCGCAAAAAGCAATCACTCTCTTGATGAGACCCACGACAAATTTGTTAAAATATCTATAACTACGAAAAAATGTACTGAACAAATTTGTCAAAATATGACAATGACAATATTGTCATGACTTATGACAAATTTGTTTTTGTATTTAACTGACAATTATGTCAGCTGTCAATATTTTATGAAATGAAAATTTGTCAGACAAGTACGAAAAATTTCTTTAATAATTGTCACCTGTCAATGTTTATGAAGAAGTGGCCAGGTTTCACCTAAGAGGGTATTGCTTGGCTTTTCGATATTTGTCTCTCAGGGCATTCAAAAAAAATCTCCTTTGGCGGTATTTGGAGAAAATTCCTAGCGTTACAAAAAATTTAACGTTTTAAAGTGAGCCAACTGATTTGAAATGTTTGCAAATAATATTCTCTGGTTCTTGAGGATAGTCCAAGTTGAGTATTTTCGAATTTAACCCAGTTTTTAAATAAGAAATCCGTATAAGAATTTTGTTACATTCATATACATATAAGGTAAATCCTAGACAGCGTATATATTTCACATTCAAAAGGATTTTTTAAGTAATAAGTCATTAAGGTAACAGACATGTGGTGTTACAAAAATGGTTACGCTTTAAAGTAGTAGCTCTTGCAGATTTTCTGATGGATTGTGTGGTCCTTGGTGATCGTTTATGTCGCCACGTTTGTCATTGCTTCAGTTTTTGAAAATATTAAATAATTGAATCTGATGAAAATGCCAACAAAATTTGTAACATACTCCAATCATTCGCTTGATGAATATTTTTGTACTACAAGTTTGGATAACGTATATATTTCTCACATTTCTCAGAGTTTTTTTTTAGTACAACTGGAATTTTGGGTATCATAAAAAATTGGGTTACAAAAACTGTAACGTCATCTAGTACCACTGCCACTCTAGTACGGATGTATCTATTAAACGGATTGATTTGAAATCGTATGTTTTGGCTCACAGGACCACAAAATGATGATTGAGCATGAGTATAAGAAAAAGTTTGAAGGAATGTTTCCTGAATCCCATTTAAGGTTAACTGCAGATATCATTGTGATCGGCCTAACAAATTTTCGAACGACTTCTGTAGCAAATAGTCGTTCAATCGATCATTATACAGAGTTTCGTTAAATTGATCGTGATTAGTTGTTCTTCAATAGTCCTCATAAATTGATGATGTTTGATCACTTTGATGACGAACATTATTTTTAGTTCATGATTTTTACAAGTGTTCCAAAATCGTGGACAAGTCTGTGCACTTCACTTGACTGAGATATTCGACATCCATATTCTGTATCTCAAATAATGTGCCTTTATATTTGCGGCTGGCTATGTCCATTACTGATCTTGCCGAAGATCTTAATATGTATGTAGGTACGTCTCATATATATCGTATTCATCGCATACCACAGCAGCCTTTATAAATTTAAATTCTTGGCTTATTTGACAACCGATCATGATCATCTCCTCGTCGATCTACATTCTGCATATCTATCAAATAAAATGCCGTAGGAAGGATCGAATCGTGATCACTTCATGATTCCACCTTCACCCTCGCGGCAACAAAAAAAAACATAAATATTTCCGCCAAGTAGATTTATTTTATATCCCGAGTAAACGCATTATATCAAATTTATTGTTATTATTTTTTCTCAAGACTCGAAACGAAATAATAATATATTCGCCAGGAAACTATTTTTTTTTACACACGCTATGCCACCAAAAAAAAAATATAAAAGAAATTAATTTAATTTAATTATTTTATTAGGTGTTAGATGGACCGCCTTTTTATTGTAAATAAATAAAATATTACATATATACAAAAATGTATCTTTCGAAATATGTGTTTGAACCATCATCGCGAAGATTCAAAAAACTCAACAGCATGTGTGGTGTGTTTATTTATTGATATTTCCCTGTGTCCGTTCTAATGGACTTTGTTGAAAAAATATTCAAACTCTTTAAGTGGTTTGAAGTTAAAAAAAAACGAACAAGAATTCATAGGAAATATTTATTCAGCATTTTTCTAACATTTCTTTGCACTTTATTAACGTGTCCTAATTTTGTTCTTATTCCTCTCTTTCCAGAGTTGCAAAATTTGCCATAAAGCATTCGCAAATGTATACCGCCTTCAGCGGCACATGATCAGTCACGATGAGTCGGCTCTCTTGCGTAAATTCAAATGCAACCAGTGCGACAAGGCCTTCAAATTTAAGCATCACCTCAAGGAGCACGTACGCATCCATTCCGGCGAAAAACCATTTGGTTGTGATAATTGCGGCAAGCGTTTCTCACATTCCGGTTCGTTTTCGAGTCACATGACCTCGAAGAAATGCATCAGCATGGGCCTTAAGTTGAACAACAACCGAGCAATGTTGAAGAGTCTGGAGAAAAGCGGTGTCCTGGGCGCAACTGCGAATGGCAAGCGACCCGGAGGAGTACAACCACCAGCTGGAGCGAATCCGTTGAACTATTTCCCCCATGGTTTAGGTGGCGGTCCAGATGGACCAGCGAACCCACCAAATGGTAGTAATTCGTTCTATCAAATGTTGCCAAAGTACAGTGACTATGGCGCCATGAATGCTGCTCTGTTGGCCACATTCCAGAATCCTTTCTACAACATGGCCGCGTTGAACCCAAACATTCACCCCTATAGCATACATCGACTGTTAGAGCTGACCGCTGCCGGTAACCAGAGACTGCAATCGGATCCGGAGGATCTCATCGAAGAGGTAACTGAAGATGTGGCCGATGAGCCAAAACTCGTGATGGACTTGGAAGATGATTGTGAGAAGGATGGCGATATGGAAGATGACCATGCCCGTACTTACAATCGCAGTGACGATGAGGACGATGGGGATAGTCGAAATAGCAATAGTAGCACGCCACCGAAGCAAACCTATGAAGACTCCAATGCTGAGGATGTGAAAATTCCAAGAGTGCAGAGTCCAAACTCTATGCTGCCGGTGGGTCGTCCACAATCACCAGAGATCAAGGTCGAAGAAGAGGATGACGACGATAACGCCCATGACGATATGGAACCTGATGAGGAGCACAAGTCAGTCAATGACTTACGCTGCAGTCGGTGTGACAAAGCGTTCAACCATCCAACAGAGTTGGTCCAGCACGAGAAGGTTCTCTGTGGACTGATTAAACAAGAGCTGGAGCAACAACAGCACCAGCAGCAACTGCAACACCACTTCCGTTCGAATGAATCCGACAATGGTAACTCGTCGTACCTACACTCTGGCAGTGAGGAAGACGTCGAAGATCGAGAATCCAAGAACGGCAGTGAGGCGGGCGAACGTAAAGTCCGTGTACGCACCGCAATTACAGAGGAACAGCAATCCGTGCTGAAACAACATTACTCCATAAATGCGCGACCAAGTCGCGACGAATTCCGTATGATCGCTAATCGTTTATCACTCGACGCTCGAGTTGTACAAGTTTGGTTTCAAAATAACCGTTCGCGCGAAAGAAAGATGAACAACAGTTTTAACGGCATCACCAAGGGTTATCCTGCCCCGATAGCCGAGCCGCCGCAAGCCAATAGCCCACCGTTGCCACCAGTGGATGCGGTGAAACCCTCCACCGGAGAAGATCAGCCGCTCGATTTGTCGCTAAAGAAGGAAAAGGCCAGCAGCCAGCAACCGGATCACTCACCACTCTACGGGAGTGTTCCCATGCAGGTCGATGCCACCGAAGCCATCAATCTGAGCCGAAAGCTTTCACCCAGTCCGCTGCCGTACAAGCAACCGCTGTACTATGGCGCTTCGGTGCCCAGTCAACGTCCTTCAGACATTCCAGCGCTACATCATCACATTCGTCAGACACCGTCACCAAATGAAGCAATGCCACCGACACCGCGATATCCAACAAACAGCCATCACCCGTACATGATGCCCAGTGCAGCTGGTGCTCGAGGAATGGTCCCGATGGAGTGTCTCTTTCAAATGACCCCCGAATATGCAAGGAGTCACATTATGGGCAGTATTAAGATGAACGGCGGCAGTGATCGGGGTACAAGTTTAAGTCCCGGCTCAGAGAAGCGATCATGGCGTGATGATGAATCAAGGATTTCACACGAGGACGAGTACATAGCGGCTGCGGCTGCAGCAGCGGCAGCTTCAAACATTATGCCGCCACATCAGAGGCGGCCGAAAGTTGAGACGCATGGCCATGCTGGCGATCCCGATCTACCATTTGTTTGCGATCAGTGTGACAAGGCGTTCGCTAAGCAGAGCTCGCTGGCGAGACACAAGTATGAACATTCTGGTGAGTAGAATTATTCGTAGTCTTAGTCCAAAATAAAACCAACTGCAAGTCCATAAATTATTGTGGATCGTATTGATGCTAATGTTTCTCGGCTTTTGACCTTTGTCTGCTGTTTTGATAAGAGACCTTTGACACTACTAACTTATCCTTAGCTATCATTTCCGTGTCTCATATTGGGCTGTCTCTCTTGTGAAAAGTCAATCAGAGGCGCTTTTAATTTAATGTGGAACGTATTGGCGTAATCGGCTACTAGTTGTTGGAGAAAGATTCTCTGTTGACGGATTATGAGGGGTGATGCACTACTGTGGATCGCAGTATCATGCAAATATGGGCTGATATTCTCGGTGTAGATACAGCGTCCTCGCGGTTTTAAGTATTTATTGCTCTTGATGTGCACTCAAAAAGACTCAACGTTTTATGCCAGAAGTTGGGGACACAATTTGCATAAATTCCACACCTTTGATTATGTAACAGAGTCCCATTTCAAAGGCCCATTTCAAACTTAATAATGAGTTTAAGCAAGTCACTTGACTTGTAGGACAGGATCGCCAATCCATAACCTTAGAAGATCAAAACTGTGTAGCACAGCCCACTTGGAAATTGCTTTTTCAGATGAAACGGTCCTTGTTTTGGCTTGATCATTGGCTGGTACTTTCTAATGCAATTTCAAATCGTTGTCTATAATGTACATATAACTTTCTCAATTTTACTAACCACAACATCCTTTTTGTTCTCCTTCCAGGTCAACGTCCCTACAAATGTGTTGATTGTCCAAAAGCTTTCAAACACAAACACCATTTAACCGAACACAAACGTTTGCACAGTGGTGAAAAACCCTTCCAGTGCTCCAAATGTCTGAAACGTTTCTCACATTCCGGCTCCTACAGCCAGCACATGAATCATCGGTACTCCTATTGCAAACCGTACAGGGAATAGGTAAGCGAGGCGTCCGCCCTGCTGAACCTCGACTTTCGCAAACAACATCCGCCTCAGACGAATCATCATTCACACCATCAGCAGCAGCTCGGCAATTTTTACAATCGACACATGAATACGAATACCGCCAGAAGGTTACCCCAACAAACGGTACCACCAACAATTCCACCATCGTTTTGGCCCATGATGCAGCAGCAGCAACAACAATCGCCGCATCTAAATAATTTACATCCGCTCCAACAGTTGCAAATGCAACAACAGCAGCAACGTTTGCAAGCGGAACACTTTGCAGCGCTAAGCGGTTTCCATCGCAAGTTCTAAAAAGAGTGAGACCACACACGTATACTCTTAAATAAATAAATTAATTAAAAATAAAAAAACTATTCGGCTTTTCGACAGAGCGTACTTAAAGATAGACAAACTTAACAAACCAACCTAAAATTATCGAGAAATACAGAGAAAGAAAAAGTATTTTTTTTTTTTTTTTTTTTTTTTTTTTGAATTTAAAAACAATTAAAACCAATAACATTTTAAATTATTTTTTGGAATATAATTTATTTTATAGAAATTTGATTTATTTTTTAATTGTGTGTATTATACTTTTGTTTTGTTTAATGAATTTGTACAAAGTGAATAAAGAGAAACAAAAACCTTTCGTTACAAGAATTTATTACTTTTAATTTTTTGTTATACTTTTTTTTATTATTTATATTTAAGTTAAACTGAACCAAATTTATCTTCCAGCATCATTTGAGTACCTGTTAAAATACTCAAATTTTGTGCTTACCAAGTGCCATACAAAATATATATAAATAAACGTATATTTTAATTTTATTGCAATATTTTAAGTTATTTCTTTTAACAGCCACTTTAATATTTTTTTTTTCTTATAATTTTCGTTTATAAATACTTGTGTTATCAAAATTTCGTGAAGAAACAAAGTCAGGCTGGGTAATTTCGCAATTCATTCAAATATTCATTTATTTTAGTTTTTTTTTTTAGTTTTTAAATACATTATGCTGTATATATGAATTATTTTGTTTTATTTTTTTTTTAACATCACTTTCTCAATCATCACTTCTCGCGAAAAAAAAAAAATTATTTAATACTCAACAAAGAGCACAGATTTTCTTGGACCACAAGGTGTTAACATGACAATACAAAACAAATTATTCGCAAAACTTAAAAGTAAATTTAAGTAAATTAAATATACATAAAATATATATAACAGAAAAAAAAAGAAAATTTCTCATTATTTCTTTCTCAATAGTTAAATAAATAATTAAATACCCGAACTATTCATTAAAAGGAAAAAATTCAAAAGAAAGATGTAAAATTCTCATGTAAAAATGTATAAAATTTAAATTAGTAAAAACTACAAATTAAATATTAAACAAATTTATATTTAATCGAACAGTGTTGGGATAAAAAATAATAAACGATGGACAGGGTTAGTGCAAATTGAAGAACAAAAAATCAAGGACTCCAATGAAATAGAAGTATTTTTTTATTTGTATTATAATTTTCGTAAATTTTTTTTTTTAATAAAAGACGCACCAAAAAATACAATAGCTACAGTACAGTATAAATAAACAAATTCTATACCAGTATAAAAACGTTAAGTTGTATTTTTGTTTAACAAGCCTTCTTCCACCCACCGGTCCTTAGAGAGCAAATAATCAATAATAGTATCTTGTCCAAGGATATAAGGAGAACAAACAAAAGATTCCAACCTGTGTTACAGTGTCTTTTTCGTATGGTTAATTGAAAATTATATAGTAAACCTTAATTAAATTTAAACTAATGTACATTTTCTTACAAAATTTAAGCTTCTATCCAAAGAGATTATTATTAAAAGAAAAAAATTCCTTGCATATAGTGTAAAAATGAATGAAAACAAAAAAAAAATTTAAATTCGCGTTGAAATCAAATTTTTTTCCTTCAAAAAACATTGTTACTGCTCCACTGGAAAACATTTTTAATAAAACCAAAAATATAAATAAATTAATTAAAATTAAAAATAAAATACCAATCATTCCAAAAACTATAAATGAAATACTAAATAGAAATATTAAAATTAATTTGGCCTTATTTTGAATACTTTTCGTAAACTTAAAAAAAAAAAACAAAATTTATTCAAGTTGTAGAAATAAATAAATAAAAGTTAAAGCTGAGTTGTGTAATTAATTATTTTTCGTTCACTTTTATCTCTCTAGCATAAATGAACAAAATAATGTATACATAAAATTAGTTATTATTGAATGGACAATAAATTAAATTTAAACAAATTAAACCGCGTAAAATGCTCTAAAGTTACTCCCTCCCTTTCGCTTGAACTCTAGTCCCACTTGTAATTTATTTTGTATTTTTTTGAATCACACTCTAAACAACGAAAAAATATTATACACTCAGCTTTTTTTGCAACATAAACACTAAATAGCACCACAATTTGCAATAACATTTCTAACAACAGAAAGTATAAGGTTTCCTAAACAACGAAGAAAAAGCTAAATATATTTAAAACTTAAAAGAACTTCCTAAAAAACGCATTTACTTTTCATTTGTTTTTTTTTTTTTTATTTTTGTTTTTTTAGTTATAAACTATTCATTTTGTTATGTATTTAAATACGTTTTTTTTTCTTTTCGAAAACTTAATACAAAAAAGCTAGAAAATCCAAAGACATGTGTACTATAAAACTGAACAAGTTTCAGATATAAAATAAAAACAGAAAATGTAATCTATGTATAAGAAATAATTTTTTTTTTATAAAAAATATATATAAAAAATGAATTTGCAGAGTATATTAGGTTAAAGTTTCTTTTTTTTATAAGTGGTGTTATAAAATAAAAAATAATTAAAGATTTATATTTAAAACAAAAACAAAAAATGCATTAGGGCCTTACAAACAAAGTGTTAGTTATAAAAATGACATTTTTTTTCTTATAGATACAAAAATACATTATCTCCCCTTATCCTAAGAAATACCTTTTTTGTACCCTCATACATTTTTGTTATTTTACTTTATTCATTTCAAGTGTACATATAGTTTTGTTGTAATAAAATAAAACTCGTTGTAAAAATTTAGTTATTTTTTTATTTGGAATTTAATATGTAAGTTTGGTTTTTTTTCTTAATGTAAACCATAAAAATGAGAATATTTTTTTATCTTGCCATATAAATATAACGCAGTAAAGATTGATGTGGGAGATTTGTTTTTTTATATATATAAATATATTGTAAAATTTAAGACGCATTATTATTACAGAAAAAAAAAATATTGATATATATAAATATTAAGGAATAAATATAAAACAACAAGAAACAATGTTATATATATATATACATACATGTATTTTAATCAAAACAAAAATGAATTAAATAAACAATGTCTTAATTAAATTTACAAAACTTACAAAAATTTAAAAAGATACAAAAATGATAAAAAAATAAAAATTTTATGGAAAATTTAAATTGCAAATGGCTTTATTTTTTACTTGTTGGAGGGAAGAGTGACGGAAGTAAAGTAAGTACTTAGGGGAAGTTTCGGCACGAAGACACGGACTTGCTTATGGTCTTGAAAATGGGGGCTGAGTTTCAAATATCATCTTGGTTGGAGCATTATTGCGCGTCATGTAGCCAACGTGATTTGGATTTTTGGACATCTTTGTAGAGCATAATAGTTTGCGGTTGCATTTTCCCATTCGATAGCCATCCTCGCCAGCTCTCCCTTCCTGCTTACGATGCAGAGGTCGACAATATGAAGCAAAACCTTCAGAATAGAGTTTCTACTACATTTCCGTACATTTCCTCCTTCCTACATTTGAGCAATCTCCTTAAATCTATACATACGTTTGTTGTTTCCTTGAGATCACTTTTAATAAGCCTCGTTGTTTTATTCAGAGTCAAAGCTTCTATTAGCTGCTTGGAGCGGCCGATCATGTCGATACCATCTGCACATCTCAGCAGCTGGACGCATCCGTTGAAGATAGTGCATTCTACATTTGCCCTTCCCACTATATCTCCTTAAAACGAGATTAAGGAAGTCTAATGATAGCGCGTGTTTGAAATAATAATTTTGAAAAGTTTCTTACACAAACTGGAATTTGGAACGAATATTTCACAGATCCCGAATTCGGACATCGTCATAATACAGAGCTCTTTTTTTTTAACTTTTCGAGCAGCCGAGTCGCTTTATCCATGAAATAGAATTACGTGATGTAACGATGGACCAGGCCAAATACTACAATGATATGTGCCGAATGGTTAACAACGTTTACACAGTAAGTGACTATAATGGGTAGGATCTAATATGCGGCATTTAGCACATTTTACTAGCTATTCTAAGCTACATGACTCGATAATTCTTGCACAAGATAGGATTGCAATTTTTTCTTAGATGTGGCATAGTAGTTCCTATAGTCCAGGGACCAGATTATGTAAGACGAAAACGATCGAACGTTTTCGTTTCGGCAATAGCAGTCTCTGTCTATTACCACAGGTATGATAGAGACAGGTTTAGTGAAAACGAAAGCTGTTTTCGTTTCGTTTTTTACAGAATCCCACCCCAGCCCTCATCAAGCATACTTTCTTCCAACAAAGTATCATGCTAATAGCTCAGTGATGGGTTGTAATGATTAATTTTGTAATTAAATAGTTAATTAATTACTTCGACGAGTAATTGCCATGTAATTTAATTACTTCGCAATTACTCAGTAATTGTAATTGGAATTTATAATTATAATTACAAGTAATTGTAATTAGTAATTGAATTACAAACTTTCAATAAGTAATTGCAATTACACGAATGTAATTAGAATGAAGTAATTAATCACGTAATTAAGCTATTCTTTGTCCATTTATTTAGTTTAGACAAAAGTTGACAGCTGAAGTGTCATTGTAAATGAGCGTTGGGATCGCTGACGAGGTCGAATTCTTAATATTTTTTTACAAATGACCAAAAGTACTACCCTTGGTCACATTAAAAATGTAATTAAAATGATCGGAACAAACTACCAGACGCAAATTTTGAAAGCTAACTCTAAATATAAATACGAGTAGCTAGTTAGAGCAATAAAATATCTAATGCTCTTTTTTATAAACTAAATAAATTGACAAAAAATAGCTTAATTACGTGATTAATTACTTCATTCTAATTACATCCCTAATTACATTCGTGTAATTGCAATTACTTATTGAAAGTTTGTAATTCAATTACTAATTACAATTACTTGTAATTGTAATTAGAAATTCCAATTACAATTACTGAGTAATTGCGAAGTAATTAAATTACATGGCAATTACTTCTGCAAGTAATTGTAATTTAATTAAAATTTCAATTACCCATCACTGTAATAGCTAGTGGTTTGATGATTCAATGCATGCGCTCTGGGTACATATCATAACGCCCAGTGTCATAACGGGGGCCTTATTGCCTAATAAAATGTGGGGTTTGTTTTTATCCCAAATTTGAGGCGCTATGACACATTGAGAGTGGGCGATATGACACTTTTAAAAGTGTGGCTTTCAGCAACTGCATCAAAATTGTATTCTCTCTTTCAGGAATGAAATAACTTAGAGAACTGAATGATGTGTACTTTTTCATATCAATTATGCAAATGCAAAGAGAAACGTTGGGTGCAGTATTCGAACATCATTTTATTCAGTGTTCAGATAAGGGAAACTGTACATATTTGGGTTCCTTTGTCCGAACGGTTCATTTCCCTGTATCTTACTTACCTTTTCCTTAATTTGAAATGCTTATAACTCGTTTTAGACAGAATGAAGCGAAGGTATCAAAAATACAGTGAAGCAGCGGGCGCTTTACAGGGGATCCATAGCGGTGGTATGAGCTTTCGCAAATCGAGTATAAGCTAGCCTTCATGATAGAATTCAAGGCAAGATTGGGGATGATCTCAAAAGAATGGTTCCTACTCCTGTGCTCACAGAAAGTGAGGAATTTAAGCTTGTGCAGTGGCTTATTAACATCGCCAAATGCGGATTCCCCCAAAAGCCAAAAAAAAAACTCTTGGATGTTGTGCAAAAAATAGTACAAGAAGGAAAACGTAAAACTCCTTTTAATGACGATAGACCCGGCAAAAAGTAGTATTATAGTTTTTTTTGAATCGCCTGGAGTTAGCCTTACGCAGTAACGAGTAAGGCCCGAGCTGTTGTTAGAGAAAAGGGTATTCGGAAATGGTTCCGCGACTTAAAAAACGGCTCCGCGAAATAAGACCTCAGGAAATAAGGCCCCAGAAAAAATGAAATAGGGCCCCAAAAAATTATACAGGAAACAACAACAACGATTTTTAATAAAATTTGGGGTGTTATTTCCTTTTTTGGGGCCTTATTTCCTAATGAAAATTGGGGTCTTATTACATTATAAAATAAGACCCCAAATTTGGGGTACCCCAATGAAATAAGGCCCCAAATGAGAAAATTAAATAAGGCCCCAAATTTGGGGTGTTATTTCATAATGAATAAAGTGCACTTAAGTTTTACCTTCTCGTAACTCTGACAGGTGGTAAGCTACACAGCTGTCAACGATGAATTTTGTGTAAAATAAAATATATCTATGTACATTGTTTTGTTGATGTAATTAAAAAAAAATATAAGATAAAAATGTTTGTAAATATGGATTCAAATTATGATTTAGATTTTTGAAGTGACTTTGAATAATGACGAATTGTTTAGTGCTGTAGTTTTACGTCATTTTCGCTAAAGTTATGCCCAAAACACATGTGCAGAAATTCTGAATGCTTCACTGCATGCAGTACTGCAGATGAAACACATGTGCAGAATTCAATTTGCAGCGGTTGCTGTCAATGAGGGGAAAAATATGTGAGTGAGACAAAGACGACAAATAATTCCCGTCTCTCTTTTCCTCGTATTCATCAGTAGCTGAATTTAAAAATTCGATGCTGCCAAGTCTACTTAATTTAATTCACTGCGTTGCTATGCAGTGGATTTAGAAATAGAGACATGTTGCAGTGCTGCGGTGCCTGCAGAATTTACATTTGTTTCACCACATAAGAACATGTGTATTCTAATTCTGCTGCACAGTGAATTCTGCACGTGTGTTTTGGGCATTAGGCGATCACAAACCTTTTTCAAATTCAAATAAATTAGCGACTACATTTTTTTAAGTGCTGCCAAGTTTTTTGTACAATTTGACGTGAGTATTTAAAACTGGGCATTAATCTTCGGCTGGTGGAGACTAGGTGTTCGACTACTTACTGGGAAATTCGCCTTTTTGCAGTTTTTATTTTTTTTACAATTGGTTATATTTAGTAAACTAATTCAACTAATAAGGTAATAAAATATTTTTGAGATACCAATACAAGCTGGGGCCGATTACATATATATAAGAATGCGTATGCGTAGATATTGTGAGTTTGCGAGAAAAGAAACTGAAAACAGTTTGAGGAATGTACCTTTCAAATTTAAAACATCCCAAAAGACCCACAAGCTTTGACGATGGCGTCATTCAATAATGCTAGTAGTAAATATGAGTAACATAATAGTTCTATACTATAGCTATTTCAGAAGCTCTTCACTACTATTTAATATAATTAATTTATTATTATTCCTCTCAAATTCAAATTTCAATATTCAAATCGAAAAAAACCCTACAATTGTCGAAACCATTAACCGATGTATGTCAACGCACATTTATCAAATATCAAAACCATGTGGATTCGAAATTTAACTTACCGACCAAGGTACTATCGAAACAACATTACCGACTGGGAATCATCTGTCAACTCAACTGTACAGAGAAATGTCATTGGCAAAACGTCATCGCGAAACGTTCTACTTTTGTTATTTTTCGACGCAAAACCAATTTTTTTATTATTTTGAAACAATTCTTGTGAACCTAAAATGCTAGGCTTAAAAAACTACGGCGGTAGTTCAAGTGAAACGGATTCCGACAGCGACAATATCGAAGAAAACTCCATACACCTCAAACCTGTAGATGATCCCACAAATTCGGTGGCCAAAACTTTGGCTGTGGTTGCAGCTCCGGACGTTATTCCTCTCGGAGCAGTGGCAGTACCGCGTGTAGTGGATCCCACACTCAAAGAAGTGCTCTACAATCCGAAGTACGAGGAACTTTTCACTCCCGTGCAGGGACCAGAGAAACCAAATCAAACAAATCAAGAACGCGCGCAAAGAAACACACTCGCTGGATACCTGGAAAAGGCGCATATAAACTCATTTCAGTTTGAGAATCAGCGAAGAACGTTTCATACATACGGCTATGCTCTGGATCCTTCGGTAGATGAAACTGCCGACGGTCAGAGTTTTGTCGGCGATCTGAAAGAAGCATACGATACTGACGGCAAAACCGTGTTTGAGTCACCAAAGCAGAAGAGAAAGCGTAAGCAGGAGAAAAACGATCATCCCGAGGATGTTGAGGGATTTGTTGGGCCATGGGGTAAGTATGAAAATGAGCAAACCGTTGCGAAGCCCTCGGATCAGGAAAAAGCGGAGTTGGATGAGATACTGGCAAAGCGACACAAGCGTGGAAGGATTCCCGAGGATAAACCTCTCGAGGAAAAGTCCATTCTCCATAGTAAGTTTAAAGACTTCTCATAGAATGACATTTTCATTTGCGGCTTTTCTCTTTTTCTAGTCAAAGATGCATTCGACTATCAAGGACGTTCGTTTTTGCACGCCCCGCACGACGTTGGTGTCAATCTGCGATCGAATGTACCCCCGACGAAGTGCTTTTTGCCGAAGGCTCACATTCACACATGGCAAGGCCATACAAAGGGCATATCTTCCATCAGATGGTTTCCCAAGACAGCTCATCTGCTCCTCTCTGGCAGCATGGATTGTCGCGTGAAACTATGGGAGGTATATGGCGAGCGGCGTTGCATACGCACTTACTTTGGTCACCGACAGGCAATCAAGGACGTCGCTTGGAACAACAAAGGAACGAACTTTCTATCAGCCTCATACGATCGTTACATCAAGCTTTGGGACGCGGAAACGGGAGATGTCGTGTCTCGGTTTACGGCCAGAAAAATGCCCTTCTGCGTCAAATTCCACCCGGACAACAGCAAACAGCATCTGTTCGTTGCTGGAACATCTGACAAAAAGATCATTTGTGTAAGTAAATGCCATCCTTTCCAAAAACCTAATCTAATCTTCGTTTCCTCATTCCAGTGGGATACTCGCAGCGGTGACATTGTTCAAGAGTACGATCGCCATCTGGGTGCGGTCAATACAATCACATTCGTCGATGAGAATCGTCGCTTTGTAACGACGTCCGACGACAAGAGTATGCGCATCTGGGAGTGGGACATTCCTGTCGACATGAAATACATTGCCGATCCGACGATGCACTCCATGCCCGCAGTAACACTGGCGCCGAATGGCAAGTGGCTGGCCTGCCAAAGTTTGGACAACAAGATTGTGATATTCTCGGCACTGAATCGATTCAAGATGAATCGGAAGAAGTCCTTTTCGGGGCACATGGTGTCGGGATATGCATGTAATTTGGACTTCTCGCCGGATATGAGTTATCTGATATCTGGCGATGGTGACGGAAAGTGCTATATTTGGGACTGGAAGACAACAAAAATGTACAAGAAATGGCAGGCTCATGAGGGCGTGTGTATAAGCACGCTCTGGCATCCACACGAGCCGAGTAAGGTGGTCACGGCCGGTTGGGATGGGTTACTTAAATTCTGGGATTAGCTTTGCTTATGCATTTGTAAAACTAAAATGACGAAAATAAAAACAATTCTCTAATGAAAGTTATCTTTTTTGCAATTGCAGTAGGTACTGCGTAGTCCCTCATCGGTGGATGGAACTATCATGGTAGTCGCGGATAGATTTCAGTCACTTTAATTACGCTCTGTTGACTGTTGTTTTGATTTGTATGACTGATATTTTGAATGGGAATTTGTAAGTTAGGCGAATTTCTTTTACGAGATTAGAGAGGAGTCTGTATGTCCGTACTCCTGCAGTTAATTCTTAGGAAGGCGTACTTTTCCATTGTAACAGTTTAAGATCTTTATTAATTTTTTTAAATTTTACAAATCATACATCAACGGAATAATACTTTGCTTAACCTTTTAGCACTTCCGGAAGCCATTTTGGTTTATAGGAAAACAAAATTGCTTAAGCTGCTACTAGATTACTGGACACACTGTTTTTGGAAAACAAGGCTGTCGCTGAACGCAATAACTAAAGACTATTTTGCTGTCCCTACAGTGAGCTTGAAAAGTGTTTCAACACAAATGTTCTTTCATTTATCTTTGCAGTTTAGAAAACATTTATTTTGAATCTATATATAATTTTATGCTTTCAAAATGAAATATGTTTTGTTAGTGTTATTTTGTTATCAAACTTTTGACAGATTGTTGGTTCTCTAGACATATTGCAAGACATTAAAGATAACAAAATGGGCGCCTTTTAGGTTTCAAAATCACTTTATTCGAATCTCGATGTCTTATTTAGAATATTTCGAGATTTAACAATAGATGAATAGTACCAAAATGCGAAATCGATAAAAAAAAAATGCGCATGGCGGCTAAGTGCATAGTTAGCCCCCCTGATGGACTTGTTCATCATGGGTTCTGGGGGTCAATTCTCAAAAATTCTCGCATACGTTTATCTGTCAAAATATCCAATTTCATGCGAAAGACTGAAATTTGCAATTCTTAAAATCCGCTTACGAGAATCTCTCTTCGAATGTTACTCGTCTACCTTTTCTAGGCGGATTTGCTTCTCGCATACGGAATTTATGTGAGTTTGTCAATTTGATTTTATAATTTTTGTGTGAAATAATTTATTTTGAAGAAGCAAAAATAATTAAAATAGAAGGAAAACAAAAGAAGAATACCGGTCATGTGACCAAAGACCAAAATAAGGCACTCATTGAAATGAATTGCTATTAGGCGTATTTTTTTGGGAAGTGAGTATAACAAAACCAAATGTGAGTATAACAATTTTGCATGTAAAACCAAAAATGAGTATAACATAACCAAAAGTGAGTACAGCAGTTTTGCATGTAAAAGTAAAAGTGAGCTAGCTATAGATTCCCAAAAAAATATGCCTTTGGTGTAAGCTATCTGTTTACTGACGACTGGCTCATAGCAATAGGCGTATTTTTTTGGGAAGTGAGTATAACAAAACCAAAAGTGAGTAACAGTTTTGTATGTAAAAGTAAAAGTGAGCTAGCTATAAGGCGTATTTTTTTGAGAATCTATAGCTAGCTCACTTTTACTTTTACATGCAAAACTGGTACACTCACTTTTGGTTTTGTTATATTTACTTTTGGTTTTACATGCAAAACAGTTATACTCACTTTTGGTTTTGTTATACTCACTTCCCAAAAAAATACGCCTATAGATTCTCAAAAAAATTCGCCTAATGTCGCGATTGTCTCCAATGCAGTTTTGATAACATCCAATTACAAAAAATCGGAGAGAGAACAGAATCTGAAGATATAGGGTTTTCCAATGCCAATTAAATAAGTTTTAATATAATATTTACCTTTTCTTCAGCAGTTAAAGCGTTTGATCTATAGTGGTCAATCATATAAGGAACCAAGAAATCGATTAATTCCTGTGCCAAGCACTTGTTTAACCGAAATAATTTCATAAATTTTGTGTCGGAAAGTTCAAAGCAGTCTTGGACTTCTCGGATATCTCGGCCTATTTGAAGTTGCTCCAACTGCTCCATTGCCAACTGAGCAAATGCTAATCCCCTTTCGCTCAATGTAGCCATTGTAAAAACACAATTAATTATTTAGGCCTATTTAGGAGCGATCCATGCTTCGGTGGTTTGGTCATGTTAAACGCATGTCCCCAACCAGGATCGCACGACGTCCCTAGGTAGACCCAGTATGAGATGGTTATATCAAGTTCATAATCTCTCCTCTACACCCGTATGAGGATTGCCCTTGATGATTTAGAGACGATGTCGGAGAATCGAGAGCTATGGAGCAACCTATACCCGCAACCTACTTAATGCGGATAAGCGGACCATTGAAAATGATTGAATGAATATTTTTGGTTTAGACGAAGACACCGATCACTTTTGCTGGAACTAAGAATAAATAGTAATCTATTTGATCTTCCTAATGTTTGAGTTTTATTCAGCTATTTAGATTGGATTGGAACAATTTACAAAACACGAATACAACCATTTCATTTCAAATTCAGGTAAATTGTATTTCTAATGATGACGATGTAAAGTTGGATATTTATTTCAAGTTTCTTGCGACACTACATTTTTACGGATACAGTTCATATCAGGCTTTTTCCTAAAAAGATGTTCCAGTATTTATTACACAATTATTTAGTTTTATAGAAAGGCCAGTTTGTTTATTAAAAAATAATATAAACAATTTTATTATTTTCTTAGGTATTTAAAATTTACAGCATAACATTGATTACATACAATAGTGATTGATTGACAAAGTGACCAGACAAGACCATTGAGGTGCTCGTGCTGGGAGTCGATTCAAAAGTGAAAAATATATGCGATGGAGCACGCCTTTTATAGTCCTCCGATGGGTTGAGTTGAGTCCACCTGGTGCATATCCTGCGACTTGCAATGGCATGCACATTGTGTCATTGTGTGTGTGTTTGCTTTGTTGTCTGATTGATTGTGATACCTATTGCTAATATGACGCAATAGGTACCAGATGTGCTGGTGTTGTTGACAAAATGATGATCTGGTGGCGTTAGTGTTGCCACCTTATGTTTATTTGTTACAGTTTGTAATAATTCAAAATATACTCTTTTCAGACTGCATTTTAATATGCTTTTGCGCAAATTTGATCAGGTGCCTAACGTCTATGCATAAAAAAAAAACTCTCCGGTTTGTTTTGACAGCTTCGTAACAGATTTTCAAGTTTCGAACTTCCATAACAGATTTTCATAAGAGTTCGTAACCCTGAATACGATTTATAAAAGATCTTTTATGGTCGAGATCTTTTATGATTCATAACAGAAAATTCACAACAGAATAACAGATTTTGCCGAATAGGCCTAATTAACTGAAATTAGAACCAATCACAAAATGTTTTTGTTAATCGCAAATCAAAACCCACATCCACAATATTTCTTAGCCAATTTGAATTGAATTTTTTTTTTCATGGCATTCTTTGCACAAAAAGTAGGTACATTTTGACGTAAAATTCTACCTCATGCTTCTGACACAACAGGAGCTCTCCACCCTGAGGACATGCAGTGATTTAAAATACATCAAAGAGAATTTAGAAAGGAATTAGCAATATAAAAGGTAACGAAAAGTTGAATGCTTAGCAAAAATGAGGATATAAGTGAAGCAGACAATATTCATATCGCCATTGAACAATTTTATAGCATAATCGATGACATAATAGAGAAAGAGGCCAGTGCATCCTGGTTATGTAAGGAGGACTGTGACACCTCTAGCACATTATGGCCGAAACTCGAAAAAAAGAAAACAAAGAGCCTTCTGGTGCTATCGAATGTCCTGCACTTCATCAAGATCACCAAATGGTTCCCAAGCCGGCCAGTAGTCTAGTTTGCTTAAAGTACATTATATCCATTATGGTAGAAAGAGGTTAAAATTATTTAAACTAACGGAAGTACACACGATTCCCATTTCCTGATAAGAATAGTCTCTATCAGGTATACGGGTGTGAATTGACGTTATGAACATCTGCGCATTGCCGCCATGTTTCATCAAAACAATTCTAAACCCACCACCATTCACCACTCTGTTTATCATATTATACGAGTCTTCAAAATCGATTTTTTTCATCCTTCGAAGTAGCAAGAGTACCAAAACTCCGCAATAGCAAGTGCAAATATTTTGTCGTTTTTTTGTATACATTAAACTTTCGCTGATTTCATAAGAATATCGTTAAATTACAGTTAAGGGTTCCCTCCGTAGATTAAGTGTATTAGAATTACACTCAATTGCTGTTAAATCTGAAAAAGTGTTCTCAAATTCAAACGTCCTGTTATCAAAGTGTTTACATGCCTATCGAGTGTAATAAAACAGTGTGAACAATGTAATTTTTTATGGAATAGACCCGACAAGACAAGGATGATGAAGCATTCTACAAATTAGACTCGACATATTTTTTTTTATAAAATCATTCGCAACAAATTTTTTCCTCCTCCTTCCATTTCGATAGAGTAACCCAATTAGATAGAGAATTACCCCATCCCATCAATATGTCAAAACCACCGACAGATACCTCTGGCCTTGGTTATTCATACCACATGCCATCTGGTGGACTATTTCTACGCCTAAAGAGCTCTCTATCGCAGTTCAGCGATCTCTTCAGTGAGTTCAACAGGTACATTGCTCCGGCTTATCATCATGACCGATGTGAGCGGTCCGTACATATGCGTTTGTATTCGATGCATAAACGAGAATTCGTCATGGTCTTCCTGGGCTTCTTTACATGTTTTGGACTGGGAATTGTCATCGGATTGGCAGGTCCGCCCATCACCAGCACATCACAGATTACTAGTAAAACCATCTTAGCTAACACATCACTAGCCAACGACACGAGTATCCTGGGCAAGGGACCGTTCGCTATGAAGACACCACTAATGACAACGTACTCGCAGCAGTTATGGCTGATAGCAAAGCTGGTGACAGATAACAATGATGGTTTGTTTGTATTGGAAAATACCATAAGTATCGGAAATAATTTTTGTATTCTTTAAGATGAAACTTACGATAAAAGTTTTCAAGTCAGTGTGGGAGTGGAAGGTATCACATCCAAGCATACGCCTCTGAGTATCCTTTCGGAGGAAAACGTACGAAACCGAACAAGACATCTCCACTGCGAGAGAAACAATTGCAGGGAGTTTACGGTGGTTCATTTGGGATTCATCGATTACGCGCATTATATTATTACAGTCAAGTTCTTTGGACTGGAGTCATTCCATCAGAAATATACCATTAAGGAAATCACCTTTTTCGTGAGTATATATTAAGCTAAATGAGTGGAAACTTTGACGATTCAATTACAGTTCAAGACGTACAGTCCAGAGTTTACCCAAATCGAGATCTGGTTCCGTTTTATATTTTTGCTGTTCACCTTTATAGTTATAGTAAGGTGGGAATAACTTTAAGGACTGTGGATTAAAGATTGTATCCTTTTCAGATTTGGTATGCGCACACATTAAGAAGATATCCGGTAATGGACTGGTCCATCGAACAGAAGTGGATGTCCATTTTGCTGCCATTGTTGCTACTATATGATAGTAAGTAAATTTTTAGATTTGAATTTTTGAGGTTACTTGAAGGTAATGGATGACTTTCCTGTTTTAAGAGTGCAATCAAATTCAATATTTTCAATATTTTCAAAATTTTAAATATTAAAAATTTTGATATTTTGGCAATAATTCCAAACATCGATGAAAAACACTCATATAAAACGAAAATGCGACAAAATGCTGAAATTTCAATTGTCATTTAATTGACAAACTTTTGCAGCTTTTGTCATTGAAAGGCACCATTGCCAATTGATTTCTATATTTTCGAAAAATTATTTGTAAGCTCATTGACAAAGAAATTTTAACGAGTGACTAAACGCTATTTCCACTAGCGGTGCCATTTTGTAATTGTCATCTCATCGACAATTGTGACATGACGTGAAAAAATACATTTTGCAGAGCACATTCAAAAGTCCAGCTAGACGAACCCTACTTACCAGTTTTTATTCCTCCATATTTTCAAACTTACAATAATATTATACAATTTTGTTTTAACTTAGATTATAGGTAAATGTTATATAAACAAAAAATTGCATTAAAAACTGTTCAGCATGTCCAGTAAAACATAAAGTAGCGTATAAAAATATGTCTCATACTTTTAAGCGGTACAAATCAGCCGTTACTGTCAATACGAGAAAATACGGGGCTAAAAATGAGATAATAAATAATTAAATGTGTATCTTTCCTCATACACATCCCTCGCTGTAATCCAAAGCTAGATGCTAGATACTTCTGCACTCAATAGTCAATCGTCCGTTTTGACATAATGTCACTTACGCAAGGCGAATTTTATAGAACATCCATAGGTTTATTTGATGTGGACCCTATGGCGCACTAGTGCGCACTGAGTTAAGGGCCCAAAACATAGAATCCGTCGCATACGTTGCGTCGACGGATTGACGTATTCGACGTCCGCCCCGGGTGGCAGGCTAATAGGGGGTGCCATCAGTAAAAGCAAAATAACTATTTTGCACATTACACAAAATAAAAACACAAATAAAACAATAAAACTAATGTTGGACTTTATTTCATTTTCAAAAGTCCAAATCGAAGTGGAAATAAAATCTAAACAACAATAATACATGGGGAGTAAAAGGGTGCAGTTCCGAACTTTACATACAAAACACCTTTCACCCACTCCAAATCCTACAGTGACAGTAAGGGGGAGAGAGCTAGGCAGGAACAAAGAAAGTGAGAAATAGTTTCCTCCTCTTCCTCATCCGTACAGCTTCTGCTGCCTAGCCTTGCGGCATGTTTTCTTATCAGGCAGTGTCCAGTAATGACACCTATTGTGGTGCCGATATGCAATCTGTTGAGAGAAATCAATTTCCTAGAGCGTTTCAAACCAGCTTAGGCCAAATTTGTTTTATCGCTAGACAGGTGGTGCCACTTGTCCAACTAATATTTGCACTCTCGATAGCACCAGCTTCAATCTTTGTTTGCAAGTAGCGATTGGTATCCCTAGGGTCCCTTTATCCGCCAGGATGGGTTGAGTTGTTCCTATTCTAGCGAGTTCATCGGCCTTACAATTCCCTGGAATGTCTCTATGCCCTGGCACCCAAATTAGGTGAATGTTGAACAGTTCGGTCATCTCCGTAAGAGACGATCGGAAGTCGAGGGCTAGAAAAGTTATAGAGATCGAATCCAAGAATTTGATGGATGCTTGGGCTTTCCGAAAATATGCAGACATCTTTTGAGTTATCACGTTTTTCTTGAGACAAGATAAGACTTCTTTTATCGCCATTCATTCCGCCTGGAACACGCTACAATAATTTGGTAGACGGAAGGAGAGCTTAAGATTAAGACATTTGGAGAAAACCCGTCAGTGTAGTAGTGGATTGATTCATCTTTTGGGAAAGTATCCTCATCCCAGATTGCTCTGGAGGGGATAGCGACGAAAAATTATTGTCAAAATTTAGAGATGGGGTGGTGCAGTCAGTGTTTTCCGTTGAGATTTCGAAGTTCTTCATAATAGAGGCGTGGCCAAAGTCATTCTTTGACCACTGTGAGGTAGCTTTAGGGCGAATGGCTGCACTCGCCGCCATTTGCTTGCTAAAAATAGCAAAAGGGTAATAGATGAAACAATATGTCCAGTGCTGCAGAGAGAATTGTGCGTAGTGCACCGCTTTTACATATGCAGACTGTGCGCTGGGCCTTGCTTTTTATGGCTTTCTCAAAGGCTGTCCACCAGACAATTATCCCATAGGTAAGTATCGGTCTTATAACTGAGATATAGAGCCAGTGAGTTATTCGAGGTTGTAGACCCCATTTATTACCAATGGCTTTTTTGCAAGAGAAGAAGAGTGCTACTGTAGCCTTCTTGACTTTTTCTTGGATGTTAAGTTTCCAACTAAGCTTCCCATCCAGGAAAAGACCCAAATATTTTGCGTGTCAGAGAAAGTTAGGCTGATACCGTTGAGTGCGAGGGGGTCGGGTCGACTGTTAAAATTTGATATTTCCTGCTGAATAGCACCAGATCAGTTTTGTGGGGTTCACACCTAAACCACACCGACTCGCCCAGCTAGCTAACTTATTTAAAGCATTTTGTAGGAGCTCTTTTAGAGTATTTAAGTGCTTTCCTGAGACAGCTTTAGCAACATCATTTGCATGAGTGATCGCCGTGCATCCTTCACTTTCCTTCACCTTCGCTTAATGGCGTCACATTCACATGGTAGCTGCAAAAATAAATTTAAAAGATGCTGAAATTTGGACAGCATTTGAATTTTTAAGCTTCATTGATAATTGTGACTTTTTAGACTCGTTGCCGAGTCTGTCATTGGCGATGAGAATTTATTTAACAATTTTGCGTCTCTGTGGCATCTTGTGAACGAAGACTTTCAAAATTAGAATTAATTAAGACTTATCTAAGATCAACAATGAGCCAAAATAAGTTGACTAATCTGGCTATACTTTCAATCGAAAAGGGGCTCACAAAAAATATAGATTTTAATGATTTAATAATCGAAACATTCAGTGCAATAAAAGCTCGAAAGCACCTTTAAATAAAATCTTTGTTCGCGTTTTTTTCTTAAATTTTTAAGGGGTGTAAGCTTGCTTTACCGCCCCGGATGCCACTGGCCCTTAGTCCGCCCCTGGGAGGGAGGATCCTTTTTGTTTGCATTTTTCTGCATCTGTCATCTGACTGCCTGCTTAAAACAAATGTGTTTTCAATATTTTTTTAGTGACAGGTCTCAGGCAGAGTTACAATTCGTGTTCGACTTGAAAATAAATTTCTGGGGTTTCCTTGGGTTTTTTTGGCAACCTCGAAAATTCACTGACTCTTCCCAGCGCGCACTGAGTCCGCCCTAACCATGTCGAACGAACTTTATGTCAGCAGAAAAAGTATAGTAGTATCTTCAGCACGTAATTACAACAACTACACTCTGCTTGACACTTTCGAGACTCTATGTAGTTGTTGCTATGTCATCTTGGAGATTCTATTTTACTTTGCTGAGACAGATGTTCAATAAAACACGCCTATAGTCTCATATATTTCAGTCAATCATAGCCAAATGTTTATGTGTGGAAATATACATAACACATTTGCAAACACAACAGTAAGGCTATGTAAATATGGTTCATTCCCAACCTTACTTTTGATGAAGCTATACAGTCCGCGAAGAGCTGGGGCTCAAGAAGCATCCCCAAACGCTTTTATACTCTTTTTCTTTTTCTTTTACAGATCCATTCTTTCCCTTGATATTTTTGGTAAACTCGTGGGTGCCGGGAATGTTAGATGCTGTTCTGCAGGCGACTTTCCTATGCGCCCTTTTGATGTTCTGGCTCTGTATCTATCACGGGTTGCGCCAGAACGAAAGACGTTTCCCACGATTCTATTTACCCAAAGTTATTGTAGTCTTACCAATTTGGCTGTGTGCGATTGTCCTAGCAACATGGGAGAAGTGCAACGAGTTACGAGATCCAACTTATAGTCATTTTGTTGACACCAAGAATTATAATGTAAGCAGACCGATATTTGTTGGAATACAAACTCAGTAGATTTTTTTTTTTTTTTTTTTTTTTTTTCAGGGATTTAAATTGTTTTTCTACATTGCTGGTGTTATGTATATCCTGTATTTGTCCTTGTTAGTGCTAAGGGCGTACACAGAACTACGTTCGATGCCATATTTTGGTAAGATTTATCATTTAACACTGAATCCTTGACCACAGGTTTTGTGTTTTTTTTTTTTTAGATATGCGTCTTAAATTTTTAACATTACTTATGCTGTTCGTCCTTTCGATATCAATTACCGTTACAACTTGTCGTTTCGGTTTTGGAATTTTAGAAGATAACTTTGTTGCCTCACTGAACACAACTTACCGTAGTTCGGCACAGTTTATGTGCTTCTATGGTCTCTTGAATTTCTATTTGTACACAATGGCATATGTGTACTCACCGAATGGCCGTGTGTCCTTAGGTAAGTATTATTGTGATTTCATTGTAATAATGTAGATCCTTATTAGCAATGGACTTATTTTTCTTTTTTAGAACTGGCGGTCACGAAGGACAATCCTGCATTTTCGATGATAAACGATTCCGACGAGGAAGTTGTTTACGGTTCGGAAGACGAATCAAGGCGTCCTTTAAACTCGGGTGGGAAAAACGATTACGATAGTGACTGAATGGAATTTAAACATATTCAAAACAAAGAAGATTATTTTTTCTTAAAATTTGTTGTTGCATTAAGAGACATAGAGAGAGATAGTTACAGGATTATTATGGATTATGGCCTATTGCGCCAATGCATAAGGATTTGCTGGTTTGGCGAATGCAATACCAAGTGGTAAAGTGGAAAACATACAAACGATAAAAACAATAAATTTAATGGAAATAATAAATTATGTACAAAACACCAAAATATTAATGTTGTTCCCTCTTCTGTAAAACATACTTACTTTTTAGACATTACCCGCGTTTTATTGACCAGCTTAATCTACTTAACGTCAATCTGAGAGGAACTAGGCCTCCCACAGTCCTATATGAACCTGTTGCCTATTTATTTAAACAGGGTGTACCAGTTAAAGCCTAGTACGCTACTGTTGTGAAACGAAAAAGGGGTAAATATTCATTATGTGGACTGAAAACCAGACCCCATGTCAATTGATTAGCCGTAACTTCAGGAATCTCCAATTAAAGAATATATAACTGGTATACGATGTATATTTTTATGTTCAGCGGTTCAGTCAAGACCAATCCCCACAGTTACATTATTCATTTTTCCGGTCAATGCACCATTTTTATCTTCGTAACGACAGACACTGCTGGTATTAATAGTATGGTATGGCAATATTATGTACCACACGTCCATACCACATGTCTCAATGTCTGTCATTGCAATATTAGCTTAAGGTAGGCTCCCTGAAATTACGCCAAAAAGTATTTTGGAAAAACGACTCAAAATAGCGACCCTTTTTTTTTTGATACAGTAGTCGGCACCTCTCTCTTCCAATTTGGTAAGTACCTACAGATGCTTAAATGGAAGAGAACTAGAGAACACTAGAACTAGTGTCAACTAGCTATTTTGGCAATAAAAAAAAACCTACCCATTTCAAAGAATAGACCTTCGGAAGTTTGCAAGAGCAGCTATTCAATATCGACTTGGTGCTATTTTTAAGAAACCCGGACGGAATAGACAGAGAAATGCATTTATATATTTTTTTAAAATAAGTAGTTATCAAAGTTCATTTGTATTAATTTCAAATAAAGGATCATTAAATGCATTTTAATACATAAATCGTTAGATATTATTTTATCATAATTAAAAATAAAATTAAATTCGGCAGAAAATGCCAGGAAATTACGCCATATTTTTGGAAAAATAGCCAAAAAGTACAGTACAGTACAAAACAACATTTTCGGCATTTTTCCTTTTTCTTTCTTTATTTTCCAAATTTGTGTGAAAATATGTGGGCAATTTTTCCTAGGAAAAAATGCCTCAGCTTTGTTTAGAGGTGCGTCTTGCTTTGCGCTTTTTTCCATTTTATATTTTTGGTGTAATTTCATTTGGTATAACTTAAGGGAGGCGATAATATCATGAAACGATCAATATATTAAGATTAGAAAATATATTGGTAACCATACGTTCTTTCTGATTTCAGCGCCACTTAATTTCTGACATAATATCCTTCGTAGCTCCTTTGCCAATTGAAACGCCATCATAACCGCAAACCATACCGCAGGCGTAATGCCCAAGCCACAATGGCGCTTTGCGGCGTGCGCGCGTTGACAGATAAAGTAGAACCAATGCTTTCATATGGTGCAAGCCAGAATGCGGCTTCAGGCTTCGGGTCGCGTTGTGATCGTAAATATCGTAAAGTTCAACGCGGCGCCCAAGTAGAGCAACTTTCTACTTTCAGTGGCGTTGGGCGGCTTTGACGTTTTCTTTCGGTTTGGTTTGTTCGATTTGATAATATTTAAAGTGTTAGAGCATATGCCGTTCATTGTTGGAGTTGCATGGATTCACTTAGGTATATACGTATCTACTCGTTTTTAGTAGCCTATGAGGTATTTTCAATACAAATTAATTATTTTACTGTGTGGAAATGACGAATATTTTTTTTGTTGCAATGCTACTAGTGATTTCTTTAGATTGTTGATAAAAAAAATATGTGCTCAAATATAATGTACACGCTTTTGATATTTCAATTTTGTCTGAAACTAGGTACTCTATTCTTCATACAATTTATTAACGAGATAAACATTTTTGTTTAGAATGTTTATAGTTTCTTTTTCTAGTTGAGGGTAAATCTAATTTCCTGCGATGTGCAAATGATAGGTATTATTTTATTACTTGGTTTACCCGCCCAGGTCTGCTCGTGCCAATGAATTGCATTGCTTAGATATATTTTGTATTGTCCATCGGGACAATGCACATGAATATGCGCACCTTTGTCCGACTTTAACCCAACTTCACGGGAATTGTCTGGCCAATAGATATCGAAGATTCCCTGTAAATTTGAACTCAATCGGCTGGTAGGGTTTGAAGTCCGTACATAAGAACATAAAAAAATGTCTGGACAAGACAACCAAGATCTTCGCGGAAATATAGCAAAAAAATGACCTCTATTAGGTCATAAAATCCTTTCAATATGCATTGTCCGATGGGTGACCGGATGTGGTAAAAACCCAGCGACAGCGAGCGACGAGAAGCAGTACCTGCGATCGCAATCGTCCGAATGTCCAGCATACCACCAGATGTATACATATAATTGAAATAAAATATAAATATAAATTGAAAAATCAAGTAAATCGTCGGTATCCATATTTGAGAATTTATTAATAGGAGTTTTTTTTACATAGCCAAACCAAGTTTTTAACAAAATTGCACTTCTTTATTTAAGTGACTGAACTTCTTTCCACAGCTCAGATAAATGCTGTCCATTTGGTAATATTGCTCACTTAAATCGTTTTACAAGAAGTATTCCACAAAGTAATCAATTCACAATTTTAAGGGAAGGGATTTTCGATGTAATTTACCCATATTTTCTCAACTAAACTAAAAATCTACCTGTCTCGCCTGAAACGCCTTTTATGTGAAGGCATGCACCTGTGTACATTGAATGCACAGGCAATTCTTCCACAAAAATATTCCACGACAATAAAAGTGAAAATACATTTTATTGATATTTATTTATGCATTTTTTTAACTATTTTGAACAAATTTCCTCTTAATTTGTGCATTAAAATAACAATTATAAGCAAAAAGGAGTAGTTGCATTCTGCTCTGAATTCGTACATAACGTACGTACGCAACATAAACCAAACAGAACTTTCAATCTCTCCTACTCTAATCTCTCAACGCGCCAACGCTCTGAAGCGCCATTTAGTTTTGGAAAAGTGCGGCTTGCGCGCGTTGACATAAAGTACGGTAAAGTTTCTAAAACGCCTGTCAACGCACGCAAGCGGCAAAGCGCCATTGTGAATTGGGTATAAGCCAATAAATTGGATACAAACTTTATTACTTCATACATAACGTTTCAGGGGGCAGTCTGCCAACCACTTAACCCGCCAATGGTGACGCAAATTTGACTTTGATCAATGGTGACGCCGGTCTCACAGACCGGGTTTTTCAACTGAAGATTTTTCGAAACGTGTTACTAATAGTTCATGTTTTTTTTTTTTTATTTATACTCTTTGACAATAAAACGAGGATATTTAATCAATTTAAGCTCTTTTATTTCAATATTACAATTCAAAAAACATTTTTAATTAGAGCATTAAAAATTACAATGTTTTTAGTAATACATTTTTTAAAATTAAGAAAACAATAACAAATCACATATTCATAAAGGAAAATAAAGTTTTTTAGTCTTTCGACATATGGAACTTTTACAAAATGAACAAAATACACAATAAAACAATAAAAAAAATAATCAAGGTAAAATAATACGAATAATAAAAAATTATTTTACTTACATAAACGGTGACGCACGGTCTCACGCACCGGGTTAGTAAAAAAAAAATACCCAACGTGTGCTCACTACGCAGTTTCGACGTCAACTGATGGTGGGGGACGTGCAATACTGCAGCTACTCGAAATTGCAACAAAAAACAATGGCGGAGAATAAAGTTATTCGCATTTTTTAACACACCCGGTCTCACAGACCAGTACGTCACCATTGGCGGGTTAAGGACCATTCACATGAGACCGAACTAACGAATTGATGAAATGAGAACAAACTACTTTTAATGTATTAATAATGAACAAACATTTGCACATTTTACAAACATAAACAAAATTAAGTTTAAAAACAGTTTAATTAACAAAACTGTGAATTCCAAACTTCTTGCCGCGAACGACAACACCCTCGGCGCGAATTGTCAAAGTTTATTCTCAATACATAATGGTGGATTTACATCACCACACAACGCAATTTTGCATGACTTCAGAGAGAAATATCCGTTTTTCCACAGTCAAGGCTAATGATGTGTAAGAGTGAGACCACAATCCTAACAGTTGCATTTAGGCCGCCATAACTTTTTTATGGAGCTTTGGGGACCTCGCTTAGGTGTCGCGCACAAGTGGAAGGGGTCCTCAACCAACTTGGAGTGCGCAACTGGAGGCGGTTAGCCAAAGATCGTGCTAACTGGAGAGGCGTGTTGGTTGAGGCCCAGGTCCACCCCGGACTGTAGCGCCATCTAAGTAAGTAAGTAAGTTTGGGGTCTCACTCTTATAGATCATTAGCCTTGACTGTAGGTAACGGATCTCTCTCTCTCTGAAGACATGCAAAATTGCGTGGCGTGATGATGTAAATCAATCATAAAAGGCGTTCTACAAACTAGCGAATAAAACACTCGTTCGAACTAAAATTATAAAGCGGCAGTAGAAACTGATGACTGAAATTCGAGGGCTGCAGCGACCAAGGAAATTGTTCATGTGAATGCTGACTTGCGAATATTCGTTCGTTCGTAGGTAGTTGGTCGCTCTCATGTGAATAGTCCTTTGAGTCTGTCACTTCCTTAGAGTCTATTGAACGTAAGTAGTGGACAACTCTATAATGCAAGGCGTATTTTTTTGAGAATCTATAGCTAGCTCACTTTTACATGCAAAACCAAAAGTGAGTAGGTATAACAGTTTTGCATGTAAAAGTAAAAGTGAGCTAGCTTTAAATTCTGAAAAAAATACGTATACAGTTGGGAGCATAAACTCGCATAAACAAAATCGAAAGCTTGCTCCTGGCGAACGCCAATAGCTTTTGCTTCCTTAAAATATCCAGTTAGCAATACAATTGCCAATTCTATAACCAGTTTCATCGATAAATTCAACAAAAAAATTGTTTGGCATAATATAATTTGAATAGTGCTCCAAAATCTGCCCAACATTCACTTTATGAACGCATCCATTAAATTACCCATTTCTTTTCCTTGGTTTCTATACGGAACGAACATTCTACTTGCCTGAACTAGTTTGACGTTTCTCTTTTTTCATTGTTCTCTGTTTTCTTTTACTTTCTTATATTTCTTTTAAAATAATTTTCGTTTTCCTTCACTCTTTCAGTTGAATTCAATTCTATTTCAGTTGGATTTTAACGGTTCGCTTTGTCGGGTCGGGTGTTTGCTGCTAAAATTGTGCACGTGTCTTTTTACGGGAGAATCAGTTTTTTTTATTTATTTATGAAATTCATTATAATAATTCCTATTAGTGATTCCCATTTGGAATAAGTAAAATTTTATTTTTTGTCCAATTGGATTTTCATAAAAAAAAAAAAACAAATATTTTTTTAATGGAGATTTGTCTATTCTCGGTTTTGCATAAATAAATTGGAAAGTGGAATTGTGAATGTAGTGTTTCGCTTATAAATAAAAAACCCTACTGCCATTGCGCAAAAGGATTACATACCTTCTACTGCCAACAGAAAGTTTACAATAATTTCCAACATTTCAGTGAGCTGTCATTGTTGCTGAATATTTTTCAGCCTTGTACAAATCAACAGGTAGGTGTCAAAATTTATATTTTAGCCGGTTTAAGTTTTATGGACTGTTTAAATGTCGTTGGCTCGGCTTGGCTCTGCCTTTGAGTAATTGCCACAACTACGACTACGATAAATGACTCGCATTTTGGTTGGTTAAGCGATTTTGCATTCTAATTAAAGTTCCAAGTTGGCATTTGGGTTTGGATTTAAATGGTGATCGTATGCTTCCTATTTCTACATTTTTTGCTGCTGGATCTCTCTACCTGTATTTTTCTCTTTCTTTCTGTTTCTTTTTTCAGAAAGCAAACAAAGTTACCTACATTGGATAGGTACCTTTATCTATCTATGCGGTATAGTTGCGTACACAAAATTATTTGGAATTAGAATTGGAATCGGAGTTCCCTGGTGACCAATTAATTAATTAATTAATGAAATGTGCTCATGCAGTTTTAGACACTTGAACAAGAGTCGATTGGAAATAAATCAACAAAAAACGTGTCACAATAAAAAATTCAAATAGTTGGTTCAGTAGAGTAGGTAGTGTATGTTTGTTTGTTGCCAGTTTTGCTTCCAACTCCTCTACTACTCTAACGCTAATAAGGGATTATGTGCCTACACAACGCAGCTGAAGTTACCCTTCTAGGGCTAGTGAAAGGGGAAGCAGTCACGTAGAACTGAGGTAATTCTTTTGTTCGTGGATCACTAATTTCAAGTGCACGACTGGAAATGCTCGTTTTGTAGTTTATGTACTTGTGTTGTATTTAGAATATTGACCACATTGTGTGCCGCACAGATGGAGTGAAAGAGCCTAAATACAGTATGCACTTCTTTTATAGTTACAACATAGGACTAGGAATCACAATAGGAGAATATGAATTAAGGATAAGTAATTAAACAGATAAATGGAAATGCCTATAGCTACAAGAAGACGAGGTTCATTAGAAACCGTTCACTGTATGCACAAAAAATATAATAATTACCTTTTGGAAAATAAGGCAGCGTGTCCTTTGGGGTGATGTTGAGAAAATGACAATAGAAATTTACCAAACTCAAATCTTTCTCTAAACTCAATTCAATCAATTAGAACAATTAAAATTCTGTGTTTCATTTCCTTCTCAACACTCTAAAAATCCCATGCCGAAAAATGTTTTTACAAAAATTGCCAGCAGGATAATTTATTATCTAGCGGACTAGGACAATGTTTTGACTGAAATTTACACAGAGTTTGGCAGTGTCAGCAAATTAGGCGAAGATTACTATTGACAAAAAGCCCGATCGTCTTGGTCTTTAATGTTTTGTAGGTACAGGTACATACCTACTATTTTAATTGAATACTACATCTTTCAAATAGGAGTTTATTCCACTCGTTAAAAAAGTTAATGTAGGTACATAGATTCAGATTCTTTATTGAGACTTATACGTACATATTTTGACATTTAATTTTTTTTTTTTCTTTTACATTGATGGATACATGTGAGGCTGTAATGTATGGCTCTCTCTTTCTTTCTTATTTGGATGTTCGATTGCCAACATGGCTATACGTTTTCGATTTTATTTGTAAGCTATTGCTCAAAAAATAGCTATAGAGCTGTCGCTTTCGACTTGGTGTCGGAAGTTTATTACTTATATACTATACTTAAAACTATTTAAAACTACGGGAGAGCAAGGGAATATCTAAACATTATGGATAATTCTCTTACTCTATGACTTCATTGATATTGAATGTTTATACATTCATTTAATACTAGGTATATATAAAGATTATGATTAAAGGATAAGGATATTTACATTTCAATATTGGATTGGAGACATATTATATGTTCGAGAAGCCATACCATAATAACTATATTTAATATATTATTAATATCACAGAAGTAGGTTCTTAAATAATAGTTATGATAAGGTATAATGCTTATAATATAACACAGGTAAGTTTTGTCCACCAATTGTTATTGTTTGATAATGACTGTTTTATATATAGGTTTCGGTAGTTGGTAATTTAGCCACGGTTTTGGCCACTTTGTGCATTTTGGTAGAATGTTAATTGTGGTCCATCAGGAGAAGTGTCGATGTTTTCTGTGAGTAAGCTGAATGGTGATAAATACGGCGAGTTGTTAATGTTTGTGTTTATTTGGGAGGTGTATATGTTTTGTATTGTTTCGTTTTCATTGTAGGACATTTTGTTTAGTGTTTTGTTCATTAAATAATTTGTGTATTTAATCAATGGAATGGTTTTAGATTCCCTATATATGTGTGTATTAGAGAAGCGTTTATTGCGTGTTTCAAAATTTTGGTTTAAACAAGTACGTAATATTCTTCTTTCGAGGAGCTCCAAATCTCTGGCCGCCGTTGGGGAAATTGAAAACCAAACCGGGAATGCGTAAGTTAAAATTGGTCGGATCATAGTTTTATAAAACAAAATTTTAACCTTTTTGTTAAGAGACTTATGTTTTAGTAATGGCATTAACATGTATGAGACTTTTCTCGCCTTTAGTTTTGTTATCTGTGCATGTTTATTGAATTTGAAAAGTGAGTTGAAATTAACTCCGAGGTATTTTAAGCTATTTTTGAATTCTATGCGATTATTACCCAAGGATATTGACAAATTTTTACTCTCTCTGACCACTCCTTCTTTGCCTTTCCCGCTAGCATTTCTGAAGCAGATGCACTCAGACTTCTCTTCATTTATCTTGATACCCCATTTTTTGTAGTATTCAATGATTAATTTTAAATGGTTCTCTAAAGGTCTGAGGGCGTCCAGTGGGTAGTCCGCACTAGCATATGCAAAAGTGTCATCAGCGTAGAGAATGGCTTGTGATTGTATTGTGTTTTGAGAAAATAGTGTGTGGGGGAAATCGTGGATAAAAAGGTTGTATAATCTTGGACCTAAAATCGAACCTTGTGCCACTCCCCTGTGTATGTGTTCAATGTTAGATTTAGTTTCTTGTATTTGTATGAAAAAAGATCTCTCTGATAGAAAGCTGATCAATAAGTGTATTATGTGTTGGGGGTAGTTAAGTTGTAATAACTTGTAAATTAGACCGTCATTCCAGACACTATCGAATGCTTTCTCGACATCTAAAGAGCATGCAACAGTACACTTCATTTCCCTAAGGTTATTTGTGATGTCTTTATGAACTTTTAATAAGGCATGTTCAGTCGAGTGACCTTTTTTAAATCCGAACTGAAAGTCTGGTATGAATTCTATACTATCTTCAACATGACGATCTAATTTGTCAAGGATTATTCTTTCTAATAGTTTTCCGATGTTTGAGAGGAGTGAGATAGGCCTAAAATTGCTAATGTTATAGTTATTGGGTTTTTTAATGAGGGGGATTAATTTTGCTGTCTTCCATGCTCTTGGGAAATATCCGTTGTTTATACAATTGTTAAAAATGATTGTAAGAAAGTCAATAGTGTTAGGGGAAAATTTTTTGATTAGGAAATTTGAGATTCTATCTGGGCCTGAAGATTTTTTAGTGTTAATTCTATGTATTGTATCGGATATAATTATGGATGAGGTAAAGATATGAGACACTGGGTGATTCAGTGCATTTTCAGTTGTGTTGAATGAAAAGATATGTTGTGGAATTGATCGTCTAGCTTGTTGTGTTGTTGTGTGTACTTCTCTAGTAAGGAGTGGGTCGTTGTTAGGTATTTGCTCTTTATAAACATCAGCGAAATGGTTTTGGAAGGCCGAAACTACCTCTTTTTCACCTGAAATTTGAACACCATTGACTGTGATTTCATTGCAACCGAATTTGCTCTTTTTCCCCATGAACTGATGTGCTAATTTAAAGGCATTGCTACCTGGTTTAATTTTTAGTAATCGTGAAGTGAATTTGTCGTTGAGCCATATCCTCACTTTTTCCTGTATGATTTTTTTGAGTAGTGTGATTCTGTTTGAGAGGTTCTTGTATTCAATGTTTATGCGATTGTATGATCTGTGAAAGATGTTTTTCAAATCTCTTTGCCATTTTGATTTAGTTCTGAAAAGAACTTTTATATTTTCCGGAAGGAGGGAGTATTTTTTAAATTCAGCCGAGGAAATTGATGAGTGTAGATTTGTTGTTTCGTTTATTATTATGTTAAAGTTTTCTATGTGTGTGTCGATCTCGCTGTTTGAAAGACATGTGTTGGCTGAGAGCGTATACGATCCAAGCCTGGTATCGAGATCTCTTTTGAAACTTGGCCAGTGTGTGTTTTTGAATGAGGTGATAAGAGTCTGTTCTGCTGGAGTAATTTCTAAGTCTGTAATGTTGAGGTTTAATAATATTGGGAAGTGGTCTGAGAATGATGGAAGAGATGTTATTGAAAAGTTAGGGCTAATGGTATTGATTAAGTTTGTTGAAATGATGAAATGGTCGAGAAATGATGCAGATCTCGGAAAAGTGGGGCTTTGTGTTGTGAGATTGGTTATTGTGGGGGCAACTGATGACATCCAATTTTCAAAGTGTCTGCCATTGTGGTTGACTATGTGGTCTCCCCAACTTGTGTGTCTGGCGTTTAAATCACCTCCGATAATGCAACCGTCGAATGCTTCTGCTTTGTGCTTGATTTTTGAGAGATCTTCAAGAATCCAGAGTTTTTGACTGTTAGATGGAATGTAGATTGTGCCGAAAAGAATGTTTTTACTAACCCCAGCAGATTTAATTTTGACAGATATAAATTTTGAAGGAAAACGTGTATTAGAAATATGTTCTGGTGTGTATTTTATTGTGTTTTTTATGATCAAAGCAACGCCCCTGCCCCTATCATCACGGAGAATGTTAAATGTGTCAATGTGTGGTTTAATGCGGTTGTAGAGTCTGGTTTCTTGGATACATGCAATGGAAATTTCGTTAGCAAGGAGGATTTTAAGAAGATCGATCCTCCTGCTGTGGTCAATAAGGGACGCAATGTTGTAGCTTAAAATGTTTAATGCCATTATTTATCACTGAGTAAAATTTGGTTGAGGATATTAAGGTAATTCATCCTCTTCTCTTGTATTGATTCCCCAGAGTTATTAAAATTTTTTACAAAATTTTCTATTTTTCCTAGGAGTGTAGGAACTTCCATTCCGAAAAGATTTGTAGAGAGGTTCAGAAATTGGTTGAGGAAATTGTCTTTGCTATTGTTTTTAACATTTTTAGGATTGGAGGGTATAATTTGGGTTTCCACTTTATCGTTTTTTAGGAGGTCAGCGAACGATACCCCGGAGGAGACTCGGTTTACGACTGGTAAGTGACTCTGTTGAACCATCAAAGCCTTTTCTTTTCTTTCAAAGGCCTCTTTAAATACCTTTCTTTTTTGAGCCGTGTATGCCTTATAGGATTTACAACCTTTGTAATTAGCTGGATGGTCCAGTCCACAATTTACACATCGAGCCTTAGCCTCCTCTCGGGGCAAGGCATTGAGGGGGCACGACCCTGGTTGGTGCTTATTGTCACATTTGACGCAGCGGTAGTGGTTGGCACAATTTTTGGCTAAATGCCCGAAATTTTGGCACCTCCTACATTGGAGTACCCCCTTGTTACCATGTGGCCTCTCCCAGAAAACCCTAAAGTGGAATAAGTACCTAATTTTTAGGATCTCCTCCGCTGATTTACCTGGGATAAGTCTTACTGTAAAAAGGTTATATTTGATACCGTCTTGTTTCGATTTTATAGTTTCAAAATTAGAAACTTTATCGACTATTTCCGGGACTTGATTTTCAATTTCCCCATGTATTTCGTCTGTCAGGAAGTCAGAGGACAACCCTTTAAGAATCAAGTTAACAGTCTTGTTCTCTTTAAGAGTGAAGGAGTATGCTTGAACCTCATTATTGTTTTTGAGAGAGTTCATGATCTCCTGATGAACCACTGGTTCATCTACCATAAGTTTTGTCTTATGCTTATTGCACGTAACAAATTTAAAATTAAATTTAATAATTTTGGATTTTTCGACCAATGTTGCAGCGAGTTGTTTTGTATCCGCGTCAAACATTACAATTGGTGGACAAAACTTACCTGATTTGTTGGATCTTTCTGTCTTTTTTGAGTTTGTGGTTGAACTTGTTTCTGCAGTATTTGCTGTTGGTGATGTTGTTGTTGATGATGTTGCTGTTGATGATGTTGCTGTTGATGATGTTGCTGTTCCGGTGATGTTTAAATGCTGAGATGGTAAGGGACAATCAACTGTTGTTTGCTCAGGAATTTTGTGGTTGTTTTTTCCTTTTGCATTAGGACTTAGCTGCCTCCTGGATATGTTGAGGTCGCCCAATATTGCAAAAGGATTTTCATCCAGTTTGTTTGAGGTGTCCATAAGTGATTGGGTATAATTGCTTGGTGGTGTGTTGTTGCACCGCTTTAATTTTTTGTTTCCTGTTTGTGGATTATTAACTGGGGAACTAGATTCCTCCATTGCACTTTTCCCGTTTTTTAAAAAGAGGAGCATACGAGCTGCACTTTTTGTGCTTGTTATGTGGGAAGGTGCGTTAGCTCTCCCTGGTCTTTTTAGATGGGAGCCCCCCATATAGGGCAAACGTTTATAATACACTATGGGCGCACGTGTGAAAATTCAAATTTTTATTTTTAGGTTACTTTTTATGTTTATTGTTTATTTTTTCCACCAACTATGTGGCACAAAAATATTTTTATAGTTGTAACGTTTTATTATTGTTTATTTTGTATTTGTGTTTTATTCACAGGAATGAAAGCTGATTCGCACAATATTTAAGGATTATTTTTTTTAACCACGAGGGAAATTAAAAAGAAAAACGTCCGTTACGAATGGCGTTCAAATCGAAACTCTGTAGGTACATATTTAAATACATATTTGACGGAATTAATTGAAAGTCGTCAAATGTTTGAAAATTCAAGTTGCTTCTAATACTTAAGCTAGGTATTTTATCTTCCTTACTTTTGATGGCGCTACAGTCCGGGGCGGACCTGGGCCTCAACAAACATGCCTCTCCAGCCAGCTCGATTCAACGCTAGGTGCCTCCAGTTGCGCACGCAATGTTGGTTGACGTCCCCTTCCAACTGCGCGCGTCATCGTAGGTAAGGTCGTCCTCTACTTCGTTGTCCCTCTGGACAGTTGAAGATTCTCCGGGCCGGAGCATTGATGCCCATACGCTCTATATGTCCCAGCCATCTTAGTCGATTAATTCTAATCCGTTTGACTAGGTCTATATCGCTGTACAGCCCGTACAGTTCTTCATAATAACTTCTCCTCCAGACTCCTGAGATACAAACTGGACCAAAGATCACACGGAGAACTTTTCGCTCGTAGCAGCTGAGTGTGTTTTCAACCGCCCTCGATAGAGTCCATGCTTCTGCGCCATATAGCAGGACGGGGATGATAAGGGTCTTATACAACGTCTGCTTAGTTGCTCGGGAGAGGGCTTTGCTACTCAATTGCCTTCAGAATTGCCCGTAGAAACAGCGATTGGCAAGAGTAATTCTACAGGTTATGCCTTAGAAAAAGCAGCCCATAAACATTTATGTAGAACTTAAAACGTTAACGTATCAACAAACGGCTTTTAAGTGCGTCAATTTGATTAAGGAATAATGTCATCAACCTGAGCAGTAGTTCCGACACCGCTATTTCTAAACTGCTGAATCACCTTCTGAAAAGAAATGACCTAAACCAGTTGACAAACTATCCCGCCTGAGGAGTTCCTATGGAACTTACTTGGATATTTTTCATACATTCGTGAGAGATGCGGCAGTGAAAATAGATTTGGGGAAATGTTCATAGATTTGAATGGTTTTAACGAAATTTTACGTCATCAATTCGTGCTGCGTGATTAATTTGTATTTCCGCAAATCTATCGACGGAGTTATTAAAATCCGATATGGTTGTCTTTATTAGTATGGTTCTCCTTATATTTTAAAATCGGTTGCCCGCATCAGATGAAATCATAAGAGGTACTCAATTTCTACAAACACTATTCTATTTTAAAACCCACTTGGTCGTCTCAATTGTACACACACATGTACTAGTTTAGTTATCTTTTGAAAGTGAATCCCATTAGCATTGCCACCGACAAACACCCTCCAAGCCAAAACTACATACTGCGCAGTTATAATAACTAAAAAGAGGGGTGATTCCGCTACTCGCTAGCATTTCAAACGTACAATCACAACTCTCTTTATTACTGGCACGTGTGTTAAATGTCCAGCTGCTTGCAGTCATATCCCTTTAGAAAATGAAAAACGTAAAAAGGACTCACTACAACGTTACGGTGACACTGACATCTAACCTTGGACAGATGTTTGGCGCACAAAGGCTTACGATTATTATTATTTTTAGCTGATTTGCTTTCAAAATGTTTTCCCAATTAATGAAACCATTTCGAACGATATGTCGAATCAAAATTTCAACCAACATTACCTAACAATTGACTGTGGCTTAATCCAATTAGGTCTGTGAAAAGTAGTCCATCAAACAAAAGATGACAGTGAAAGTCTCTGACAAAGACTGTAGCATAAAGTATTACAAACCATCATCAATAACTGATCGCTCTGCACCAATTAAGTAACGATTTCTTGTGAAATTCTGAGTGAAACTGAAAACTTTTAACTGTGTATTCAAAATTGAACGGGTATTAAATAACACCAACAAATCGAATCAGCGCGGTTCTTCATGCGATGGGGTAATGGGTTCAATCACACCGGGCTCAGAAGCTCTAGTTAAAGCCTTTGGGGGGGGGGCTTCTTCATTGATCGAAACGAAAACAATATACGAATACGGAAGAGGGGACATTAAAAATTCCGCCGGAAGTTATGTGCACCGACCGTTCAATACAGAATTGACATGACACTCATGTTGGCTGGTGTATAGAGGTGTAGATTCTGCACGGATATGCAATGTGTGTGCCAACATTTATTGGCCAATGTAACATGAAACGTAACCAAGGTTCTGAAAATAGAAATGTCTGCCATTTATATAGTTTTTTTTTTTTTTTTTTTTTGAAAGAAAACTCTTAACTGTGCCTGAATCTGAAGTCTGACCTGAATGTGAACAAAGGGAACTCACATTGGAAGACACCCACGGTGAGGAGATTGCTATTAGTTATTCTCGTATCCGTGGTAATCAATATTGCTTAGCGAGTGAGCGAGCAAATAAAAATCAACTCCAGCTCAGTGCAGCATCTTGACTTGAAAAATTAATATTTAATGAATCGCGCTATTTACATCTTACATGAGGAGAATAATTACGAGACGCCTCCGTACCGTATACTCGTCGTATCTTGGTGTTGTGATTCATTATGATTTTTTTTTGCTGTAGGCACCTACATATTTAGACAGTTGGATGTTTTGTTGAATACGAAAATCACTTTGTCACCGGCGCGGCGGCGTCACTAAAGTAGGTAGGTATTGTTGGAATTTTTATTAAAATCTGCAGAATGATGTATTCCTACTTCGCAAGGAAAGTGGGTTCTGGAATAATTACAATAATGTAGGTATTAAGGACAAGGAACTTAATGACAAGTTGCACCTGAATGGTATTTCATGTAAAGGGTGTCCCATAATTCAGGCAAAATGTAATTTTGATATAAAATACAGATTTTTAATTAGAAAGCTTAAATCTTTTATTGATTCATAGAGTATCAAGATGAAAATGAGCTTCATCACTGCAGATGATGTTGTTCGAAAATTGCGGACTGTAGCTGACAAACCTTCATTATTTTTAAAATATTATTCAACAATGAAAATGCGTTGTTCTTTCGTATAGCGCTCCATTTTAACTAACTGTCAGCTGTCACACTGTTATCTTTTTTTTTTTTTTTTGTTGGCATCACTGTACTATTAAATGGCGCAAATTTCAAATTTTGCGTGAATTAGGGGACACCCTTTAGTTGTATGTATCAATTTTTAGCCATTTTACATAATTTTTATATTAGATATATCTAGGACTCACTTTCAAAAATTTGTCATTTCGAAAAGTAGTTACTCTCTGAATAAGCTGTACTCTATCAACAGAATGTCCAGGTCCAGCAACGCATTTTGGAGGGTTTGAGTTATTTCCTAGGATAAACATTTTCAACCCTGCTACATTTTCCATTCCACCATTTGCTGTCATTAGTTGGAAGTCCACAATTCTGTGACAAAGTCTAATCGTATATATGTACGTCAATCAATATAGGGTGAGTAGATGAGGCGGTTTTGAAAATAATTAAGTAGCACATTGTGCAGTTCTGTTACCACATCACAACTCATTATTGTCCTTGTTGTTGAAGTTTGAAGAAAAGTAGAGACTACGGGTACCTATACAAATATCTACATCCAATTTGGAGAATTCAAGAAGGTTATTATGTAGAAGGTACTATTCTTCGAGACTTCCTCAAGGGAATCGAAGAAAGGTTTTTCTAGAGCTCGTTGACAGGCGCACTAATAATGCCATAACAACTCCGACACTGTGTCATTTTGTGAGATACCCAGTCAAACTGCCAGTTTGGCCACATCCTTCTAGATTAAACACAGTTCGACAGTCTTCCTCATCTAAGGTTGGTCTTGACTAGGAATTCTGAGGAGATCGTTGCACTGAGAGGATGGTGGACTGATTCCGCAAGTTGAGGGCTGAGTCTTGCCTGACCAGCTCTCATCAGCATGTCCTGGTACATCAGAGTTACCTTGTAACCTTGCATGTAACCTCATTTATAGGCATTCCAGCATCAATTTTGAGATTTTATTAAATGAAATGATGGCAGCTTGGATGGCGTGAGTATGTGTATATGCCTCGGGATTATGTTTGCGTGCAGTCTGATTTAACGACAGATCTCGCGTACATTTAGCCATACAACGCACGGGAAGTACCCTAAAGTCTATAAGATTTTGAGATATTTATGTGCTCCAAAAATACAACCGCACCTGTTGTGTACATAGTTAAAGTTGAGTCTCTAGTCTCCTTATTTATCGTCTTGTCAGTCTAATCTAGTATAGTGAATTGTACTTCAAAATGTTTTTGTGAACAACTTTGTGGGAGTTATTCATTATGCATATTGCTATGGCCGTAGGGTCTCGCAGATCATCACCCCGACTCTCTGAGTCTGATCGCGGTATGTATATGTCCTGTGATATTTGTAATGCGAAGGTCTAGTCTAGAGGTATAAAAGACTTAGAAGGACTCTAAGTTCGTCTGATTGTGTTGACCGTAAAGCGCATTATGTTGTGCCTTTGCATGCAGTTTTTTAAACCTTGTTGGTTCTGTTCTTTGCTTCGAGGGTATATCATCAAGTCCTACCGCATTGTCATTTTGCAGCGTTCTGTGATCTCATTTGTACTGCGGGTTACGGTGCGTATTTAACTCAGTCTGTCTTTTGTTCTAATAGTTGTTCTAAGACCATAACAAAATGTTACTCCCATCTTTTCAGCTGATCCTCATGGAATATAAGCAAAGTAGCATCTAAGATATTCTAAAGGGACTTACCTGTCAGCTCCTTACTGTTTCTGTAAACGGTTCTGCTGTCACGCCTGATCTTGGTTTCCTGTGCTTCGTTAGCCAGTGCGTTTGTCAAAAATCGTCCAAACATTACATCAACCCATCTTGATCTCGGTACAATAGCCAAATCGTCAACATAATGATTATTTTTATACATTTAGGGTTACTTACGTTCCGATAGCTTAAAGGTTTTAAAAGCATAATGCCAACCGAAAATTGTTAGTCTCGAATCTTAAATTAGAAATGGAATTGCGATGAAAAAAGACCCAAACATAAATTGGCTCTGGCAACGCCTACAGATCGTCCTAGGGTGGAACATGCATTTTTAGTTTAGGTCTTAAATTAATGGTAGATACCTACGTCCTAACAATCATTGATACCTCTGTCCTGTGAATCATTGATACCACTGTGCTTTTTTTTTTTTTTTTTTTTTTTTTTAAATACTTCTCTCGGGAAAGTCGAACCTATAACGCTTCAACAGCGCCCCGAGATGCTTGCAGATGTATGTTAATTCTGCACTTAAATTGCTGCAAATTGTATACTTATGGAAATATATCCCCAGGAAGCGAGTTCCAAAGTTTGCTTGTCCTGTAACAGAAGGAGTTTTGGAAAGTTGATGTCCTCGAAGTTGTCAAGTGAACTGTATGGTCATGAGCATTAGCAGCCTGTCTTGTGGGGCGCCCAAAAGTTGCATTTCGAGGGATAATATCTTTGAGTTCCTCGGAACATCTACCATGGAAGTAGGTACCTAAAGAACAAGCATAGGTCAGCGACTTGTCTTCTGTGCAGCAACGGTTGAAGATTCGATATGAGTGTAGGGTCTCCAATAAGTCGAACTGCTCATCTCTGTATGCTGTCAAGTAGGTTAAGTGAATGTTTTGGGGCCGAGCTCCATATATGGGAACAATATTACAGGGCTGGTCTAACCTGAGCATTGTAGAGAAGGAGAAGTTGCTTGGGGCCAAAGTACCCAAGAGGATATAAGAGTGCTGTCATCTGCAAAGCTGTAGATATTATTATTTGTCGATCCAAGCAAATCGTTGATGTGGAGAAGAAATAGAGTTGGAGAAAGAACTTCTTGAGGCACTCCTGCATTGATAGCAAACGAATTAGATGATACACCATCTACAACAACATGGATCGATCTTCCCAGAAGAAAATTTTGCATCCATCCGCAGAGTTGTTGTGGTAATCCATAAGACGCTAACTTGCCTAATAAGGCTCTATGCCGGACTCGGTCAAATGCCTTTGATATGTCCAATGCTACGGCTCTTGATTCGCCGTGTTGTTCAATTGCTTGCGTCCATAAGTGCGTTACGTAGCTTAACAGGTCTCCAGTGGAACGACGGCTCCGAAATCCGTATTGCCTGTCGTTTATTGGCCTTCTAGATATTTCATTATTTCGACATTTATTGTCTTTTCCATTACTTTTGAGAGCATTGAAAGTAACGCTATTGGACGATAGTTTTGTGGCAGACATTTCCTCCCTTTCTTTGGAATAGGTTGAATCCGAGCGGTCTTCCAGCAAGAAGGAAACGTCTTCTGTGAGTACGACATGCTAAACAGCTTAAAAGTACAGTTGCAAGTTCTGGTGCACAGCTCTTGAGTACTATAGCCGGGATTCCGTCGGGTCCCGTTGATCTTCAGTTTGGAACTCGGGACAAATCTGAAAAATTGTGGCGTAAAACGGGTTAACTCAGAAGGTCTTGGTATGACACTAAGGAAACCAAATGAAAACATCGTGAAGTGTAGTCCTTCGAATGGAGTCCTAAGGGTATCTACACGGGCGTTCCGCGGTGGTTTGTAAGATCAAGATGAACAATCCTAAAAGTAGGACTATGCCAAAGGAAAATGTGTAAAATATCTAGCTTTAAGAGTAGGAAGATGGAATAGATTTGTTGCCGCATATGCAACCCCTGGGGCCGATCTAAAAATATAATGACGAAGAAAACAAACTGTCTAATATAGGGCAAACAAATTCAAACCCTCAACAAGGAGATACTCTCTTCCTTTTGTGGTATTCACACATAGTATTGTGATTAATTTGTAAGAGAAATCCTTCCCTCGGTTATATTGAAATCCCTTTCCAATTTGAATATTTCCCACGGCTGAAGAAATACTCATAAGTCATCCGCCTCTAATTCCTTATCAACCTGTGCGCTGCTGTGCCCCTTCATCACAATATGTGTGTCACGCCACAATACTAGAAATATCCCACCGGATAATATCATTTATCACATGAATAATAAATCGGTGAAAGTATCCATATTCATACTGTAGCCTTCTAGAATACGCTCTCGCGAAGAACTCATTTAAAATTCCCTCGAGTGGAATGAACACATAAATTTCCTTGTATCTGTCACCACACATCAGCTGGCTGCACACTCGCTTGCTCTTGTGTTAAAAACATAAGTGCATGTGCATCGATGTCAGGAAAAATGCACGCACAAGCTGTGTAGCTGGTGGCTGGTGCCACTGGAGAACTACGTCTTTATTCCAAATATATAACCAAAAATCAACATCTTCGTGCCACATGTTTTCCGTCAGTCTGAGCTAAGAGCAGGCACCTCTAGACAGATAGTTGGTATCTTGCATGCGCTTGTTTTCGTTTCAGAAATCTCTAATTCTCATGTAGCACGTAAATTTTCTCAAAAATATTGGTGTTCCGCCGAAGATAAAAGTGAAATGCGCTCAGATGCAACTAATTTATGCGTTCCGGAAGATGGATCGCGCATTTGCCTAGCTCTGGTTTACTGTTTCCACCTAGGTGCCTTCTAAGGCGGGGTTGGTATGGTATAGGCACAGGCACCTCAATTTCACTTTTACTCGAACTAAATGGCAAACACTTAAATCTTTTAGGTTGTTAATTTGGATACATTTTATAGTACCTATAGTGTGCCTCTCCATAACCAGCACACAACGAGCAATAGGCCGTGACATGACCCGTTCCGTACTCTCTGGCAACTGTGTTATATTCCAAAGTTCATACACCTGTGATTGTGGTGAGGCCCCGGGGGGCTTGCCATTAAAAAAAAGTGTGAACAGATTTTTCATTCGCTATAGCCTTATACCGCTACTGAGGGAATAACGTCTCTGAAGGGCGAGGTAATAAATTGTAGAGGCATATCTAACTGAAATAAATGTCTGCCAGCAACAGGTTGTAGAGACCACCTTTTGTGTTGCGCGTTTCTCTGGAATTCACAAACTGAAAACAAAAACAAAGAAAAAAATGTTTTCCAAGAGCTTTGCTTATCGGAAAACGCGATCTGATAGCATGCATCTTCAGGCCAGGGATGTCAATTGTTCTAGCGAGTATTTTTTTTTTATTTTGTTTAAAGTGAACTTTGGTCTGTGACTTTAACTTGTTGCCGTGAATTAACACAATTTATTTTTTGGTCTTCTCATCATCAGCAACTAACTGACAATCTGTGTCTGATGGTTGACAGTTGGACAGTTTGTATTGAGACTCGTTACTAACGAGCGTGGCTCTTGTATATCTTTTCTTTTGTTTACATTTTCTTGGTTTTTTATTTTTAAATTTTGTTTATAGTGAAAGACGTGATTTTGCCATGTGCTGTTAGCCGACTATATGTGTGAAGTTTAGTGCTGATTAATTCAATTAAAAATGAAATGGGCAGATATTCGATACGAGTTATTGAAAGCGAGTTTTTTTTTTTATAGCAATTCGTTCCGCTTTCGATTTTAATTTTAATTTTTCACATGAGTCGGTTATTTTTATATATGCTTTGCTATTGTTTACCATTGTGTATAGTCTATTTAAATTTTAATATTAATTTTTTGTTTTATTTCAGAAATTCATTGATTGGGTAAGTGTGTGAGGATAATTGAACTAATGTCATCGCATGGAACTTATTGGAAAAGGTTTATTTTTAACATATTTAAAAAAGCGGTGCAGGGAAATAAGTCCCCGGGAACTAAGTCCACTGAGGGACCTAGTTCCCACCTCGTGGGAAATAAAACCACTTTCGTGAAGTGGACTTAGTTCCCATGTAAGGTGGGAAATAAATTCCGAAAACTATGAGTGGTTTTAGTTCCCTTTCAATATACCCAATTTCGCACATATACAGCAAGTCTGACAGTAAACCCAAGCAGGGGGGTTGCAGGGGGGCAGCATGCCCCCCCATACGTATTTAACTGTTGAATGTGTACTAAGTTCCCATAAGAAAGTGTGCTTAGTTCCCACCTCACATGGGAACTAAGTTCACTTTACGAAAGTGGTTTTATTTCCCACTAGGTGGGAACTAGGTCCCTCAGTGGACTTAATTCCCGGGGACTTATTTCCCTGCACCTAAAAAAGCACCAAAATTAAGACGGTGCACAGTGTGCAATTTTAGCAATCTAGGTGAACAAAATCCAATTTTCGAAATGTTTCATATGGTTGCAAAAAGTGGATATTCTGTTAAGTAAATACTCCTTCTATAATTCCTCAAACAAATTAAAAAAAAACAAGTGCAAGCAACGGAGTTCTTCCGAGAAACTTCCGCAAACTGCTTTGGACAAATGCAAATCCGTCGGGAGTCGGGCAGAATCCCGAAAAATGTAATCCCGAAAGCCCAAAATCCCGAAAATTCAAAATCCCGAAAACCCACAATCCCGAAAAACCAAAATCCCGAAAAGCCACAATCCCGAAAATCCACAATCCGGAAAATCCAAAATTCCGAAAGGCCCAAATTTTTCATTTTATATAATTTTTCGGGATCTCGGTTTCGGGATACTTTTTTCAGGATTTTGGCTTTTCGGGATTGTGGGTTTTCGGGATTTTGGTTTTTCGGGATTTTGGATTTTCGGGATTTTGGATTTGCGGGATTTTTGTTTTCGGGATCGTGTCCCCAATCCAAATCCGTCACATCGTTTTTCGGGACAAGTGCCATTAGATCTGTGATCTCTATTGTTTTCAATTTTGTTTTATTAATTTTTTCCGTTCATTGGCATTACGTAACGGGTTTGATTTCGTATAAATAACAATTTCCGAGTCAATATCACCCTGTTGAAATCTGTAAGTAATTTAAAGTGAAAGTAATCATAGTTTCCGAATTTCAAGTTGAGTTTTAGTTTATTATATCGCAGAATATCATTACCAGGTAATATACACTGCATAGCTGGACATTTATAGTAATCGAAAAGCAAAAAACATTCTGCGAAAATTTGCGAAACAACTTGCAATATACATTACTGTAAATGGCTAATAAAATTTCTTATCAATCGATTTTCTATGCTTGGATAGTCAGGAATTAAAGGAAGCGATGCAAAAGACAAAACAAAGTTGTGTAAAGTGTCCATGGGTCCAATATCATCAAATGCAATTTAAATTCTCTGTTTGGTTTCTCATAATGGCGGTTGTTTTGTGTGAATTCCTTAATTTACACTCTGGATTTCCAACTCCTTGTATTTTTTTTTTAAATACTTCTCCCGGGAAAGGCGAAACTATAATGCTTCATCAGCGCCCCGAGGTGCTTGCAGATGTATGTTAGCTCTGCACTTAAATTGCTGAAAATTGTAGTCTTTTGGAAATATATCCCCAGGAAGCTAGTTCCAAAATTTGCTTGTCCTCTAACAGAAGGCGGCGTTTTGGATTGGAAAATTGATGTCCTCGCGGTTGTCAAGTATAATGGTAATGGACCATTAGCTGCCTTTCTTGTGGGCGCCCAAAAGTTGCATTTCGGGGGATAATGTCTTTGAGTTCCTCGGAACATCTACCATGAAATAACCTATAGAACAAGCAAAGGTCTTCTGTGCACCAACGGTTGTAGATTCGATGTGAGTGTAGGGTCTCCAATAAGACCAACTGTTCGTCTCTGTATGCTTTCAAGTAGCTTAAGTGAATGTTTTGGGGCCGAGCTCCATATATGGGAACAATATTCCAGGCCTGGTCTAACCTGTGCTTTGTAGAGAAGGAGAAGTTGCTTCGGGCTAAAGTACATCTTTGCTCTAAATAGGTAGCTCAACTTAGCGGACGCCGTTCTGGGTGCATTGAGTCCTTGGGATGGATTGGATGGTCATCCATTTGGATCTGAGGAACTGTTGATGCATTTTTCCTAGAAAATGTTTTGAGCTGTGTCTTGTTTGCATTAAATACAACCAAGTTGTCTTTTCCCCACTTCGAGATTTTGTCCAGATCATCTTTTAGAGAACTAATTTGTTCACATCTCTGAATGTGTTATGTAGCCGCATTCACAGGCCCACTGTTCGAAATGGAGGATATAATAGTGCTGTCATCTGCTGTCGATCCAAGCAAATCGTTGATGTGGAGAAGAAATAGAGTTGGAGAAAGAATAGATCCGTGGAGCACTCCTGCATTGATAGCAAACGAATTAGAAATACACCATCTACAACAAAGAAATGTAACTCAAACAACGTCCTTTGACAATTATAGAATTTTATTCTAACGAAAAAGAAGTTGGACATTAAATATCATTAAAGTGACATAAATAAACATAGACTTCATTTTGACATATGTGTTGTATTAAAAGGGTTACATACCATCTTTTTTGGGGTAGAGACCAGTCCAGTTCCAGTCCTCTTACTTACGTTCTTCTGGATGATTTTGATACTCCGGTACTTCGAATAAACTGTGAACCATTCGAAAATCAGTTTTACCGAATCACTGAATTAGGTACAAAATAGCAGCCTTATCTTACGAAGCGTAAAAAGTGGTAGTCTTCGGCTAGACCTATTCAAACTGATCCAGATAGCCCACAAATTAGGCTGGATAAATTTCCAACAAATTTATCTGACCACTTTGAATTCAAAATGATTAAGAATTAACGGTACTTTTCATGTAAGAATCACATCACACGTCGACTCCACTAGAGATCTGTCTCTCCAACTAAATGTCTGATATCTATCTCATACAATTTTCTTATGTCTGCGCTGGGCAAATCATGACATGACATTTCATTTCGTATCGCAATGCTAAGAGAGGTTGTAGGTGACGTTTTGTGTTGTGGAAAAAAATTTACTATTCGGCTGTTTGCTTTGTTGACAAATTTTAAGTGAACAATATATTCTTTGAAAAAGTTATTATGTATTTGTTTTGGTTTTTTTTTTTTCGAGATATACATTTATACAAATTTGTTAATTAATGAAAAATCACAAAAATAAACACTACCCACGCTACAGACTATCACCGGCATGAAAAGACACTTAAATCAGACAAAAAATGTCATTTCCGGACGAAAAGCAATAAAAAAACAAATTTCTGTCAAATTCATGTCAGACATCCATGTCGAGGCATAATCGCAGAGAGAGATCGCTGACATCCAATCACAAACGAGTAAATAGAGTGACTCCACAAGATATTTCATCTCATGATAAGCATTATGAGAGAAATTATCTCCTGTGGAGTCGGGTTATCATAAATCAGCAAGTTACCTGCAATCCAGGCGAAAATTGTTTGAAAGCATTTAAAAATGTTAGCTCGAAATTTCTCATGCTTAGAACTTTTTGCTATTGAAGATATGAAGATGTTTCAAAGAACTTCAATCTGACAGTGTCACTTGATCGCTTTGCTATTTTGTAGATTATTTTTAAATAAAGTACAATAAATGCCTACTGATTTACGAAATATGTATATACTTCGTACCGGAAATAACGCAAATGTCCTTCCCAAAAGCTTTAATGATTGTCAGTCTATCGTCGTTTCAAAAGGCTTTGAAATCTGAAACTTGGCCTGCACCAATTCGGGGCTGACAGAGTCAGGTCCTTATTTATTTAATTACTTCAGACACCCTACAGCTTTGGGTAAGCCTGCGACTCTGCCCCTCCAGTTCGCGCGGTCTCAAGCCTACCTTTTACAAAATATCATGTGCACTGTCAATCTTTCATTAAAATGGGGGGCACTCCCCCCCCATTATTCTATTAACATAGTTAATTAATATTGGAACCACTGACAAAAGTGCTGATGAGGACAATACTCTCTAGTTCGTTTGAAAACATCCAACAAAGCCGCCTGAATCGGAAGCGTGAAGTCGTGAACCAGCCCAACAAGTTTGCCTCCGAACCTTTTGCTTTTGATTACTCTTTGTCATTTGTCAATCAAATTCAACCGTTGACCATAATCGCATTGTGTCAAATCTTGCTGCAAATTCATGTCGTTAATTTACGAATAAGGAGATAAACACTTTTCGTTGCAAAAGTTGACACGTAACAAAGTTTTAAAGAAAAACCTTCACAGAAACCAGGTGTCCCGTAATTTATAAACTATTTCCCCGGAATGCCATCATTCCACAACCGCTACGGCAACAATATCTTCTTAATTGAGATAAAATCCAACAAAAAGTAGCGACTTGTCCTAAATATAACTCTTTTCAAACGTGTGCACTCTTATGCTTATCGCGACCATCAGAACAGAATGTGTATCAAGTGACACTCGGAATATAATGTTTGCGGTGCCTGGAAGACTTCCCACAAAGCGCGAAGGAAATAAGCAAAAAACAACAAAGAAAAATAAAATCAATTAGCAACAAGGCAGAAAGATAAAAATCGCTGAACTTAAAAATAATGTGGACTTCTTATAGAAAACTGGAAAAAAAAAAGAAAACAAAACATTTTGTTGATGTTAGGAAATATGACAGACTAACAGCCATAGAAATGTGACACAATGTGTCACATATTGTGACAACCAAAACGTGCATTTTGTCTAGTTTAGTTATATGTAGTTATTTTTGTTCGCTTTATGCTCGTTTTCGCCTCCTATACCTTTATATGTGAGTTACTTCAATGTAAGAGCTTAATGAGCCCCAATGGTGGATGTGGATGCACCTTGCTCCAAACTTGACTTTGACTTTGTGTGGCAGAATTGATTTTTTTTTCTGTTCCTTATGCATTTTCCAGAGGAAGAAAATCCGCTCCAGAATAAGGTGAAGACAAGAAAACGTTTTTTCTTTGACATAGAAAACTTGTTTTACTGGCCGTATGCATGTAAGAAAACGGTTCCACTCCTCCAGATTGTGATCTCGGATTCAAGTTCATCATGTGTGTAGAATGGTTGCTTTGTAACAGCGGGACCTGCTAGAATCGGGTATAACTTGGTTTAGATTTTCTGCTTCTGCCTTGGATCCCCTTTCTGTTGCAATTGGAAACACGTTTTAACCGTACGCCTGTCAAAGTTTCTGGTTTTGACCATAATTGTGTGGTTTCTGGTTAAGTTGTACTACACTACACACAGAGACGAACGAATGGGAAGAGAGCAATGTCTCTTTCCAGAATGTGTGTGTTCTGTCTTATTTTTTTTTTTACTTGAAAAAATTCCTTCCTTTTTTTCCAAAGTGATTTCATCAGTTGAACGACTTGTAAATATTTCTCTCGAAGCAATTGACTTGAAGATAAAAGGACAATAAATGATTGTGATCGAGTCTGATAAGATCTGCTTTTTAAGTGAAATTATTTTAAAAAGATATATGAAAAAAAACCTCTTTGATGGCAGTGATAATAATTGCGGCATACTTACATAATAAAACAATCAAAAATGGAAACGAATATTACTAATGGAAGATATTTTCTTTTTTTTTCGAGTGTTTGATGAGCACCTATTTAAATATACATATATCGACAGTTAGATATATTGCTCAATCATAATTACTAACGTTGCTTACTGATGTATCAAATTTGATAACATGGTATAGCATTCAATGCATGACATTTTGACTACAGCTGCGGTCAATAAAGTGACAGAAACACAGTTTTAAAGGGAGGGCCATATGTTGCTCTCTTTTTGAATCATATATTATTTTGACACTGACAGGTCTTAATGGATCGATTTACTCTTGAAAAACGTTGGAAAATATTGCATATGTATTGCGGTGGTAATAATTTTGCCTAAAGATCTCGAATTATTCGCTTACACGGTCCCATTGACTTGGGAATTGAAACAAAATGACCATTCGCTTCATTATTGCTTTGGGCTTTCGATCGGCTCAAAAAATAATTTTTTTTAGATGGGGCGCAATTTTATCTCGCCGGTTATGTAAACATGCACAAGCAAAATTGCCGTTTTTTCAATTCTGTAATCTATGAAACGTGGATGGCTCCATGAAATTAGCCCCCAATGAAAAAATGCCTCAAACAAAATAAATATATAATAAAATAGGCTCCACAAATTGGGGCAATGTTTCATAATGAAAAATAGCCCAATTCCTTTTATGCAAAATTGCGAATATTTAACTTTTATTTTCTCAAATGTTCTAAAGGTTAAAACCAGCTCTTACTTATTTACTTACTTAGATGGCGCTACAGTCCGGGGTGGACCTGGGCCTCAACCAACACGCCTCTCCAGTTAGCCCGATCTTTGGCTAACCGCCTCCAGCTGTGCACTTCAAGTTGGTTGAGGTCCCCTCCCACTTGTGCGCGCCACGAAAGCAAAGACGAGGTCTTTCTTTACTGCGTTGTCCCTCCGGGTTGGAAGCAAAGAGTCTACATGTCCCAGCCATCTTAGACCACTGATGCGAGCTCAGTTTTTGAAATAAATTTTAATAGTACAGTAGTCCCTCGATAATGTGAACTAATTAAAACAAGGCGTTTTCGAATTTTAGAGGGATTCACATTACTGGAACTTTTTTCAGTACTTACTTAACTGATTGAAACGATTTTCAAATCCATTAAAAACAACACAAAATGATTTTTTAAAGCACAGTTTCAACATTTATCAATTCAGAAGAAAAACGAAAAACGAAAATGAAATAATTTTATATAATTTCAAAAAATTCCCAATTTTTGGTAAATTTTGTTTAAAATTCGGTTTGTTTGAAATGGTCCAACAGTTTCTTCGAATTTAATTTTATTCCTGTAATTGTTGACATTGACACCAGCATCTCATCTAGTTCGCGTAAAATTTTTCACTTATCTTTCATCGATAAAAATCGATTGAATTTTTGTTTAGATGTCATTAGTTACTAAATGTACTTAATTTAAACACAAAAAACGAAAAAAGAAATACGAACCACACAAGACACAACTAACTTACTGAAAAATAAAACGCGACGAACTGCTCATAGGTACATATAACATCCATACATACACAAATGGCAGTTGTTGTCTCTCTATAGCCTGCAGCTGCATATACAACTTAAAGATAAATAACAGTTATTTAGTCCCTAATATCGCACGCAAAACGAGCAAGAGAAACAAGAGAAATATGAAAACTTTTACAAAAAAATTCACATTTTAGAGGTTGAAAATTTTGGAAGTTCACATTATAGAGATGACAATGTAAAGTTTTGCCGATTCACATTTTAGAGAAATTCACATTATCGGTAATTCACATTATCGAGGGACTACTGTATAATATTCGCGATCATTTGTAACTTTAATTTTCTCAAATTTTCTAAAGCTAACATTTAATCTTTACAAACAGTTACAAAATTTTTTTTTTTCCTTTTTATTGAATATTTGTTGTAATTTGGGGTTTTCATTGAGTTTGGGTGATATTTCATTCTCTTGGAGCAATTTTTCATTTTTTTGGGGTGATATTTCTTAAAAAGGTCTTAATATTTAGAATCGATTTTAAATTGGGGAAATATTTCATAACTAAAAATGGCCCCATTTCATTTATGCAAAATGGAAGAATACTTTTTCAACATTTTCTATATATAGACCGGCCTTTGCGACTTTATGTCAGATGTCTGAATGTATGTGAGATGCTCCTTGAACGATAGTTGTCTTGTGCTTCGCTAGAGTTAACCCTCCTGAGGTGAGCCAACGACGACGTACGTTCTTAATCGTTTTATTGTCAATAATTTTTTTTAATAATGTTACTGATGTACGATGCTTTGTATCCTCTACAAGATTGTGTTCCAGTTGGCACTATTTATTGCTTTTTATACCCTCCACAGGAAGGTATATTCTCTTTGTCATTACATTTGTAACGCCAAGAATGGGTCACCGGAGACCCCATAAAGTGGGTATATATTCTGATTCAATATCAAATTCTGAATCGATTTAGCCATGTCCGTCTGTCTCTCTGACTGTTGACAACACGATAGCGTCCAAACGAATCGACCTAGGCGAATGCAATTTTGTGAGAGGATTTCTTTTTACCGTCGTCAGGTTGGTATTGAAAATGGGCTATGTTGACGGATATATATATATAGTTCTGGTACCTCCCATACAAAACTAATAGTAGATACATGCGTGTACACTGTAGTATAGTACTAATTCGCGTGGTGATTCTGACTGGTGTTTGAAATGAAACGCACGGGTTGAGACTTAACACAAGACTAAAGTAATTGTAGTATATTTGGAAATGCATGTACAACAGTATAACAGTTGGTAGACGTCTAACTTACATTATGTAAATGGTATACAGTGATTATAGTAAAGTATAGAATAGGGTAATGAGCATGTAGTTAGGTAAAGTATTTATAATTATTAAGAATTCATAACACAAACATTTGGCATGACTTTTATGCAGTAGAGGGTATCAAAGTATCGGCCAGGAAGAGAATAACATTTTTACTTGTTTTTTTTTTGTTATTATAGTGTATCCATCCGTTCTTGCTGTTTCCAATACCGCCTTTATTAATTCTATAGTAGACCGAGTTTTAAGCCGTTTCACTTTTTCTACTATTGCGGTTACACCCACTATGATTTTTCAAGCCGTATCTATGACAGTTACCTATACATAGACAGTGGTGTTTTTTTTTGGAAGCAGTTTTTGTTTGGATTGTTTGGCACGAGTTGTAAGTACATGTCGACAGTATATATCCGGCTGCATCTTAATTGCTGTTAGTTATATTGCCTTGGAAATGTTGAGATGTAGAAACCGATCGGTTTTCGAAAGTGGTGTCAACAGAATATACACTAGCCATAGGTTCTTACCATCAGGGGCCTGTACAATTCCTTTTTGGCACTACAATTTTTAAATAAATTCTGCAATTTCCGTAGGTCTTCACATAATAAATCAATATTACCTATCCCAATCCGATAATTATCCACTTTTATTTGTAAGGCCTAAAGGCAACATCAAACAGCTTCTGAGACACATTAGAGATCAGGTCATCAAAATTCATTGCCTTCCCGGTTACCGCAAGTATTGATTCACCTTTGCACGCAGAGACGCTAAGTGTGTTTAGTATGTGTTCCCAATTGAATACTATCCACAAACCTGAGAGATGAAAGTATAATAGAATATTTTCAGGAGTACCTCTCCAAAGCTGAGGCATATCTTATCAGTATGAAACAAACTTGAAGAATCCACAAGAGTGTAATTTAATCCTGCAAAATGTTGCATAATTAAAACGATAAAAACGAATGTGTATCCACTTCCTGAAGAAACTTTCCTCCATTTATCCTTATTGCAAACTTTCATGATACTTCTAACAATTTTCTTGCCCCATTATTACGTTAATTTTCTCACAGAGTGAACCGTACATTTGAACTTTGGATATTCAAATCTTTCCATTTGTAAACAACTTTATATCCTTTCCTCCATTAAAATGGAAAAAAGAAACACTGCATCCGACCGTTTGCATTCACAAAATGCATATGTATTCATGTTCGAGGATCATATTTTCATATTCCCTGATGTCCTTCTGCACTATAGACTATATTCCACTATAGAGCATGCAACGAACACATAATAGCAACACCATCCTATAGTGGGACAGGCACTGTCAAGGAATCTCAAACTCATATGGCTAACGAATAATGCAGATATAAATCGCATGTAGGTTGTAGGCCTCCCCTACAATATACAAGAGCGACTGTCTCTGTCTGTCTCCTTTTGCCTTCCTTTTTGAGAGCGCAAACAAAAATATTTCCACTGCAGAATGTGTTTGCACAATGCCGTGTACATGCATTTCCTGTTTTTGCCCCCGAAATATGGACAATAAAACAATTTTTTCAAACTCCAGTATTTCAGGTGAATCGCCTTCTGCCGTAGTACTCTTGCTACGAATTGTTCTTGTTACTGATCCCGTTTTGGGAGGACATTTAGGTCAGGAAACCAGAAAAGGGCATGCCTACATGTACAAAATAATAATTCTACTGTACTTGCACTATAGTGCACAAAAGCAATTAAGATGCATTGTTGCTACCCGTAGGAAGTAGCAAGGACAATATTTTTTGTAAAAGGTTTTATGTGGTCAGATTGGCCGAGCGGTCTAAGGCGCCAGATTTAAGCTCTGGTTCCCGAGAGGGAGCGTGGGTTCGAACCCCACATCTGACAGAGTTTTTTTTTTTTTAATTGTGTTTATACATACATGTCTGACATATTTCTTCCAAATATTGGAACGCAAATTGCCACGTGCGTCGGTCGTGATCTATATAATACATCTCAGGCTATTAAAAGAAAACCGAAATAGGTTTCGGGTTAATTTTGGTGACGCCTTTATAGGCAAGGATTCAACTTGGAAGATACGAGTGCATAATTTTAGGGTCATAAATTGACAATTTGTCAATTTTGGTATAATAATTGCATGTCACTTGAAAATGCTTGTGTCAATAGAATAGCTTCAGAGGACAGAGGCTGCTCATGCCTCCTATAACTAATTTATTCTTATTTCCTTCTAAAATGACAAGAAATACTTACGCGAAAATGACGATCTTAAGGTTTTATTCAAAAAATACTTTAAGATGATAGGGGATCCTAACAAATGGATCTGGCATTTGCGTGTGTCACTTCTTTGTGTTCTTGGTGGTGTCAATCTTTGACAACTGGGGTTTTTGTGGTCACACATACCAGCGAAATCGTAAATTTTTTCCAAAATGAAGGGTACTTCTCATACAACGATTTCACAAAATTTGTTTTTGTCGGTATGGCTTTAAGTTCGTACACTGAACTAGGGCCTAATTAGGCAGGCGGATTTGAATCAAATCTTAATTTTGAATGTAGCTGTTAAATAAACAGTAACCTGCATATAAAGAAAGAATTGTGCGATCACACATGACCACTCGAATCTGAACGCCAACCTTTATTTGAACTTCGTAAAAAAGTTCATAATGACAACGAATCATCATTCGCTCGTATCGGACATTATCTTTCTGTCAGCTGTCAGAAAAAAAAACCCCTAGTGACATCGGGATACTTTTTCTAGATGAGTATCAAAAATGTTTAAATTACCCTAAAGGCAAATTCTTAACCTATCGCTAAATTGGTTTAGTCAATGCAATTCGATTAAAACGTCTATGACCGTTGAGAAAACAAACAGATAAGTGAACGTGAAGCCCGCCGTCAAAATTCGAAAGAAAGTCTGATGTCCGAAATTAGCTCAAAATATATTTCAAGTTTTTCAACCCTTAATGGACGAATTTAAAAAAAAATATGAACGCGCGATGTAATAATTTTGACATACATATATATTAAAATACAAACTTTCAAGTTCATACGGCTAATGGTTCGTGAGACCCCCCTTTCTTCACGCGACCCCTTTACTCCTGAGCAATTCTTACCCACCCTATGGCCTTAGTTGGCACACATCTATAAATGAGGGAAAAAAAAATCATAAAAATCGGACGAATGGTTCTCGACATATGGAGAAAAGAACAGACGGACGTTGGGTTTTATAAATAGTATGGAATTATAATTATATAATTAGTTTTTTTTTAGTGAGAAGAAACAGAGCCAACTGTCCAACTGCCGCTAGAGCTCTTAAAAGGTTTCTCCATCTAGCTATGGAGAATGGAAGGCTCTCTCAGGCGAAGATAGCCCGTCAAGTTATCTTTTACTTTAATTTTGTCCGGACGTTTTAATTTTCCAAACGCGACGATTTTGAACTGATATATTTTAGGTTTTAACTTCATCTATACACTTTAAATGTTACCAGTAAACAGTATTACCAGCATCGATTCAATGTGCACTAAAATGTCACATTACAGTACATCCTGAAAGCAAACATTGATTTGGCATAAAAACATGTTTTAAATTATGACCTTTACGTTTATTTCGAAATTTGTAACATGGAAACTTGTTCGATGTATGTTCAGATTTGTTGTTTTTTATTCGAAAGGTTTGCAAAGCCTCTTGCACGTCAGACACTAGCAACAATTTTTACTTAGCTGTTACTTTGACATCAAAATGTAATAGATTTCATCTAAACTCAATTCTAAAAGTATGAATACCTAGATTATTTGACATGTGTTTATTTCATGACTTTTGACAAAATGTAAATTTTTTGTTAGCTGCCCAAACACTTTCAAATAAGTTTGTACTAAATTGTTTGTTACATGACCCTATCTATAGTCTGTCTTTTTCTGCATCATTCACGCAATGGAAATGTTAATTTAGTACTGAGTCGAGAATTTCTTGACTAGGTTTGTCGGCTGAGAAAACTGAGAAAACTGTTCACTTAATCAATCGAGGACAATTGACTCGAGACACATTGATTAACCCCCAGTTTAACAGTGGTTGTTTAAACTAAAGCTCAACTTAACCCGAACTTGATTTTAAATTTGAAGTTCAATTAGTCCAATTTTAAAATGTAATCTGAACTTCAGTTCAATTGAACTCAGTTTAACTAAATTTACACCCAGTTTCACAGTGAAAGCTTAAACTACACTTTTAGTTTAAACTTCAGTTCATCAATTAATTCAGTTTCACAATTTCGTTCAAACATTGAACAGAGTTCATTCTGTAGTTTAATTTAAACGACAGTATTATGCCGATTAAACGTCAGATCACTTGACACAGTGACATTTCAATTTCAAAGCTGCCGATTATCAAAAACACAAATATTTGACGTTGTTTTGCGTGATCTTTGAAAGAAAAGACAAGGAACGATTTTGGAAATGTCGTATAAAAGCTAAGTACTGTACAGTACTGTCAGTTTTACTAAACTAGAGTTTTGAACGTTCTCAATCAAACAGTTCATACCTGGGAATAGTGCACTAATTTGATAGTGCATTGTTCAATTTCAATTTTCAATTAATTTTTTTTGCAATAATCTTAACACAGAAAGATACAGTTCAATGCACTAAAAAATCAAATCCAGTTCTAATGAATGTTCAACTGCACTAGCACTAATATTTTTAATGTTAATGAAATTTCACTTACATTAGCAATGAAATTTTCAATGTTAATGAAATGTCACTTGTATTAGCAGTAAATATTTCAATACTACTGAAATTCCTCTTGCATTACTAGTGAAATTTTCAGTGCTAATGAAAAGTTCAGAGCTACTTAAATTTCAATTTCATTACCTAATTAGAAAGTTTCTTTCAAATTTAAACTATACACATGTAGGTACAATATGTACATTGCATTTAAAATTTAGAAAATTTATATAACCAGCTAGGTTCCAGAAATCGAGTGAAATGAAATCGAAATTGCAAATCGAGTGAATTCGTTTTCAGTGTTCTGCATTTCGAGCGATTCGGTAACTCCGAAATTTTTTCGAAATCACTTTTCGTGAAATTGCAGACAGCCGACATCTGTCATTTGAGACATCGTAAAAGTGTTTTTATTTTGGAAAATTGTTTGTTAATAAAATGTTGTTCGTGTGTCTTAAAAGATTAGTTTTATTATAAACGGATCTTATAATGAGTACTGTGTTAGTTGCTGCGGCATTGCAGACAGAGAGGAATAAATATACACAGGAAAAAATAAAAAGACGAAGGCTGGGAGATATATCTATCAGTGATCTATTTTTTGTTCTTCTATTTTTACCTATTTCCATCCACTCGCATCCTTCTGTGGTGGACCATGACAGTTCAGCTCATTTTTTTTAATATTCCCACAAATCTTCCGCTACAAATCAATCGAGATCTTTATGCGCTGCTCTATAAAATAAATAAATATTCCTTCCTTCGCAGTATTTTTATATTCGCCCCTGTTTTAAATATATTTTTTTATGAAATAAGCTTACCAAGTTTGTTTAAAATTGAATTTTTTACTTACATCGCGTCTTTTCATTTCCACTATTTCACAGTGAATGACAAAGATCGATTTGAAATCACTTGGAAATCGACAAAATCGACTTGTGGAACACAACAATTTCACTTCGCCTCAATTCCGAAAATCGAAATCGAATAAGTTAAATGTAGAACACAAAAATTCATTTCCGATCGATTTCGATTTCATTTCGAGTGAAAGTGAAATGTAGAACCTAGCTGAACACTTTATTTGCTCTCTATCATGAAAAGGAGGTTCGGTCTTTCTTCTCTTCTCGAACCTAGGGGCTGGGATTCGAAGATTCTCTTAGCTTATTGTCAATTCGCTATATATTATGTGTACGATTACATATTTTGGCTTTTTGGACTACATCCGATCCTTTTACATTAATGAAAGTAAAACATTGAAATTTTCAATGTTAATGCAAGTTAATTTTCATTAGAAGTACAATTTTCAATTATTCAATTAGTTGAAATTTTGAATGGTAGTGCAAACGAACTTTCCGTAGCATTGAAATTTTGAATGGTAGTGCAAAATCAATGTTAGTGCTTAAGGACCCAGGTTTGAAACTGTCTATATATTAAATATTTGACAAGGAAAATTTTACAATCAGACTGACGCCATTTGCAAATGAAAAGTTACAAATATTTAATGTCAAACAATCCAATCGTAGCTTAATCAAACAAAACATTAACAGGCTTATTCATTAGATATATCTAATCTATTAATTATTATTATCAGTATCCAGCTTAACTCACGTATATGCTGATATTTAATTTGATGACACTTGATTATGTGAAAATTAACTTTAAGCAAAGTTTATGAATAAAGTTTTCTGCCATTAAACGAAAATGAGCCCTAATTCAGATTAATTTATTTAGTGCTATGAATAAGGCTTTAAAAGTGTTATGGATATTATTTCCCTAAGTAATTCAACTACCTATTGTTTTGTATGACTTTAGTGATTTGCTTGGATATGAGCCAACAGGTAAAAATCGTTGCTAAATTATGTGAATAAAAAATATTAAAAAAAAAAAAGTATGTCAGATGTGGGGTTCGAACCCACGCTCCCTCTCGGGAACCAGAGCTTAAATCTGGCGCCTTAGACCGCTCGGCCAATCTGACTGTTGATGCAGAGGCAACCAACTTTATATAGAAACGAGAAATTCGCAAAGCTTTTATCTTATCGTTCTAAAAATACATTCCCACCTACACCCGTGAGCAAGGAACAGACAAAGAACCATTTCACAAAGCACATTAATGACATTTAAATGAGCACATCCCTCCCGCTCACACTCTTCGAAGTAACCCAAGTGTTAATTGCACCGGAAGCTGTCACTAAGGCACGTTCGCTCGATTATTATTTTCCATCCCATGCCCCCAGCAAATAGGAGAGGAAAAGCATTTCACAACCCTCCTCAAGAACTTGTTGACCTTCCCCATCTTCGTGTTTGTTGTGAGAGCTTGTTCAAGGGACTTTGCTTGGTTGTGGTGGATGTGGATGGGCCTTTGCTATGCTATGATTGAGATACCAAGGGTAGTCGAATGAATTCGTTTGATATAACGTTGTACACGTGAATCAAATTGTTTTCTTTTGGTTTGGATTGTGCGCATCGCGAAAAGCTTTCTATCATTTTTCACTGCGCGGCATATCGTAAATATCGTAGACACTATGGAGGAATCATTTTTATATCATATCGCAAGTTTGGGTGCAGTTCCAGTGCAGCTGTTATCTCGCGCGAACCGGCCGAAAATTTGGTACGCGATATATTACTCCGGTTTGCAGTTTTTTTTTTTTTTTGGGCAACATATTTGAGGGAGCCCTTTTGGATAAACACACTGTGGTGCAAGGAGTAAGTACCTCTTGAGTGTTTGGTGCAACTTGAAACTGGGACAAAGTATCTATGTGCGTTTTTCTAGTACACGCGAAGTAGAAAATCGATGCCGCACTGTGACGACGGTAATGGGCCACCTTGTAATGTAGGTCACTGCGTACAGTAACGTCAGACGTGCAACAACAATAGCGCCAAAGCTGTAACCGTTTCTTAGATTCACCTCTGCAGCAGCCGCAGTCACTGTAATGGTTAAAGATACATATATACGCGTACACCACCAATGCCACCGTATACTTTCTAGTTCAATGGGAAAATTGAAAAATTACGGGACGGGCATTTTGCATCGTGCAGGCTGCTGAGCTTGTATCGCTATTTTCTGGTCTTAATTCGTTATATCCGTTGCGGCGCGCGGTACATGGTTCCCGGGGTGATTAAATTGCTTTATTCGCGACGCTTATGGGGAGAAAACGGAATTATTAACCGCATATGAACTTGATATTGATTGATTTTCATTGTACCTTTCAGTGGTTTATCGGTGAATTACCTTTTTGCATTTACCCCACTTATGCATTCCTCGACAGTGTGTGCGGTCGGGCCTGGGGGGTTTTGACTTTAAAGTGGGTTTTCGCCTATACACGCGGTTTTGGTGGTTGAACTAATTGATTTTATTGTTGAATGTTATATGTGCGGCGAAATGGAATCCAAGCTGAAATGTAAGCGAAAAACTTGTGTCGTCAGCAGGGAGGGGGGATGTGGTCTGTTAATTGGGGTTGAATAGTGTCATACTAAACCAGTTGGGCTTATTGATTTTATGCCCCCAAGTGATTTGTGCATCCATATTAAAATGAGGACGATTGCAATTTCCTTTAGAAAAAGCGTTCCAGTTGGCATTGGTCCAGAAAGTTCCGGAAAGTCGGCGCAACTTTTTATTCGCATGCTTGTTTTTGGGTGCATGCTTTTATACAAAGGGTTGTGCAAAGTGAGGGAAAATTGAGACAAAATGTGTTATTTGGCAGAGTAATTACTCGGTATTCTTTTGTGACTTGGTCTTAAGGGGGTTTTCATTAACTGTGGCAATTTTTTGTGCCCGCACTTGGAATAATTATTTGCGTGAAATTTGTTTCCAGATGGAAAAATTCGTTGTAAAAAGTGTTGATCCTGTATAACACCACCCTTATCTATAAAATTGCGAGGATTTGGTAACTGCCAGACAGGTATAGTCAGATACCGCTGGACATAGACTTTCGTGAACTATGGCCACGTTCTTGGAGAAATAAAGACCGATGATTTACTATACCAGTGTGAAAACTATAACAACAGAAATTTTGATGTAATTAAATCTCATGACATGACTATACCTATCTATAAATTTGGCTTGTTTACAAGTCCATTGAGCTAAAATAGAGACCAGCCGCACTTGTCACGATATTTCGATACAAATAAGGGTCAATTTCAAGTTGCCAAAACCATACCACATAGTAGAAGAACAAATGTTAAAACAATTGTGATCGACGTCAAATTGGCAATTCCGGACTTTCTGACACATTTCCACTTACAGCGGACACAGAAAAAATTAGAATAAGACCCACATCATCCCAGTTATTTTCTATGAGGCAAACGCATGAAAGTTTGCAAATCCTGATAAAGACATCGCTGATCGTTTAGAACTCAAACATGTTCAAGTGATTTTCGGTCCTATTGGCCTTGATAGGCTCTGGAAAGCAGATTTAATACCGAACTCTACGAGTAGCGATTTTCCACTGGTTAAACGTGTTCGAATCAGTTGTCTATGATGCCTAGGACGTTCCAACTGGAATAGTTTTTGATTCCAGCAAGAAAAGACAACTTAGTAAATTAGGACCTCGCTTTAGGTAGCACAAACAAGGGAGAGGGGAGATATTAACCAACTATGGAGGCAATAAGTCACAGGCAGGGGTTCCCTAACTATCCTAAGGGCGTCGCATCTTTACGAATACCAAGAGCAAGGTGGAAGAGAAATCCAACATTACAGATTACAGTCGAAGATTAAGCGCGTTTGCGTTTCCCGCATTTTCAGTCAGACTTGCTTCGTGGCTGGCACTCTTATAATTTGCCTGGCACTCAAAATTAAATAAGGGTTTTTCAATTACATATTATGAGTCGTTGCCAGCCAGATTCGTCGGGAGTATTGCCGCGGTCCAATAGAGTGTACAGGAGAGAAGAACCCGAACCCGTGCACAAGAAATCGGCCTTTCGCATATTCCAACTTGGTGAGTTTGCATCGGCTCAAAGTTAATGAACAAAGCCGTTTGTTCGGTGACTTGGCTTCGGAGTGTTTGGAAAAGGCCCCATCTTTAACGACGATCGACGAGGCGCGTTTTTAGATGAATGAGCAAACAAGCAAAATTACCATAAATATGGGACGACGATGTTTCAACGTCGATCCGTCCTTATTGAAGAACAATTTATTGAATCTTCAGTATAAAATCTTCTATTCACATATCTGTGCTTTAAGAAGGGCGTCGCAAAAATATTTCAACCTCTCTAGGGAGGAAAAGATTTGGAACCCCTGCTCTATAGTAAACATTTCTTAGACCAAATATCTTTTCAAATGTGTATTATATATACCTATGTAATGTACCTATAATTCGATTGAATTTCCCCATTTACATTATCGTATAGATAGAGCATACACTTTTTATTACAATTTTACCGCACATCATCGCAAATTCTCATTTTCTATTCTCGCATAAAGGAGTCTTCCAATTCCAATTGCCTCTTCAGAGAAATCAATTCTATGCAATCCTGGCCTAACTAACTTGAATTACAACATTCCTGTTGCGGTAGGTACCCATCGATATACGAACTTCTTTTCAACTCTCTGCTAACAACCCTGACAACTGCAATACGATCCACGCGTCATTGACAATCTTTAAAAAAAAATGTATTCCTCTGACTATGCTGACTACTTGCTGTTAATTTCATACCCACAATGTTTTTCCTCTTATATATTTTTTTTTGTTTGTAAAAAGATGATACATATCTCTATCTAGATACACCATGTCTGTCTGGCGGTGTCTGTAGTCTGTACTATGGGTCTGACTCGAACTCGACTGTGTTATTTGATCTCTGTTCGTGTGACATATTTGGCGTATGCAAGTTTTTCCACTTCGCCAGTTGCAAAGAACCGGGGGGATATTGCTGCCGCTTGGATTAGTAGGGGGAGAAGGTCATTTTCCTTTTTCACATTTTCGCTTTTGCGATGTGACCTTTAATCACCGTCGCGGTTCACGGCGGTATCAGTATTGGAATGAATCCGTGTTGACATTTGTTGTATGAAGTTAGTTTTTGTTCTAACCTTGTTTAACTCTAATGCGATTATGTTTTCCATTGTTTTCATATAATCACTCTAAAACAAAAGCCAACATTATGCAATGACATTTGGAATGACGTCATCGAGTGTTTTGACAACCAGACAGATAGCGTGCTTCACATACCTTTCGGATATGATGTTGGTTTTACAGTCAATTTTCGTTTGCGTGTTTTGATGGAATCGTTAAATGTGCTTTTCCTGCTTAAAGTGTTTTTTTTTTTTTGGGTTAGGTTGTGGATATAAAACCTTATGGGTCACTTTAGTTTCATGGTCTATAATAATGTAATGACCAAGCGCCCTTAAAAATCACAAGTGTGCTCCTAACCTATACTACTTTCAATCGAAGTGGTTTCACCTATTATCATAATATACGTGGGAAAGGCATTTTATAGCTGAAGATAATGTTCCCCTAACTCCCTCTTTACCACTCAAGGAACGTAGGTATAGTGCTATAATCTTATTTGTGGGATTAATGATTCTCAAATTGAATGAGAAAGTTTATACAAAAAGGGTTTCCTGCATGTCCGGAACAACCTTGTCTTTATAAGACCGCCAAATACGACCTAATCATTTTTTTTTGCCAATCGGGTAGGGACGGGTAGATGTTAAAATTAAATGAAACAATATATCAAACAATTTTTTTTTTGTTTTATTTGAAAGGCCTATCAATAACATAATGTGCGGGATAGGATATGCCATCGTTGAAATGGCATAGACGGGGCTTCGCTGGGTGGCACGCATCCGCTGAGGTTGAGACTTTGGACGACAACCGTCATTTTCGGTTTATTGTCATAGACCCGCGACTTAAGGAAACTCTACAAGAAGGATTAAATTGGTCATATCGCACAATCTCGGTCCTCTGTGGCGGTGCCATGTCCTCAAATCGGTCGTGCAGAATGTTCATTGCGGCATCAGCTGTTTGGAACTTATCGCCGCCGTGTTGGAACTACCAACCACGTGCCAGTCACATCCATATATACCATCCAAATTGCGCTAAAAAAAATTGGTTATCTTGTCTGGCAAAGGTTGAGCTCTTGTGCACGGTGCGGAATTACTTGCATCGGCTTCTTTTGCACACCAGCGGGGTTTGTTGACGGATTGTTTATTGAACCTGTCGATTCGAATTTGGTTACCAAACGTTGAATAGTCGACTGCACCGTAAAATTTCTACCTACAACGCGCGCATCTTTACCACAAGACAAATAATAATATCTACAGCTTTGCAGATGACAGCACTCTTATATCGTCCATCTCGAACAGTGGGCCTGTGAATGCGGCTACATCACACAGTCAGAGATGTGAACAAATTAGTTCTCTAAATCATGATCTGGACAAAATATTGCGGTGGGGAAAAGAGAACTTGGTTGTATTTAATGCAAAAAAGACACAGCTCACAACATTTTCCAGGAAAAATCCATCAACAGTTCCTCAGATGCAAATAGATGACCTTCCAATCCATCCCAAGGACTCAATGCATCTTCTAGGAGTCACAGTCAATTCAGAAATCACATGGCAGGACCACATATCTTATATCGCAAGATCTGCGTCCCCTAAGTTGAGCTACCTATTTACAGCAAAGAGGTACTTTAGCCCCAAGCAACTTCTCCTTCTCTACAAAGCTCAGGTTAGACCAGACCTGGAATATTGTTCCCATATATGGAGCTCGGCCCCAAAACATTCACTTAACCTACTTGACAGCATACAGACTACACTCACATCAAATCTACAACAGTTGGTGCACAGAAGACAAGTCGCTGTCCTATGCTTGTTCTATAGGTACTTCCATGGTAGATGTTCCGATGAACTCAAAGACATTATCCCTCGAAATGCAACTTTTGGGCGCCCCACAAGACAGGCTGCTAATGCTCATGACCATACAGTACACTTGACAACCGCGAGGACATCAACTTTCCAAAACTCCTTCTGTTACAGGACAAGCAAACTTGCGAACTCGCTTCCTGGGGATTTATTTCCAGAAGACTACAATTTGCAGCAATTTAAGTGCAGAACTAACATACATATGCAAGCATCTCGGGGCGCTGTTGAAGCGTTATAGGTTCGCCTTTCCCGAGAGAAGTATTTAAAAGAGAACAGCCATTTTGAGGGATCATGACGTAATCTCGAATGCCAAAAATCTCGAAGGCTAAAAATCTCGAAAAGTTTTTTTTTTAATCTCGAAAGCAAAAATTTCGAAAGACTGTATCTCGAAAAAATCTCGAAAATAAAAAGTAAATTCGAGATTTTTTTTTGCACCCATCCCATAGCCAGACAGTAAACCCAAGCAGGGGGGTTGCATACGTATCGAATTTTTTTTTTTTTGAGATTTTTTTTTTCGAGATTTTTTAAATTCGAGATTTTTTTTCGAGATTTTTACATTCGAGATTTTTGCTTTCGAGATTTTTTTTTTCGAGATATCGGGGTAGACCCCCATTTTGATCATAATGTAGCTTGATGCTGTAACTTGCCATGGCCGTCTTTAGTGTCTGCAAAATTTGCCAAATTTGGATCCAGGCTGGACCAATTTGGCTCATTTTTTTAAATGTTCGTAATAAAAAAAAAAAAAAATTAAAAAAAAAACCTTCAAAATCGTGTATCTCGAGAACCACCGAACCGATTAAGTTCAAATTTCCAGACAAGCTTAGGTGTTGTCCCGGGAGTGTTCCTGTGATTGAACAAAGGGTCGTGGCGCCTCCCTTATAAAAAAATTGCAAACGCTATTCTTCAACAGTCATGCTAGACAAAGCTTTTACAATTTCGAACATTCATTATGATAGACAATAATATTATCCTGGGCACGAACAAAGCCGGGTTTGAGTACAATAAAATGTTGGGATCAACATTTGTTCCAATTTTTGATCAACAATTTTTTTGAATACATAATTATCGGAAAGCGTCAAATGCTCCATTTTGAAATTAGTACTGCAAGTAAAATCTTACCAACTCCGCCCCTGTCCTTGGTCTGTAGATGTTTCATTGTGACTATCAGGTCTCAAATATTTCTCACACGACTTATAGCAGATGATTATTTATTTTGTCTTTGCTGTCACAATTCTGAAGTGAATAAAATGTATAAGTTTTAATCATCATATAAAGAACGACAAAAACTATGCATTCTCATCTCATTGTTTCTGCTTCTGTTGTATTGTATACATCAAGGACGGTCTGGATTAAAAAAAAAATTAATAATGCACACATATTGAAATGTATAAACAGTTTCTGAATGACTGTGACATAATTTTCCAACTACAAGCCAAACAAACCCTACTCGTCGTACCACATGACGTTAAAATAAATTGTCTACCATATGGAAGAGAGGAAGGAATACAATCACATCTCTCTAGCTAGCACACCCACAACAATGCACTCCCTCAAAAAATAGAAGAAAAAGTGAATCTCACAGTCTCTGAGAATTAAAAATACAGAAAAGGTGCGTTTTTCAAGGCCGGATATCGTTGTCACGCTACTCGTCGTCTGAGCGACTGCATATGCAATTACACACATGGATTAGTTTTAAATTTATCATCATCAGCAACTAGCAGTATAGTCAACCCTTTGACCACACGCGGATAACGTGTGTCGTCAGTCTATTATTGGCTGCTATGAGACTCCTTCCTACCCCTGCGTCACCCCCACTTTATTTATAAAAATAGCCTTTCCACAGCACTGACAACGACAAGTGACAGTGGGTAGGAACCTGGAACTGCACTGAAAGATATAGTATGTAGATTAACTGCTGTGCGGCTAAATGAATCTCACCTTGTCGCATGTAGTTAGGGGGCAAATAAAATCTCTGCCACCCGTCATAGGTCTCTCTACCTTCGCTTTTTGTTGTTTTACAAAATAGATACAACGAGATACGTAAAGTAATCTTTTTAAAGTGAGTTATCGTTGTTTTGTTTTTCACGTATGAATGATGCTAAATTCGAGTGAATGACTTAATAGCTTAACATGTCATGACGTAGAGCTTAGAAGATTATGAACGATACGATCAAGTCAGTAGAAATGATGACGCACTCGTAAGACATTGTAAAACTGTAAATAATTGTGATTGGCAGTTGCAATAAAAATATGTATTTATTTGTCGGCGGTACCAAAGGCGAAATAAATTGTTGCAACTGCAATTTTATTCGCACTCGTATATTGAATTGGAGAACGATAGCAATAAAGTGAAAGGTTCAATTTGCTCAAATTATTATTTGTTGTGCTCGTACATCAGGTTTGATAATAAAATCAAGCCAATTTCTGTATGAAGAAAATATACTCGTATCTCACACGACCGCATACAATTTCTTGAAATTTCAACCGACGAACCGAAGTAATGATAGGTTTAGGAGGTAATAGATAGTAGTTTGAAGCGTTTGGCTGAAGTTTTGTTTATAATAACTGGGATTGTGTTCTTGCTCTTTCTATCTGTGGGGCGTTCAGAAAATGTCGACCCCATGCGCATTAGCTCTGTCACCCCAATAAACAGCAACATGGTATTGGTTGAGACCCAGGTCCACCTCGGAAGCTAAAATCTAGTAGGATCAGGCTTGATTTTAGATTTTTTTTATTCTTACGTACTAAATATTAATATGACACCCATTGTTTTTGAAATAAGCCGAAACAATCTTAAAAGAGGACATTGAAACACAAATGAGCTCTTGAGTTAGTTTTTTTGTTCTTGAAATAAGCCGAAACAATCTTATTTCAAGCTTGTTCATGATTGAAACAAGCGCAACAATAATTAAACTGCATACGCATGTACTTTATTTTGATTTCTATTCGTTCCTAAAATTCACACTCACTTACTGAGTGAATTCTCATAAGGCAACATTGAAAATTTAATATTATTACCTATGATATCTACTGATGTGAAATGTGAATGAATGATGTGATAATCTATACTCTATACTATTATATAAAGACGTAACTGATAAAATTATGTTCGCAGTGTTCTCAGAAACTACTGAACGGATTTTGATGAAACCTTCACTAAAATATTCTTTAAACAACTCTGCGTGCAGTAGGCTATATATAATTGCGTTTTAATCCTTTAATTATGCAGAAAAAAACAAATTTCCTTTTGTACGCTATACATAATGCCATTCCATTCCATTTATTTTGACTTTCCGTCATTCAACTTGCCATAATATTCATAAATCTCAATCAATACAAAAAAGCTTTTAACTGTTTTTAGGCAATTCTTCCCCGAGTATTTTGAGCTATCATTCATCTTTCTACTCCATCCAGAAGCCGAGAAACAATAAATTAAACATCAGATCTTAGTTGATCAAATGCGAAATCAATGCTAAAGCAATCATTTTCTGTTGTTGCTCTGCTTTGGGGTGGTGGGTGTAAATCGCAAGCATGATCATGATTTGATATGGCTTATGTGCGAAGTGCGAGTAGGCTGTACGGTGCATAGCGCTTGGTAGAAAGAATGAGAGGTACACTGCGTTCGTTATTCATGCCATATTTTGTTGTTGAAACTTTCAAGGCAATATATTTATATGTTTTCTGAAAAATAGAAGTTATCCAAACGCGTGATATATTTTTCGGGTAAGTCATTACATTATGTCAATCATCGAAATTCTGTCTGTTGGTCTGTCTGTTTAGTGGACTTAGTTCTTCTTTTTTCAACAGGAAAGTGCACAAGGTCTTAATAAATCGTTTTTTTTATATACAACAAACGTTTACACTTTCCTGATATTTAATAAATGTTTCATCTTCTGTTGTTATATTATAAGCAAGTAGTCACATAAAAACGTGCCATATTTTATTTTATTTATTGAAATATAGATTGGGGTAGTCCTTCGGGAAAATGTTTTCTCCCACGGGCAACTATATGTGGGAATATCGCGCGTGGGTTCAAGATCTAATCAATACCTTCTTCTTCCGGATAATAACAAGACTCTAAGGTCCAGTTTCAAGACTAGCTGATAAAGTCTCGGATAGACTATCCGGAACTTATATGTCAGCTAAACTTCAACTTTTGGTTTCAAATGTTTTGGATAGTGATATCTGACATATATAGTCTCGGATAGAGTATCAGCCGGTTCAAGTGGCTGTTAAATCCTTTATCCGGAATATAAACAAAATATTTATTTGAAGTGTCTGGAAAAAATATAGTTTCAGAGCATTTTTTCATTCACAAGCGTAGACAGCAGTCACAGGTGTCCTAACATGGATTTGTTTGTGAAGAATATATAATATTAAAGAATATTACGATCATATTACACGCCCCATAGTATTTCGCCCACGGCCAAATTATTTTGAAATACTCGACAATGAAGATTTCAGAATTCGATTCCGACTTACCAGAACGGCCGTAAACGTGACTGTGAAAGGAAAATTTTATTCACTTTTCTCATAAACCTTCCTACCACGAAGGGGCCGGCCGGTGACCTTGCCAGTGCGTCCTTTTCTGGACGTTGTTGGTGTGGAGGCTTAAGTTGTTATGATTCAACAGGCTATGCTGTCGGCGGCTTTAGTCGCCAGTATAGGGTCACCCATGACAGACAGTCTGTTTTAATGAACAACGAATAAGCAACTCCTGGAGAGCTTATCTACTTCCCCCCTCATCACCCACACGGGTCATACGACCCGTGCCGATAGTCAGCCTGGTTGGGAGCCCTGAGTAAAAAATATCCGGATACCTCCTCCAGCTTTTGTTAGAATTCTTTTTGAATTTTTGCTGGCTCAATTTTTTCTTTCGTTAATTTATCAAAGACCTTTTTTCTTTTGGCTTTCCTAAAACAACAAAAAATATTGGAAAACACGAAACAAACAAAGACAAAACAAATGACATGGTGTATCGAAACAAACTTAGTGGCTGATAAATTTTTCCACAAGTTAGTTTATCAGAGGCTTTGACGATGAAACGAAAAAAATATCAGCAGCTTTTATCTAGTGGTAACCGTTGTGTGTCGGAACCTTTGAAACGGACCAAATATAAGTTTATTTGTTTACTAAAAGCGAGCGACGCAAGGCGAGCACGGGTCAGCTAGTATATTATAAGATGGTAGGTAATTAAGATCTTAGGTTTAGATCTTGAATACCCAAAATACATTTTTTTCAGGCATCGCATAATGTAAGAACCACATTTTTAAATCAATCCCGAAACATCTTGAATACCCAAAATAAATTTTTTTCAGACATCGCATAATGTAAAAACCACATTCTTAAATCAATCCCGAAACAGGATTGAAGTAAGATTTTTTGGTCTTGAAAAAACGAGCTCAAAATAAGATTTTCGTACTTGAAATAAGATTTTCCGAGATTACCATACTTTCGTCAACGAACGAGCTTGATCTGACACTGATATTCTTGATTTTAGCTCGTTTTTCCTCTGAGTGTAAGAACCACATTCTTAAAATAATCGCGAAACCGGATTGAAGTAAGATTTTTAAGCTTACTAAAAATCTCAGAAGAAGATTTTTCGATCTTGTTTTAGGAATTTCCGAGCTTAATTTAAGTTGACAATAGTCCAAAACGTAGCCTGGTATTCCTAAAATAAGAACGAACATTCTTGAAATAATCCCGAAACAGGACTGAAGTAAGCTTACTAAAAATCTAAAAAGAAGATTTTTTGGTTTTGAAAAAACGAGCTCAAAATAAGATTTTTATACTTGGAATAAGATGTTCCGAGTTTACCATACTTTCGTCAACGAATAGGCTTGAAATAGCACTGATATTCTTGATTTTAGCTCGTTTTTTTCTGAGTGTACACCCAGTTTTTTTCTGATAAAAAAAAATCTCCTTATAGCAATCAAAAAGTATCTTTCATTGAGTCAATTCGTATCAATGATTACTGTCAATCCCGAAAAGAATTCTGCAAGCAACTCCGGACTTCCCATGTAAAAAATTTAACGAAATATTAAACAATTTAGATTTTTTTAAAAACGGCTCTAACGATTTGAACCAAAATTGATAGTTGAGTTAATGTAGGCATGCTTAACATGACTGCATACCCAGTTTTTCGCTAAAAAAGTCCAGCAACGGCAGTTTTGAAAATTGGCTTTTTATCGAAAAAAATCTTATTGTTAAGGTGCTATCGCCATTCTAAACTTTATAGCAAACTCAGTTTTTCTCTAAAAAGACTCGTCCTTTGATATCCACCCAAATCCCTAATGATAGTACTTTAAAAAAAACTGCTCATATCTCAAAAACGCCATTTTCTATTATGATAAAAATGTAATTGGCAGGTATTGCTTAAATCCATAGTAATACCTTTTCCTCAGTTTTGAGCTAAACAGTTGCAAAACAGTATTTTTTGAGCTATGAATGCGTCCTTCGATTTCCATCCCAATCACTAAAAATGGTACTTCAAAAACTGCTTATTTCGAGATATTCTCCATTTCCATTTTCGATTTCGATGAAAATGTAACTGCTGGGTAATGTTTACATCCTAAAGAATACGTCGTACTCAGTTTTTAAGAAAACAGTTTAATAACAGTGATTTTCGAATCGAAAGTTGTAACATTTGTCAGCATAATTTTACAAAAAACCGCTCCAACGATTTTGATCGAAATACATATTTAAGACAACTTAAGCATTCTAAACACGTACTTAGTTTTTCTCAGAAAACTCGAATATAGCCGTTTTATGAATATTTCTCAAAAATAACTACCCAAATCCCGACCATTGAGACCACTTTTTTTAAATGATCAAAAATGGGAATTCGAAATTCATCGCATACTTGCCTCCTTTAAGTGGCAGTTGTTCGGGGTGAAATTTGAAAGTAAGTAATAAAGTGTTGTAGTTAATACGTATGTTTATGTAGGTAGTATGTATTACGTTTTTAATTAAACGTAAAATTGTAGCCTATTTTACGTTTACAATCATACCAACATTTTAAACGTAAAATTTGCTGAAATGACTCTGAGATTCTGCGGGATTCGCAATAAACGAAAAAGTTTCGTGCGACCAAGTCGTGCACATTTTTTTTTATAGTACCGTGCGTCGGCGGGTTCCTATTTATAGTATATAAAAATTAAAATCCTTCACTTTTACCAAAATAGTGCAATAGTGTCGAGCCATTTGGGCTTCCATGAAATAATTATCCATGTGCGGAAGTCATTGCCAACATTGACAAAAACCATGTACGCAAATGAATTTTTAAATTTTTTGAAGCAGATTTTTAACTAAAAGCCGCCACTGGTTTTAATGTGGATCATTATGGAACAACCTTTTATACAGAACTTTTTATTTTAACTCCAACTTGTTTGTTTTTTTGCCCTCCAATTGCTTTCTTTTCAAATCCGGCGGAACGAACTAGACCTCGACAATTGTCAGTCTTATATGTGAACTCTTACATTTTGTATATTTTCTGTTTCTTTTTTCATTTCTTTCATCTTTTTCATTCTCAAAAATACGTCAAAAGAACAAAACACACGATACACACAATTAAAATCTTTTATCTTATACGCTGCACTCTCAACGAATGAATAGCGAAAAAGTGTCGAAAGGCCTCAGAGCAGTCAAAGCACCTGAGTTTCTCACCTTATTCGCAGACTTTTTCGTTTCTGCCTCCTTATCTTTGTGTAACGTTTGTATAGCCGTTTCCAACACCCACTCCGCCCTACTACCCCCATTATACTCTTGCACCTGACTTTTTTTTAGGAACAGTCTCTCTCGCTCCCCATATATATGATAACATATACTTTACATGCTTTGCTCTCCGCATAGACGTGGAAGTGTAACCGAAAAAGAAAGAACCTCTACCGGCTCTTATCAGTCCCACCAAAGTGAGTCACTGTAATCAATGTGTTCCGTAAATTACACTTTTTGTTGTTTTTTTTAGCTTCAAGTGAAAAAGACTGTCAGAAGGTAGTTAGCATTCCACAGGGCATAATATTTACCCAGCACTAGCTAGTGCGGCAGTTTGTGCTTAGTTTACTATATCGTCGTCGTCGACGACAGGTTTCAAGTTTTCTGCACACGAGTGTTGATAAGATTGCCGACAGAAATTCTTTGAAAATATAGTTTCTCAGTGAAAATCTTGCGCTCTGTATGTGCTAATTTGATTATTTCAAAATCAACATTAAATTAATTCTTAACTTGTGTGTTTTTATTCTTACAGTGGCCAAAATGGACACGCAGCTGGTGTGGGCCCGGGATCCGGTTGAGGGCTACATCCAATGTCGGATCGAAAGTATTGGCACCAAAGAGTTCGATGTTACACCGATTGATAAAAAGTTTCCGAAACGCGTCTGCTATGTGGATGATATATTTTCATCGTGTGACGGGCAGCAGGATCATGACGATAACTGTAAGTATACAACATGTCTAATTGGTTACATAAGTGAGCGTTAAAAAAAAAACAAGATAAATATGTTCAAATGTCTAATCAATCAGCTGATTGATAGTTGACTTTATCAAGGCGTTGCAGTAAATATAATGTTGTTCACATGTACTATAAAAATGACAACCTTTGTGTCGACCGTCTTGGAAGTCAAAAACAGCAATTTTGAGGCCATATTTTATTTTAGTGAATAAAAATAATTAGCATTTGTACCAATTACAGATTACCATTTTCCCATCTGTCAAAACAGCCATTACATTGTCATTGGTATAAGATACCAAAAAGTGAAGGGTCCGCCAATAAATACAGGGTTGGCCAAAGTGAATTTTAATCTTGAATAGCTTTTTATTTGTTTAATGACTTTTGACAAAATTAGAAGAATTTTGATATTTTTTTTATGATGTTAATAATGGAAAATAATATTTTCTATGTCAGTCTTTTGATGAAATTGTCCGCAAATTTTGTTTAAAGTGCGCGACTAAATGTTCCTTTTAAAGTCTGGAAGAAGCTAGGGATTATTTTTTAAAAAACCACCCTTTTGAGGAAAAAGTCTGAAGTTTTTTGGTCTTTAGAACTAGCCGGTCAAACAATCTCCCCTATTCCCATTGACGTTTTTAAGCCGGTGCTTGTAACTTTTTTTGAGTACATCGAATTGAAATGATAGTGACTATGTATTGTGTTCAAGTGGGCAAGTTCTTCCGGCAAGGAGATCAGGGGAGTAAAAACTTACTCCCAAGACCGTCCATACGTGGCGAAGAACCACATCCCGCACGAGGTGTCCCTGCTTCAAACTGAATATGACCTTCAAACCAGTAGGTCTAGGATTTAACATAACACTAGATTATAATACACCACATTACTGTGTATTAAACCCCGACACCGACATTACCTACTCCCGATGCTATAGAATATGCCGACGACGTAGTAATCGTCGTCAGAAGTAAATGAGAAAGTATCAGAAATACTGCAAAATGCACTATCCATCGTCCAAAGATGGTGTCATAAAGAAGGACTTTCTGTAAATCGGAAAAAGACGACCATCGTCCCTTTTACCAAAGGAAGAAAACTAGATCTTCTAACTCGCCCCATTATGTATGGCGAAACCATTGAATTCTCACGGGAAGCCTGGGAATAATCCTTGACAGTAAACTATCATGGAACTCACAAATAGAACGTATCGCAAACAGAGCCACCAAATCCCTCTGGATCTGCGCCGAGTTTGTGTTAACAATTGGGGTTTAAAACCCCGGAGGATATATTGGCTATATTCGCTTGTGGTTAGACCAGCTATTACCTATGGTCTGCCGTGGTCTGGTGGACAAAGACTAACGAAGTCACTTCAGTCAAAAAGCTAGAGCGGGCCCAACGTATGAGTATCCATCGTCTATTCCATTCGAAAAATATCGACCCCCATTCCTACCATGGGGGTCACCTTTCCCTAATTGACGCTATAGAGTCCGAAGTAGCATTCAGTATGTTCCTAGACGACACGTTACCGAAATATGGCTTCCATAAAAATGTCTCTATCATCATCCCATCAAGGGAAGACTGGGAAAAATACAAACCTACTACATCGCGACTTGACCTAGCCTGGTATACAGACGGTTCCAAGATGAATACAGGGACTGGATCTGGCATTTATGGAGAATCGCCTCAAGCGAACTTTTCAGTCAGCCTAGGCAAATACTCGTCCATATTCCTTGCCATTAACAATTGCGCTAGAATAAACTTAAGTTCTAATACATGTGGTAAAACTATATTCATATTCTCAGACAACCAAGCTGCTCTTAAAGCTCTGGGCTCATCTGTCATAAAATCGAAGCTGGTCCTGGAAACGTACAGGGCCATCTACGAACTTGCAAAGAAAAACCTAGTCATGACTCATACTACACTGGATTCCAGCCCACTGTGGCTTTGCTGGAAACGAAACAGCAGACTCACTGGCCAAAGCCAGCGCGACAATGCCACTTGTCGGACCTGAACCCTTCTGCGGTGTCAGTAAGAGATGTTTCAGGAAACACATCAAGAACTTAGCTCTAATCGAATTCAATGAAGTGGCTTAAAACACCTGGGCAGAACTGCACCAAACAATTCTTCCCAAAAATGTTCCCCCCAGGAAATCTTACTTTATTACTAACCTGGATAAAAATACCCTAAGAATCCTAACAGGTATAATTACTGGCCATGGCCTTATGAAAAAACATCTTCACCGAATTGGAGTCTCACCAGACGCCACATGTAGACTATGTCTGGAGAGCGACGAAACCTCTCTTCACATTCTCACGGAATGACCGGCTTTCTTTCGCCTTAGAAAGAATGTCCTTGGCGAAGAAATCGTTAACTCAGCAAATCTTGCTGGAATACCCCCAGAGAGATACTTGTCTTCCTGACTGTCTCCGGAGTAAAAAGATTGCTCTCGGACCCTACCAGGGAAGGCACAATAGGCCCCTTTAGAGAGGCCGCAGTACCAGAGCCCAATGAAGGCTCTCCCGACTTAATCTTATCTAATCTAATGTACTGTGTTCACTTCAAAACACATACTTCGAGCTTTGCTCTGAAATCGTTCCAGGTCTCTATTTCCATCTTAAAATAAATAAAGCTCCATCATATTTTGAAACAAATGATGACTCGAAATGGATACATGTGCCGAATTATTCACGAGTTTTTCGCATACCCAGAAGCTTAGGCGAAAAGGATTGAAAATGTATCATTAATTTTTCAAATTCAATAGCGATCTTGATTTTATTTGTCAAGCTATGTAAGGATTAGCAATAACCGACTTGTTGAGACTCTTCCAAGCAGTGAAAACCGTAATAGGACTTTAGTTGTAAAACTAGATTTTATCCTACGCTTCGTTCCCTTTACAAGTACCTACCTAGGTAGTATGCTTTGAAAACGCGTTCGATAGGATGAAAAAAAAAATGTCATCATTTCCCGTCGCTAATAACTTCGGCCCCAAGCCAAATTTCAAAAATCAGGGAAATAGGTTTTCTTTATTTCTTTTATAGAGTACACAAAACCAAGTTTGAACTCGATCGGATGAAAAATAAGAAATTTCCCATAAAAACGTTGACCCCCTTTTTCCCCCTATTTGATTACGAATTTTACCAAATCGCTTCTAAGTTTCAAAATAGCAGCTTCCTACCGTTTCGGATGGGTGTTGATCATCAATCAGTCAGGACTACCTTTTCGAAGAGTGTTCGTCCACAGGTCACTAGGCGACTTGTGTTGCATAGTAGGTTTCCCTTCCGGTTGCTACTGCTACTGTGATCGCTCCCGCTGTTACAGCGGGCGTGTTACCAGTGTGTTACCCATCATATATGTCATACCGACTGCGTTCAACTTGTAGCATGTATCAAGTTGTTGCACAACCACAGAAAACGCAGTTGGCCAACTATCGCAAAACATTTTTTTGCCACTAACACGCAAGTTGTTGAACTAAGTGTACGATGTTATTTAACAATTCAATGAGTTGATCGGGACTGGGAGTCCCAACGTGTTCAACAATTTTTAGTCCAATTACGAAAGTTTGTGCCATAATATAAAATAGTTTATACAATTTTTAAGAGTTAAATAAGCAATCAGACGCAGTTGGTTGAACCAGATACGCACGTAATACATGACCCGCATTAGCCTCTTTGCGGCTCCAATTGTGAAGCTATGGTGTATAGTGGTCAGATTTGTTGCTTGTGGTTCCAGTGGTATAGTCGAAGACTTCGAAGCAGCGTACTACGGTACTACGACAACGTTGAATCAAAACAAAAGTCAATACATAGGTACTTCCTTGTCCATCATATTCTTTTATATATATAACTAGCGGACCCGGCGAACTTCGTCTCGCCCCAATTTAACACCTTCAGACTCCAGGCAACGTACAGCTGACTGTGCGAAAAACAGGGGAATTCGAGATTAATCCCACAGACTTTCAACGATTGGCCTTGCGATTTATTGATTATCATCGCAAAAGCCAATCGAACGGGGAACTGAATCCGCTAGAATTGGAATGGACGATCAGTTGGAATAATCGAAATTCGTGGGATAAGGACTTCCTCTCCTTTGAATTTGCCCTTGATGATCGTTGCTTGGGTAGTTGGTCGCTTCATTCTCGTCGGTCACGCTGTGTTGTTCCATTCCGGAACATTGCACACAAAATTCCATACAAAAAAATCAATTTTTGATCAATTTTTGATTTTTTGCAATTTCCCGACTTTTCCGGAGGCCAAAATGTTCTTTCGGAAGAACCTTCTCCTGCCAATTAAGAACATTCTGCCAATTACGAACAACTGAAAAAAAGTAGAGCCAAATCGGCCCAGCCGTTCTCAATTTTCGATTTTCCGATTTCGCGACTTTTCCGGAGGGTTTTCCCAAAATTTTCTTTTAGAAGAACCTTCTCCTGGCAATTACAAACAACTGAAACAAAAATTCGAGACAAATCGGCTGGGCCCGTTCTCAATTGATGAATTACTATACATTTTTGCCACCATTTTTATATATATATAATATAGAAGATTCTTCTCTACGTGTTTGTAACCGAACTCCTTCTAAACGGCTGGACCCATTTTAATGAAACTTTGTGTGTGTGTTTTAATGGGTCTAAGGATGGTTTAGATTCAAAATTGGACCCGGTAAGTGGCGCTGCGATCCGATTCCACAAAATTTTAAATAATAAACACTCAACAATAAAAATAATGTAAAAACAAGAATAAGCCCATGAATAAAATTTCAAATAATAAACACTCAAAAATGGCCACAGAACAATTGACGGACAATGAAAATGTACAAGCTGGCAAAACAACATTTGCCGGGCCCGATAGTATTTATATAAAGACTGCGGGCCATACAATCTACAATTGTACATCCCCCAGCCATCTAAAATTGACCATTGTCGCAATAGAGCTTTTATAGCTTGTCGCACAATCTCCTCCTCCAAATCCCTTAAACGCAAATGCGACGAAATATTTTTGATTAACAAATATAACCTCATGGACCTTATTAAACTGTTTCTATAAGCGTTTTGGAATCAAGCATCTCGGGGCGCTGTTGAAGCGTTATAGGTTCGCCTTTCCCGAGAGAAGCATTTAAAAAAAAAAAAAATTCGTCGAGCTTTTCAAACATATCTTCGGGAACATTTTAATAAGGCTTAATGACTTCGATCTATGGTCCATGTTTAGGAAATATTCCCATTTCCTGTTATACGACCAACAGTTATCAATGACATTTACATCGACGCGATTCAAGAAACTCGTACTGTTTTGGCTTTTGCAGCTTGACGCGTTGTCCTGCCTCTAAATAAAGGACTACGTCTATCAACAATTACAGATGCTTGATCGCTTGAGATACTAAAATATTTCTGTCACTAACGTCTCCACTTCCGATTGAATTAGGTCCAAAAATTATCCTCTAGACAGCATTTAATAAAGTTTAGCCTGCATTTTAAGGACAACTTCAATTGCATTCAATATCTGTTTCCAGTTTAATATTATGCATTCCCTGACAGACAACCCGCCATTTTCTTGTCCAACGACATTCCATAGGATAAAAGCATATCATGTCGGCTTTGTTGCAAAACCTAACACACGTCTATTAATAGACATTCAGTTCTTAAACAAAGGATCCATCACCTGCCTTAGCACTGCTAACATGCACAGGCACACACGTAAGCCTTTTTGCGTCCAATGAACCAACAAGTTCTTTTCAATAGTTTCACACATCCGACTAAGGCCGTGATATGAGATACCGAGACCACACAACGCAAACAACAAGATTATGATGTGGGGGGTTGGTTAGGTTCACCTCACCTGAGCATCCATTGTGCTGTGTCTTGGAAGTGCACATATGTATAGAGCAGAGGAAACCTCCTATACTGCTCCACTACCTCTTACACTTTGACTGGCTTTGCAACCGTTTAATTGACTGAAAAGTTCTCACATGCAACGCATTGTCTGGGGTAATTTCCACACAACAAGTCACATCGTAGACAGTATTGGACGCCCCAGCCAAAGCATGCAGCTTATACGTTATCCAACAAAGTGATGTAATCACTATTTCATCGTTTAGTGTTTGTAATAAGGATTTAGCTTCTAAATGATTCTCTCTAGGGCACCGCATATATTGCAAATTCATTGCGCAACGACCGACAAAAGGATTCCAAGAGACAGGCGCCAGCATTGCGTGCATTGCATGGCGCGTTATCTTCCTGCTGTCACGTTAAAAATGATGGCTGGCTCTTGTTTTGTATCATCTCTCACAACGTGTAGCAAAATGTTTCAAGCTTCAGTTGAGGCCTAAGTGACCATTAAGAGTTATTTGGCGAGACGGTGAAAATTGCATGAAACTGACACTATAATTGCTGCCATTTAGGGGGGCAGGGTATCCGACTTAAGAACCTTTTTTGACACCTACTTTTTTCTGCCCCCTATACAAGCAAAGAGTACATGCCAACATGACTCCAGGGGTGCGGAATACAAAGTATCCAATTCCAAATGCAGGTCAATATGCATCAGGCACACAATTTCCCTTTTAGAGGGGCTTTGTGCTCCTATTTCCATCTTTCTTTTTTTCCTTCCAAAGGTTTCTGGAGCAGAAATGAAGCTGCGATTTCCTAGAGGGAAACATCTACCTCTTGGCTTCGTTTTTCAAATTAAGTTCTTTTAATGAGAACGTGGACGTGGTGCATTAATTATAAGGGACCCCCTAAAGGCTCTTTGTTGATGCATGAGATTGGAATTGATGAAGTTTTCATTGTGTTGATAATGGTGACGTTGTTGCTAGAGAGAAGGAGTTTCATTAATTATTTCTATGGACTTGTCGGAGTTAAAATTCGACTAAGTGCAAGAGCAAGTCAATTGGACCAACAGCGATGGAATGGATGGAAGGTGCATTGAAGTCAGAGAGGGAGGTAGTTCTTAGAAAAAAATTTGTAATTGTGTTTTACATGTTTGCATAATTTCGAACAAAAGTGGCAGGAGATAGGACTTGTAAAGGAAGTTTTTATTAGAAGTTGGGTTTTCCAATTGGCAACACTTTCTCAATCAATTTTCAATTTTTAGACAATCAGAGTCGTCTAATTTACTATGGGCTATGGTTGACTGAGACCATCGGAAGCCTAGATCTGCTACCTGAATTACTGAAAGGGCTATTTGGACAGAGATAATTGTTAAGTATTTCAGGAAAAAATGTATTACCCAAATGCAATTACAAGATTTCATCTCCACCTAAGATTACAAATTAATTGTCTTTTCGGTATATCGTGGTTAAATGTTGTGCCAACAAAATGTTTTAGGTCTTCTTCTCAGTATAGATATTCACTTATGCCTTCGTGTTTAAATTTATTGCCGGCTTTGTGATTAATAGTCTTTTAACATGGGAGTAGATGATGAAACGATACTTCTCTTCCGAGAAGAAAAGGTGAGAACTGATGATTTTTTTTTGCTTCGACGTTTGTGTGTTGCTCTTGTCCTTTACCTATTCCTATTATGTGTATCTACGTTTTGTTTTCACTCTTTTACCTCGAGCAACTGACTGAGAGTTCAGCCGTTCGAATACGAAATATAGGTTAAGTAATACACCTTTGGAAATATTGCATATTTTGCAAAGTTTTTGTTATAAAGGCTTAGAAGAACCACATGGAGAAAAAACGTGTCAGGGTGCCAAATTCCGTAATGGACATATTTTAGTCGAAGGGCCTTATATCTCTTTTCAATAGTTAGGTACAAATTTCTTACATCTGCACGAAATTAAAATTTCAAATCCGTTTTGAAATGATCACGAGTAATGTGTGACAGCATTTTATAAAGACGAGGCAAGTCTTTTCATTTCTGTCAAAGTGTAAACCTCATTCGACTGTTCATAATGACTATAACAACGAAAAATTCTTCACGGAGGTTGGTAAAGCCCTTATCGAGTTATTTGAAAGACGAGGTGACGTTCTATCATTATATAACTTTTTAACCTTAATTTTCCCCGAATTCTCGCTTTTAGACTGCACGTCTTAAACACTTCGTAGGATGGTAGTAGATCAGTTAGAGTTTGCGTATTGTCAGGTCTATTATATCTGCGTATATACTTTTTGTCTATTCTAATAACTTTATCATTTACAAACTTTCTTCCTGGCCTCTTCTCAACATTTCTTAAAATCTTGTCCATTAACTCTTTTTATATCCTCCAGATGACGGTATATTAATGTCATAACTTTTGTAATGCCAATAAGAAGGGGTTACCGGAGACCCCTTAAAGTATATATTAAGTATATTCTGAATGAGAAACAAATTCTGAATCCATTTATTCATTTTCGCCTGTCTTTTGCTTCTGATAGCTTCCAAAAAAAATCGACCTAGGCGAATGAAATTTTTTAATAAGATTTTTACATTCATCTGAAAATGGGCTATATCGGCCAAGTATTTCTAGTACCTCTCCTACAAAACCAATATTCGACCTATGTGATGTGTACGTAATAAATCACATGTCTAACATTTTGAATAACTTATGTCTACAGTGTAAGGTATAAAAGCTTTTACTTGCTTTTTTTACTGAAGTAACCTTCCTTAAAATTTAAGACGACAGTCGTCCAGCGATAGTAGTGCACGAGATCGTCTATTATTTGCTTCACGTAACTCTACCACCATCGTGTCGCCCATCGTTTATTTCGCACAAAGTTTGAGAACTTTCGATACCTTTCAGAAGCTCACAAACTGTAGTTAAAATAAGCACTAGATGTCATCGTAATTGTCATAAATGACATTTGACAAATTATAGTAGCCTACTTTGTGCTTACGGAATATAGAAATTACAGTCACCCACAAAATCTTGCTCATTTGTTTTGTTTCTAATTGATGATTTATATTATTTACAATGTCGGATGAGCTATTATGTAATTTAAATCGTAAAAAAAAATTTGAATTCAATTGCTCGCTTTAAAATTCTTGTAAAAAGCTTAAAATTGTCTGCAAAATATACAAATCAATGCAAGACGATACCTATTTCGCTATCGTTCAAACGCTATCGTCTTGACGATAGTGCTCTGTCGATTATTGAGCTACAAGAAGCAAATGTTGGATCGTCGCGTCGAAACGATGTCGTAGAGACGATAGCGATTTTCAATGTTACGTGATGCAATGCTATCGTCGAAACGATATCGTCATGCGATTATTGACTTACGGAATGAGTGCCCTGTACTGATCCAAACGGCGTCACAATGACAAATTGGCCAAATCGGCCACTACACTAAAACGTGAATGGGCATCAAATCTACAAATGAGAAAAATTATATGGATCATACCTGGTTTAAAAAAATAATAAAACATGGGTTACGCTAACACACTTACGGGATAAACATTGAAAACATATTTGGTTAAATTTATTTTTTGCGTTGTGGTATTATTTTATTGTATTGTGATTAGAAATGAACCAGCATACAAAACTCCTACATAGATTTATGAGTACAATGGCAAGTTGAGCGTAGTAAGTTCGAAGTAGAAATGTTTTCACACCCTGTTTTTCAACCTTTAAAAGACGAATTTTGGAAAAAGATGAATGAGGCATGTAATATTTTTGACTTGTCTATCAACATACAAACTTTCAAGTTCGTACGGCTAACGGTTCGAGAGAGCCCCCCTTACTCCCCGAAACCTCTTTACTCCTCAACAATTTTCACCAACCCTACGGCATAATTTGGACACACATCTATAAATCAGAAAATCAAATCATTTTGTATTAGCTAACTACAAGCAGCAACGTTGCCGGCAGTATAATACATTTCCAGTGGCGCGTAAACAATCACTAAATCGGTCATAAAAAGTGACTAAGAGGATTGAGTCTATAGCTTCTGGAAACTACTATTAACTCGTTTTCCAACTTTCACACAGATATGACAAATTCCACAATTTTAACAAATAAATTTGAATGCAAATGCTCCTTCTAATCGATCAAATGATCAGACAAATGAGTGTATGTTGTGAACTTAACTGACTAGCCATAGCCACTATCCAATGAGTATTCTGTATTCATAAAAAATAGAACCATGATCATGAATAAAATTTTAATAAATTTCATTATATAGCTACTCCTACATGTGTTTGAAGAACTTCTTTTTAGTTTCACTTAAAATATTATTTATCGAAGAAAATAATAATGAATGTATTCCGGTTTTAAGTGAAGAGAAAGAGTAACGTTAGGTCAAGTTATTCGAAACCTGTAGCCAAAATTTAAAATGTTTTTATTCAAACATGCGAATTAATTAATTTATTCTGCGGTATATTGCTTTCATAACATAATCTCGGTTTGTTCATTTGGGATCAATGCGATTATTAAGGAGGAGAAAATTATAGTTTTGCATTTTCTAAAAGACTCTTGAAATAATTACAGAGATGTTAAATTGTTAAGTGCGTTGAATGAAAGTTGTTTGGTGATGTAAAATTGTTAAATATGTACAAGCTACATAATTTTGATATAAAATATTATTACTACCAAAAATTTGCGGGTAAGAAAGGAAATTTAAAATGTCATTACGGTTTTGTTTTAGTTAGTCTCCTCTTACTTTATGGAGTCCAATACAATATAGAGTCCAGTGACAATTTTGTTAAATTTAACGCTAAAATATGCGAACGGGCCGTTTAAGGTTTAGTCAGTGGATCAGTGGGTCTGGGTCAGTGAGTTCAGTCCCCTCGAGGACCATCTTGAAATACCACAAACAGAAGCTCAGGCCTATATAAGAGTGCTATTTATATTATTTCAGAACCAAGATGGCTATCTTGCCCTCTGAAGATAAGCTGATTGAGGTCAAGCTTTGATACACACAAATTGTATCAACACTTGGTCTCTTACAATGGAGGCTCGTCAAGATATGAAACCAAGAGTTCTGCTTTGAACTTCGCAAGTCAATCACTTAGGCTGTCATTGTTCCCCCGCAAATATTGCGTTTTTTTTATTTTATTGTTGAAACCACGGGGAAAGGAGTTTGACTCACGAGTCCCTCCCTAATTTGTATGATTCAACCTCTCCATTAACAATCTACTTATAAATTCTGTTGTAACGAGTACAAAATGTTCCCCACAATGCGTTAATCAACACCTTTGTTTTCCATTCCAGGTGAGCTGATGCTTCTGAATGAAGCGACCTTCTTAGACAATCTGAAGACAAGATATTACAAAGATAAAATCTACGTAAGTCTCATTAGCGTTCGTATCTTGTATTGTTTGTTCTCATTCTCACCATGCCATTTTTAATTGCAGACATATGTTGCCAACATCCTTATCGCTGTGAATCCATATCGAGAAATCAAAGATCTTTACTCAGCGTCAACTATTAAACAGTACAATGGTCGATCGATTGGTGAACTTCCGCCCCATGTGTTTGCTATCGGTAAGTGCACCAAACCAACAGATCTCTTCCCTGTATTTCAATGCAAATAATTGCACTTTTTTTTTTCTTTTAGCCGACAAAGCAATCCGTGATATGCGTGTTCTCAAGGCATCGCAGTCCATCATCGTTTCCGGTGAATCGGGAGCTGGTAAAACTGAATCAACAAAATACTTGCTCAAATATCTCTGCCACTCACATGATAGTTCGATTGAGCAGAAGATCTTGGATGGTAAAATTGATTGATTGCATGGCAGTGCAAATAGTGATGTTTAATGTTTTTCCATTTTCTTGTAGCTAATCCAGTCCTGGAGGCATTTGGTAATGCCAAGACTACTCGTAACAACAACAGTTCGAGGTTTGGTAAATTCATTGAAGTTCACTACGACTCAAAGTGCCAGGTTGTTGGTGGCTATATATCCCACTACTTGCTAGAGAAGAGCCGAATTTGCACCCAAAGTTCAGAGGAAAGAAACTACCATGTGTTCTATATGCTTTTGGCCGGCGCCCCTCAGCAGTTGCGTGATAGGCTAGGATTGGGCAAACCTGATGATTACAGAGTAAGTTCAGTCAAATTGTTTGCATTTTGCGCGTTGACCCTGTCGCTGTTCAAGGAGAAGTGGGTATTATTTGGGATTTATTGATAACAATAATTGACTGATAACCCGATTGGCAATATTGATATTATCGGTTATCTGTGTGACATGGAGAATGCGTGGTTATTTTTATATTGGGCTTCGATCGAAGGTGGTAGTTAATTGCTTGATATGACCAAGCATTTCTTTTGTTTTATTATTACTGGTGACGGATAAGTTATTTTGGACACGCAGAATCTTACGTCCAAAAAGAAATCGGAAGATGATGGATGTAACGCCAATACTTGGCAGGCAGATAAGGGGAAAGTGTGCACATAAGGATGGTGCTACTACGTGACTTTAAAATAAATATATTATATTCTGGTAATCAAAATTCGTCGCAGCGTTTCCCGTGCAATGCAATACATGTGAATCGGAAGCGATTAAGAAGGCTTTAACCTGTTTCTGTCGAACGTACAGCAAGTGCAATGACGTTTCCATTTGTTCCGATAATGACGTTCAATACCTTCAGGGACATACAAAAATCTGCATATTCCTTTCATATATTGGGTCGTATGAATAAAAACTAGCATTTGCTTTGAGTAAAAGGTGGTAGCAAAGTAAAAGCACTTAGCAAATGCTTTAAATCGGTATGAATAAAAACATACTTTGCTAAAGTAAGTTCGAAAATTCGAACAAAGCATTTACTTCACTGCATGTGTCCTTCCCTTGCAGTTTCTGTCAAAATTTGAATTTGAATTTGAATTTGAATTTGAATTTGAATTTTAGAATTAAAAAAACAATTTTTGAGTAAAAATAAACAAATGATAAAGTAATTTAATAAAAAAAATGCACATAAATACGAAAAAAAAAAGTTAAATCTATGATGAAGAAGAGTATTTAGAAGAGCTTACTGGTACGCATAAGTGCATAACCTATATTCGATTACAAATTAATTGCTCTGCAGCTGACGATGAGGAATTTCCATCTACTTCTATCTCCAATAGTGATCAAATAGTGGTATTCCTGCAAACGTCAGAAGCAGTAGGAAAGATTTAATTTTCTGTATATTTGAAGGAACACCACCCCGCGTCTCCAGATTTTCTTCTAAAAGTAATCTACATTTCGACGCGTGAAACGATACAGTTGCTTAAAGTTGTTATCGTAACCAATTCTTCTTAACTTATACTTTTTTTTTTCACGAACGTTAACAACAGTAGGTAAAACAGGTATAATGTGCCAACTTATTGCATCCATTTTTTTGTTTTTTTCACAAACAAAAATTAATTTAACTATTTATAAAAAAATAACACCGAAAACTCACAAGGCTAGACTGTTTTTGTAGAAAACTGTGCGCGCAAAATATTTAGCAAATGCTCTGAGTCAACAAAATAGCAGACTCAGAATTTTCGTAGCAATTGCTTTGTCTTCCATGTTTTATTCATACCAATCTGAGTAAAAGGTCGGTGGCGCCGCTTTTCGAAGATGTCAAAAGTTGGAGTTAACTCAAATCAGTTTTTATTCATACGAATCTTAGCAATTGCTTCGATTTTGACATTTAGTCTGAGTAAAAGCAATTGCTACGTTTTATTCATACGACCCATTAGACGTTAAATACTTTTCGTGTCTATATCCGGCGGTATCCGGCTTCCGACACTGAAAATTCACTTACCAACGGAACTCCCAAAGACAAGCCTAGCGCACCTTGCAATTTCATCAGCGAATTTGTTTACAGATATATTATTAACCTTTCAACATCATCTAAATCGCTCACCCCCGATGTGAGTCCCACCATTAGAAGTCGAATGAATTTTATTTCGGATTCGAACAGATAAATTTGTATCGGCTTTTGGGTAACATTGAAATGAATGTTTTGTTTTTTGATTTTTTAAATCTTTGAAACCTGAGAAATCTTTATTAAAATTTACAAATTTTGTTTTATTTTTCTTGTTTTCGTTTACCAAAAAAAAATTATAAACAAAGTATGTACCAAGATTTGCTTATATTTTTGTTAAATCGCCGATATTGCGTTTTACACATTTCACCTGTCATAAATTCATTAAGTTAAGGAAGTACGTAGTTCAGTTCAATTTAGAACATCACATCAAAAGGAAACATAAGTAGAAATCTGTAGATTCTGTCGGAAATACGATGTACATGAGCTTGTTGTTGCCATCACTAGGAGCCACATCATTATATTGCCAACATGCGACTTGTAATGTAATTAATTCCAAATTCTACTGTCCCCTTTCTTTCTTTACAGTATCTCTCGGGATGCACACAGTACTTTGCCAACGCCAAAACTGAGAAACTCATTCCATCATCGCAAAAGTCGCGGGATCACAGTTCTAAGGGGCCGCTAAAAGATCCCATTATCGATGACTTTGAGCATTTTCAAACGCTGGACAATGCTCTCAGCCGATTGGGTCTTAGCGGAGACAGTAAATTGGAAATTTACTCTCTAGTAGCTGCCGTGTTGCACTTGGGCAATATTGCTTTTGAAGAAATTCCCGAAGATGCTCGTGGTGGATGCCAAGTTTCACAGTCGTCTGAAAAATCATTGACTATCACTTCAAAGTTGCTCGGAGTGGATCCATTTGAACTGCGGCAAGCTTTAGTATCCAGAGTCATGCAAAGCAAGGGTGGTGGTATTAAGGGCACTGTTATTATGTAAGTATTTTGATGATGCCCTTTTCAAGACATCCGTACGAACGATTTACTTTCACAGGGTACCCTTGAAGATTTACGAAGCCAGCAATGCTCGTGACGCTCTTGCCAAAGCGATTTACAGTCGCGTCTTTGATCGCATCGTGTTCCTCATTAATCAGAGTATACCATTCAAAGCGTCGAGCTATTACATTGGCGTGCTGGATATCGCAGGCTTTGAATATTTCACAGTAAACTCGTTCGAGCAATTTTGCATCAACTACTGCAATGAAAAGTTGCAGAAGTTCTTCAACGACAACATTCTGAAGAACGAACAGGAGCTATACAAACGAGAGGGTTTGAATGTTCCTGAGATCAAGTTTACTGACAATCAGGATATTATCGAATTGATTGAGTCCAAGGCAAATGGAATATACACCCTCTTGGACGAGGAGAGCAAGCTGCCAAAACCATCGGCAATGCATTTCACCACAGAGGTGCACAGCGCTTGGCAAGGACACTTTCGCCTGGGACTGCCGCGTTCGTCGCGATTAAAGGCGCACAGAACTCTGCGCGATGAGGAGGGCTTCTTAGTTCGACACTTTGCTGGGGCTGTATGCTATAAGACGGTACGATTTGTAAAAACGTTACGAAACAGCATTGGTTGATTTTTTTTATGTTTGCTTACAGGAACAATTTATCGAGAAGAATAACGATGCGTTGCACGCCTCTCTCGAGGGACTTGTACAGGAATGCGAGAATCCGCTTCTTAAATCGCTATTCTCCTCCGGAGTTACCAGCTCCCGAGGAAAACTCAATTTCATATCTGTTGGATCCAAATTTAAGACGCAGCTCGCTGAACTAATGGAAAAGTTGGAGAAGAATGTAAGGCATCAAGTCAGGGGAAGCGCGTTTGTTATATGTGATCTCTCTAATTTTACTAGGGCACCAACTTCATTCGTTGCATTAAGCCAAACAGCAAAATGATCGATCGTGACTTTGAGGGTGGTCTCGCTCTGGCTCAGCTCAAGTGTTCGGGTACAATTTCAGTATTGGAACTCATGGAGCACGGCTATCCATCACGTGTTCCGTTCTCTGATTTATACAACATGTACAAGTCCTATCTACCGCCCGAGTTGGCCAAGCTGCAACCGCGGACTTTTTGCGAGGCAATGTTGCAGTCACTGAATTTGAGTTCGAAGGACTTTAAGTTTGGCATAACCAGAGTCTTCTTCCGACCGGGAAAGTTCGTCGAATTCGATAGAATCATGAAATCCGATCCGGAGAATTTGAGGGCAATTGTGGCGAAGGTCAAGAAGTGGTTGGTTCGATCGCGATGGGTGAAGTCAGCTTTAGGAGCTGTTTGTGTTATCAAGTGTATGCTCTTTCATGTCCTCTTCGGTGATGATTTATCTCATGAGAATTGTATTTTGCAGTGAAGAACCGCATACGCTATCGCAACAAGTGTGTACTTGTCATACAAAAGGTGGTCCGTGGATACTTGGCGAGGAAACAACATCGTCCCAGAGTCCAGGGTGTTACTAAAATTAGCAGTCTTCGTTCAAGTGTCAAGAAAACTATTGATATTGCCAATCAACTGAAAGGCGGCAAGGAGGCTATTATCAGTGAAGTGTCCGGCATTGAAGCACAGATTGATAACGCCGTGAAGACAATTAAGGTTTGCATTGCAATTCAACTTGGAATTGATGGAAATGCATTAATTTTTGTTTGTCCTAGGCAAATCCCAAGATCCCGCCGAAGGAAATCGACGAGCTATTCAACCGCATCATTGGCAATATGAATAAACTCACCACAGCCCTCAATGGCAAACTGAAGGTAATTCTTACATTGTATTGCGTAGTTGTACTATAGATTTGAAGGATGTAGCTTTCCAGCGGACATCCTCATTTACTAAGCCACTGATTGTGTCCGTTACTGTGATGATGATTTTTTCTTTTTAGGAACAAAAACAAGCCGAAGAGCAAGAACGACTGAAGAAGGTCCAAGAAGCCCTCGAAGCTGAACGCCGTGCAAAGGAGGAGGAAGAACGCAAGAAGCGCGAAGACGAAGAAAATAAAAAACTGTAACCAAAAGCTGTCTTCCCCATTTCCTTCTTAATTCAGTTTTTTTATTCACTTTCAACAGTAAAGCCGAAATGGAGTCACGACGCAAGGCTGAAGAAGTTAAACGACTGAAACAAGAAGAAGAAGATCGTCGAGCCGCTCTCGCTCTTCAAGCTACACTGCAAAAAGAAGCCGAAGAAGATGCCAAGTATCGTCAACAATTGGAACAAGAACGACGTGATCATGAACTAGCATTGCGATTGGCCAATGAGTCCAATGGCCAGGTGGAGGACAGCCCGCCCGTGATCAGGAAGTATGTGTGGTTATCGATTTTGGTTTTGGTTTGTACATATGATTTTGTTAAATTTTTCTCTTCTCTTTCTTTGATTTTTTTTCTTTATTTGTACCTTATGGTAGAGCACACAGTTTTTTCTTGGTTTACAATTTTTTTTTTTGTTTCCTTCTTATTATTGTGTTCTTGTTCCTTTTGTACATTTATTTTCAATATTGTTTTGTTTCCACTATATATATATTCTTGATTTATTGTTTTGTTTAATTGTATAAAAGAATATTTTCTCATTTTTGTTTTATTTAACATTTCTCTCTCTCAGTGGTCAAAGCGAAGTTTCGTCCATGGGGCCAAACAAACTGATCAGGTACAGCACACGGTTTTTATGCTAAAAATTTCTTTACAGGGTTTTTTAATTTCCTTTTTGTTTGATTTATTTTTCTAACATAAATTTCTCGATTAATGTGTATTAACAACAACAAATAAACACAACATTACACGATATTAATCGAATCACTTGTAGCATGAATGAAAAACACTAACACCTAAATATTTGAGTGGGATTGACATTTTTGTCGGGTATTCGGAACATTTAAGGGGAAGAGATGGATTGTATAAAGTCGCGAATTGAGAGTAGGATCAGTTTTAGGGCTAAAGCGTTGATACTTTTCGTGGATTTCAAGTTCTGTGCACTCTCTCCGACTCACATTTTCGTTCATTAAATCTTTTCGTCTATCGGAAACTCAGACCTATACATTCTTATACATTGATTTTCCATATAGCAGCTCCTATTCGGTAATTGGAATGAAGCAGCCGTTGTTTGGTGTTTGAAGCTAATAGCATTACTTCGGGAAATCTTAGAAAACTTTCCAAACACAGGCTGCTTTGCTGATTTGACTAATGTGTTCGGGTCCGACTTTTGTCAAAATGATTATTCCAATCACTACTCTGTCTACCTCTCCAGATAATAAGCTAGAACCAAAGCTAATGATCTTTGTTTGGCAATATTAATCGTTAGCCCAACTACATTCGTCTTCCTCTCCACATCAGCTGTCATTTGCTGGAGGTCCATAACTCTGTGGGAAGTTCATAACTCTACTTCGTCAACAAAGTCGAGATGTTTGTCTACACACAAATTTAGAGCAGAATCTAACGTCATATTAGACGTCAGATCAAAAAATAGTAGCTTTAGCTTTGACTGCGCCTGTTGATTGGACTGCGCCTTGATCTTATTTCCACTGGGAGTTTTGGCGTGTATTCGGGAAGTTGGTAGCTCGTGCAGTTCATTTAGACGCATATTATCGCGGTTTAAGATCGTAGCACAATGTTTCTTCAAAAGCTGAAAAGATGAGCTGTTCCTCACCCGAAACAAATTGAGCACCGTCTAAGCTTTTCGTCGGGTATTGACCAGTGATGGTACTGTGAGCTTGTAGGTGATTCGTTAAACGGTTCCGCTGTCACACCTGCTGAATCATTAAAGAGTTAACCATTGCGTTCAGTTCAAATATAGAGCCTTGTGTTCCTGAATCGTTATGCATTTTATTTTATTCCCCAGGATGGCTGAAGTGACTTTCAGGTCATCCTACGTTTTCGGGTTGATATTTCGTCGTTTTTATGAATGCAGTCTCGATCCAAACGTCGCCTATCAACACTTGGGAAATAACTGCAGCCATTAATTGGTATACTCTGTGAAGAGTGGGCGCTTAATCGCGTTTCAATTTTCGTTACGCTCCTATTTTCGAAGATGTCAGATAACCCCAACGTGACATTACAACTTTTACTTCAAACGCAATGAATTATTCAAACCAACGCCTGTAGTTCTGTAGGTACTCCTTACACGCCTCAGAATCCAAGTGTCTGCTTCGGTATAGTAGACGAAACTAAGCAGAATTGGTGAATTGTGATCTGCGATATTTCGGTTTTGTGATGATTTCATACAGCTTTATTATTTTACCGATGGAAGTCTTCTTTTATAGTTCTGTTTTATTTATTTAATGTTACTTTTATTTTCCTTTCTTATTTGTAACTATTTCGAACACACTATTCATCGTCAAGGAATGAATACGAAATTAATTCTTAAATATTTTCTCAGTTTTTCAAGCTGTGTAACAACGTTTACATCGCGATTCTATCATAAGTAAGTTACCAGAATAAGACACCAAATAGAACGTTTTCATGGTAAATTAGCTTCAAATGATTTTTTTATTTTATTTTTTGCTCTCGATAGTATTCATCATTAACAAATAGCTTTCAGTTTTCCTAATTTTATTGTTAAAATAATCGATCATCGCAATAGAAGTCACCCTAGAAGTTCATTCACTGTATTTTTACATTTTCTGTAGATTTTTCTACAACAAAAAAAAAAAAAAAAAAAAAACACGATCACATTGTAGTTAGTGTATAATAAACATGTTATACAAGGTGTATATACAAATTTATATTGCACAATGCTGTTAGCATTAAATGTTGTAAATAAACTAAAAAAAATATATCATTAAGTCTTGGAATGTTATTTTAAAATTAACATCCAGTCATTGATGAGTTTTAGTATTGAGTAGCAGTAACCAAAGTGAAATATTCCCCAATTTCATTTTGGTAACCTTTTCTACTTATTATATGAATTCATGGTTGTACATATATTTTAGTAAATCCATAAAATTGTATCGAACTCTAATTTGAAATTCCTCTTTTGATTCGTTTAGGTCAGAAAATGTTCGCGCTCAACAACAGCTCTTGGGCAAACAGAAATACGATTTGTCCAAGTGGAAGTATTCTGAATTGCGTGACGCCATTAACACTTCCTGTGATATTGAATTGCTTGAGGTAAGTTTTTAAAAAAAAACTAAAACAATTTTTACTTACAAAGTTCATAGTCTGTCGCGCAATAAAACATGCAGTTCTTAAATCAATCCGAAGCCCAACTAATTTTGAGGGTTAATACGAATACTTCTAGTTAACTTTAAAAGTATTTTGCCAAGCATTTTACATTACTCTGTATGAGACTGTAAGAGAGGTTAGATATGTTCCTGGAGAAAACATTCAACGATGAGAGTACCACCCAACGATTTTACCGTATCTAGCCAGTAGACTCTACTCTGCTTTAGCAATACCTAATCTAACGTTAGCTAACCCCTTCGTAATGGAAGTTAACCCTCTGGTAATGCAAATAAGCTTTTGGTAACGCTAATTACTCACTGTTAAAAAATAACCCTTTGTTAAAGCAACCTAACTCTCTGTTAACGTAAGGTAGCGCTCTGTTACCCCAAGTTAACTTTCTCTTAGCCCATGTTAGCATACTGTTAACTCAAGTTAACTCTTTTAAACCAAGTTAACTCTCTGTTAACCCAAGTTAACTCTCTGTTAACGCAAGTTATATATTTCTTAAGGCGCAATTTAATTCTCTGGTTCGGCATATTTCAGATTCAGCTTAGTTTGCATTTACTTGACTTAATTTGAATGGTGTTACAGTCCCGGTAGGACCTGTGTCTAAATCATTAGCTAGTAATTTCTTCGAGTACTCGCAAACAGGACAATTGCATTTTCCAATACTCGCAACAATTAACTAAAGATCGAACCAACAAATTTGTCCACATTCCATTGTTGGTGTTTACAAATCTCATTTGTTTTCAAACTCCTAAGCAATCATACTCATTTAAGCTTGTTCGATTTGTGCCGCCCACGGGTATAAAGTCGCCTTTTTCGTACGAATACTCGATTTTTCTACGATCGCCACTCAGTCATAAATACAAGGTCTTTCTGAGCTTCGAGAAACTCGATTTTTCAGTGCGATTTTTGGCCTGTTTTCCATACATGAAAATATGAAAGCGATTTTGATAGTTGCATCGTATCGACGATTGTTTGTATTTATGACTGAGTGGCGATCGTAGAAAAATCGAGTATTCGTACGAAAAAGGCGACTTTATACCCGTGGGCGGCACAAATCGAATGAGTCTATGAATCTCGCAAAAAAAAAGTACTTTTATTTGATCAGTTTTTATTGTAATTTGCTTAGGCTTGTCGACACGAGTTCCACCGCCGCTTGAAGGTATATCATGCCTGGAAGGCAAAGAACCGCAAACGCACTACCATGGATGAGAACGAACGCGCTCCAAAAAGTGTGATGGAAGCAGGTAAGTCTCTTTACTTAAATACCTCTATTCATCTAATCAATTCAATATCATTGCAGCCTTTAAAGCTCCGCCAATAGTACAGCCCAAGCAAGAAATTACAACTGCCCAGCATCGTTACTTCCGCATTCCATTTATGCGCGCCAATGCGCCTGAAAACAGTAAGTTCAAAATACGATTCCATTGTATTAACCAGCGCCTAACCTATAATATATGTTTAATTACAGCAAAACGTGGTCTCTGGTATGCCCACTTCGATGGTCAGTGGATTGCCCGCCAAATGGAGTTGCACGCTGATAAAGCGCCCATTCTCTTGGTTGCCGGTAAGAATTCCTTTCACAAATTACTCCAGTCACTTATGTTTCTATCATTCAGGTGTCGATGACATGCAAATGTGCGAATTAAGCCTAGAAGAGACCGGTCTCACCCGCAAACGTGGTGCCGAAATCCTAGAACACGAATTCAATCGAGAATGGGAACGTAACGGCGGCAAACCGTACAAAAACTTGGGTGCTAATAACCACCATTAAATCAGAATGGGAGCAGCTACACTCTAGTTGAACTTTTTAATTTAAAAAAATGTCATGTTTCCTTACAAAAACAAAACAGCAAATGAATATATATTCAATTCAAGTGCCTTTTAGTTCCCGAAATTTATACCAGTTTCATCCATTTCAAGCGGTTTATAACAATATTATTTTCGTTTCGTTCTAAAATTGAAACAAAATCAAAGAAACATTTAAAATTTATATAAGAGTAGATTTATATAAAATTAAAATACATGTATCAACAGTATTGTTGTCATTTAAATTATGTACTCCGTATAAATACATTCCAATGTATTTTCAATATCATACAAAACATTGTCGTCTGATTGATTTCACTGTTCAACGTAAATTTATATGCATTTATATACCTACAGCGAGAGATGTAAACAATTGCTCTAGCAAATAATAATAATCAGTGTTTCCATTTTTTCAATAGCGAAATTTTTTAAAAAAATAAAATTTAAAACAAAAAATACATACATAAATAAACATAACATTATTATATTGTAGTTTGAGGTAATATTTATAATAAAACGATAAAATATACAAACTCGTATGGTTTATAATAAAATGAGAATAAAAATATTGCATCTCTTATGTTTTACGGTGTTAGAATAAATTTCTAAATTGTATGTTATCGAAAATGATGTATAAGTATACACAAAAAATAACAAAATTTATTAGAGCATAACAAATTATATATTGATGTACGCATACCTAATATGCAAAATTAAATGATAAATAAAATAAATGATTTCTATTTATAACTATTTTGAGTTTGAATTTGTAAATAAAGCGATGGCAACCTATAACGCTCCACCAAAATGCGCCCAGATGGGTGTTATTTTATGCACTTAAAATGAAGTCCCCGAGGTTGGCAAGAGTATTGATATGATATGTGTTTATAGTGCATTTTTTGTCTTCCGCTAATATCTTATATTTCGAGGACAGAACATTTAGCATGTCATGACAGTACCTGTAGAATAGGCATTTGTCAGCGGCTAGTCTTTTCTGAAAACGGCTTCAGGGTTAATGTTAGTAAAGGATCTTACGGCTGATCTTGCAATATTGGATATATGCTCCTGCCATGTTATGCCTGATTTGATCGTGACTCCAAGAAGGTGAAAGTAGGTACACCTTACGATACATGAGTTCTTTGCCAATTTTAATTTGTAGTACAGTTCATTTTTCTTAGGAAAGGTGGCCTTCTATGCGTTAAATACATCCACTACAAACTGTTAATTTCTAAAGCTAAAGCTGAGCACTGGATTAAAAAAGATTTGCCTTTGAGGGAGGCTTAGTTCCAGGGCATGCTATGAATATGATAAATATTCCACTAGTATCAAGAGGCGTTGTGACTAATTAGAAGACTGTTTACACTATTGAATACTGAAAATTATCATCAGATCAGAGAATTAATAAAGGTTCAAATTTCACCAGATGCATGAAAGTTGTTTGAAAATCTGTGTGGAACTAGTATGTTTGTGTAGTGAAAAATTTCTTGGGCAATAAAATGTCGGCCGACTATTCTCAAAACATGGAGCAACTAAAGCCGCACTTCCAGCGACAAGATGCAACTTCATGCATTATGCTATATTACCTCTTAAGCTAATTAGACTGTTTCCTATTCCCTGGAAATCTGGATGATTTCAGTAAAGAGCGATTAGAATGATTTCCAATGGTAAAGATAGAAAGTTTTATTGAAATACGTTTTGTAGGTATATTCGGCCCTATCATGGTATCCGCTAGAAAGAAAAATTCTCCGATTTTGTACGAATCGGAGAATTTTGCTTTATGGTAATCGTTCCGATAAGCTGTTCGGAACATTTCTTCGACAATGCGTAACACACACCGGCAGTCTACGTTTCATTGCGATGGGTTGCGTTTTTTGGACTGGGTTCTGACAGCCACACGTGAATTTCTCTCCAATGGTCTCCAACATCTGTTCATCGCGGAAAGATTTTAATGAACAAAATTCGTTGATGCACGTTCGGAAAACGGATACGGTTAAACCCGCTGGTTTAAAAACGGATTTAAAACAGTTTAAACCGATTTTTAATCAGATTTTAACCCGTTTAGGCTAACATTACAAATTTCACATCAAATTCATCTTCTGACGACGAAGACATCAACATTTGGTCTATTTCACTAAATAAATCCATTTTTGTTATCTTCTTATTATTTTTCCACATGACATCACAAATTTTCTGTGAGCTAAAAAATTTAATAATAGGCGTATTTTTTTGGGAATCTATAGCTAGCTCACTTTTACTTTTACATGCAAAACTGGTATACTCACTTTTGGTTTTGGTATACTCACTTTTGGTTTTACATGCAAAACTGTTATACTCACTTTTGGTTTTGTTATACTCACTTCTCAAAAAAATACGCCTAATTATGTAATATGAAATTGAGTTTTAACTCGAGTTAAAGTACTTAAACTAGGACTACGGAGTGCAGTTCAAATTCAATCGGACTAAACGCCGACAAGGTTAAAAAAATGTGTTTATTATTGGGTTTAACCGACTGAATATTATGGGCTTGGGTTTAATTTTTGGGTTAAACTCACTTAAACTCGGGTGTAAACTTTAACCCGGATTAAAGTGAGTGGATAATATGGACGTTAGTATTCCGTTTAATTCTCACATCACTCACAACCTTTGTAGAAAACTTTAGACAACGATTTTAATTAATAAAAAAAACGATGCATAGGTATATAAAAGTGGCAGCACTAATTAGACATTGAACTTCAATTCATGAGTGTAATTCCAAATGGATTGTGGCTTGCATTTATCTACTGCACTTAGTATGTGCAGCAACCACTTTCTATACGCAAGTATGTATGCATGTATAACAGAATATGAACTTTTTGATAGGTACCGTCATATACTCATTAGTCATTTCATTACATAACATTATAAAACTACATTCATACAAGTACCAACAATAGAAAATTCTTCTAATTCTTGTTGTATAAAAGGAGAATCAAACGTGAATACTTTTGCATGTACCTACACTGGCAGTGCAACCCATCCAAAGTTCAATTGCCAATGCAAAGCAAAGCAAGAAATCGTATCATTTATAATTTCCTTCTTGCACTGACAAATCATGTAGTCAGATTGGCCGAGCGGTCTAAGGCGCCAGATTTAAGCTCTGGTTCCCGAGAGGGAGCGTGGGTTCGAACCCCACATCTGACAGAGTTTTTTATTTCTTTTTTTATTATTCAGTAATTTATTGTAAACTAAGAATATGTCATGTATATTTTTGGGATCTTCTGTCCTGTTTATATCCCAGAAACTTGGAGGAAATCTGTCATTGGAATATACATAGCCATCAAGAAGATTCGAATTCATCGGCTTAGATTGCTGGAAGTGGAACAAATAGTATGCGAGAAATCAATTATTCGTCTCATATAACCTTAGACTTTTATCCAGTGGTACCAGGGACAATGGAGGAGGACGCACACGGTGCAGTGCAATAACTCGTGGGGAAATAAAGTCCGTGCCGTTCCCAAAAAAAATTTAAATAACACCAACGTGCCATCACGTTTTTGAAAAACACCTTACCGCGTTGGGATTAACCCTAGAATGCATATGGGGTGCGTGCGCACCCCACTTCAAAATTAAAACGGTTATATTTTTTTAAAATAAAAGTAGGTATTTTTGAAGAGAGTCGTGACTTTTATTTATTTCGTTATTACTTTATTCCTGAAAGATGTTTACTGCATTTCCTCTCTCCGGACTGTAGATATCGTGGTCACTGGGGTGTGCTGGCACCCCATATGTGTTAGTGTAATTTTATTTTTGAAAGACAAGTGAACAATTTTTCTTAAATTTTTGGATTTCTAGCAAGGTAGGTCAATGAATCATTTCAGAATTATATTACACACATTCCACAATTGCAGTACCATCGAAAAATTGCTTCGAGAATCAATGGAAGGCGATCCACAGCATTGCCAGGATATTTTATTAAGAGAACCTCAAAAGAAGATTCCAAAGCAGGAAAAGTGCTTTTTATATCCTAGGACACGTGATAAAAAGACAAGAATGGCGTGCAGTACTTGCCAAAGGCACATTTGCCCAGACCGCCGCTGCGAAGCGGTGCGAAGTATGGCATACTGTACATACATAGCTGTCCTTATTATGTTGAAAAAAGGATTAAAAATATGCGGGTAGGACTTACAAAATCAAAACTTTTTGCATATACTTATGTTGCCATATATGCCTCCTTTCAGAAACAAGAACAAATTTGGAAGATTCAAGCTTAACCAGCTACATTTTTTTCCATTTTTTGAAATACCATATGGTCACACCACTTAAAAACCTCTGTCATTATTTTTTTTTTAATTACTAAGACTATGAATGAAATTTAATTTTTTTGTTAATTTAGTCAACAAATACATTACTTTAAAATAAAATAAATAAATTTTAAAAGATTGTATTATAAGTTGCTGGTATTTTCAACCCAAAGTGCTGGGGTGCTTAGGAACCCCATATGTGTTAACGTTATTCAAAAACCCTTAAGCATTCTAGGGTTAAGTTATACAGCCATCTTGTCGCACGACAGAATTGCTGGATAAACCTATTGAGATGAGGACGGAACGTCATAATAGACAGCTAAAACTTTAAAGTAGTTTATGGCCTTTATCTAAATTGGCTTCTATGACATCTCCTCAGAAATCAAGCGAAGAATTACGCTTGTCAATTGCTGTTTCTTTGGCCTAAGTATAAGGCATAATGGAGAAGTAAGTCCTTGTAAAGAAACACTAAGGAAGCTCTATAATGCCATGTTCCCACCAAACTGAAATCAGGAGGTTTCGATGAACTTTTACCGAAACTTTGTGAAACGTTCCCACCGAGTTAAAGTGGGTTTTGAAAGTCATAAGCTGTCAATTTTGAAGTTCCACTAGAGTCTCTTCCTCCGCTTGCGTCCACAATTTCCTTTTCTTGGACTGCTTTGCCATGATCTTTAATAAAAACAAATTACATTTTAAAAATTTATAAATATTGCTCTTGAAAATATTACTTACCCCTTTTTTTTTGATTCAGATTAAAACTGCTCTTTTCTTCTTTTCGTTTGTATTGTCAGACTGTCACAATTGATTTGCCGCTTAATATTTTGACATCCACAAATGAACAAATAAACCAAAGTTCACGCTGTAGACTTGTTCGATTTGATAAACTCTCACAGACGACAGACGGATGAACTCAGAGGGGTTTCAAATGGGTTTCGACACCACAAAAATGTATGGCGAAACCTCGGAGGTTTGGGAACGTGGCATAAAAGACCCTATGATTATTCATTTCTGCTATATGCCGGAAAATCATGGACATTGGGGAAGGTGGATGAAAATATCCCTGGTGATTGTACTTGGAGTAGGAGTTTTAACAGAGAACTCTACGAGCTGGTCATACATAGACTTGGTCATACAATTGGGAATCAGTTGCCTAGATAGCTCGTACATGTAGATCGAATAGATATCCGTCCCGAAGAATTTTCAACTCCAATTCAGAGGGAAAACCAAGTAGAAGAAGGCTTCCATTAGGTGGCGCGGAGAATTTAGAGTGTGCAGCTGGATGCAGTTAGCCAAAGACCTCGCTAACTGAAGTGGTATAATAGGGTTGGTGATGAAATCTCCTTTTCCAAAATCACCTTTCCAAAATCCCCTGTGCTGAAATCCCTTACTCCAAAAGACCCCTAAGAGAAAATCCCCCACTTTTAGATTTGGTGTTATTAATTCTTTCGCCGCGACACCTAGAAATGGTGTTAAAAAGTGAAATACGCAACCCCCCTTGTGGTCTCTGAAGAATTTGGAGTAGGTGCAAGGTTGGGTCTATGCTAAGTTTAGTTTGCTTGATTTTGGCATAGGGGATTTCGTCCCGGGAGATTTTGGAAAAAGTGAAGAAAAAAATGAGAGATTATGTCCAATAAGGGATTTTGGAAAAGGGGATAACGTAGGGATCCCATTTTCCCTGATTGCTTCCTAAATTCCCCTGACTTTCCCTGACATTCCCTGACCAAATTGCGTTCCCTGACTTTCCCTGACATTCCCTGACTTTCCAGTCGAGTGGCAACCATAAGTACTTACAAAACGTATAATATAGGTTGCTTAAGTCCACCCCAGATAAATGCTACGTGCCATATTTAAACAGTTCCATATAAGTTTATCTCTCGTTGATTAACATAAGTTTCCGACCGACAGTAGCTACTTCTTTGCTGTAAGGGAAGTTAACTCAGATTAAAGGTCACTTTTGGTTTAGAAACATTTAACTTACGGCAATCCTTGTCCTTTGTGACAGAAATTCTGTTTAACATTATAAAACAATCCAAAAGAAGAACAAAATATGTGTGCATACACACAACGCCAGTGTAAACAAAAGTTCCCTCGGCATCGTGTTTTTGCTTGCTTTTACAAAACATATTTATTGGACAATAAACCAGTTTATGAGATAAAACCACCCACTACCTGATCAAAGTCACCCTGTGCTTGTATCTTCAAGATTGCTTCTCAGAGCGAGAGCTTTAAAGCATAGATAACGCCATGAATACTCGTATTTCTCACATTCGGTTCGCATCACTCGAGTTGATAATATTGAGACTGAGAGAGAAGGTACACCTACCCTTCCCCTATCACCAACCAAACTTTATAATTCCAAACCTACCTACACGAGAAGCCAGTGCCCAGTGGCGCTGATTCAGGTGAAAATAAAGATCACTTCAGTTGGGTGTTGCTGTTTGAACAGGTGAAACGTACGCGCAAAACTATCTCTTAGATATTAGACAGAAAGCGGTTAGAAATAAAAACAACGAAATATTTACATGAATTGTGTGTGCCGTGCCGTGTAATGATAATAGACTACTTATAAAAGTGGCCACACGTATTTTGTTAAATTAGAAAATGTTTAAAGCTCATTTTTAAACCGAAACACTTAAAGAAACTAGTGGAAATAGCTGACTTAAGAGTGGTGTTTTGAACACAATTTATCAAATTTGAAAGTGCTCGCACATAAGATAGGAATTTATTAATTCCTCGTGTGATAAGGCCGTGATAAGAAGCCATAGCGCGAAATCGATAAAAATAATTTCAAGTCAACACCAAACCGTCAACACAATATTCATAATGAATTGGAATAGATTGGAGTTACTTCTGCTATTGGCATTAAGCATTGGCATTGGTAAGTAGTAAAATTTTTATGAACTTTCTTGAACTAAAGAAAAGACGCGTAGCATAATTTCGTACAGTAGGACAGACGTTTTTTTTTTTTTGCTGCTTAAAACAAGTTTTAGTTGTAGCTGAGTTGATGTAGTTTAATACAAGTTTTAGAACTGGTTTTAAATTTGACCTTTTTTTGCAAGTATGATAATATTCTACCTATCCGTACCAGTTTCAGTTTTTTTTATGCTTAAAATGTTGCTTGATTTCATGCTATGCAAGAAATATTGGAATCCTAAGTATGTGGCTAATTTTATATCTTAAATATTTATTTTTTGGTACACTCTTCCGATTTGTTTCAAATCTTTCACGCGCAAGTTAAGAAAAAGAATGTTAATAGGGTAATCAAAACTTGGGCCTCAAGAGTCTACGAAAATTATTCGTAAGTGTTTTGTTTATAGAGATCTCTGGCAAATAACTTTAAACAAGTAAATTTGGACACAACAACTTTATTCTGCTCAGAGGTAAGAGAGTCTACCTTATCTCTGATTCTGCTTCGTTAAGTTGTTTTGAATAAATATCTCTCTCGAATTTCTATTTTTTCAGACAATATTGTCTACGATAGTTATTGTGGTTTTTTTTTAAGTGACGCTTAAATTTGATGTAGACAAGATAGCGCCGGAGTTGAGGGAATTGGTATATGGTAGCCAGCAGATAACAATGTGCATTGACATGAGAGACACGTGACATTTGTTCGATGTTCGAACTAATATATAAAATTCGAAATATTCGCGTGTACGTCTTTTTTCTAAAAAGTTAACCGATACCGCTTCAACAGCGACCCCAACTTGTTACAGATACGTGCCTAAATGCACGATTTTGATGACAGCCTTATTTCGAAATCAAATTTTACAGACGAGTTGGTGCTGCTCCCTACCAAATCATCTCCTCAAGATTTGAAATCTCTGTGCCATAGCTTAGATTTAAGTTTAGATACACTCAGAAAAAAAACGAGCTAAAATCAAGAATATCAGTGTCATTTCAAGCCTGTTCGTTGACGAAAGTATGGTAATCTTGGAAAATCTTATTCCAAGTACAAAAACCTTATTTTGAGATCGTTTTTTCAAGACCAAAAAATTGTCTTTTCATATAGTTTAGTAAGCTTAAAAATCATACTTCAATCCTGTTTCGGGATTATTTTAATAATGTTCGTTCTCATTTTAAGAATACAAAGGCTACGTTTTGGACCATTGTCAACTTAAATTAAGCTCGAAAATCTTATTCCAAGTACAAAAATCTTATTTTGAGCTCGTTTTTTCAAGATCAAAAATTTTCTTTTTTAGATTTTTAGTACCTAAGCTTAAAAATCTTATTTCAATCCTATTTCGGGATTATTTTAATAATGTTCGTTCTTATATTGTCAAACTTCAATTAAGCTCGAAAATTCTTAAAACAAGACTAAAAAATCTTCTTTTTCAATTTTTAGTAGGAGCTTAAAAATCTTACTTGAATCCTGTTTCACGATTATTTTAAGAATGTGGTTCTTACATTCGATGCCTGAAACAAATTTATTTTGGGTATTCAAGATCTAAACCTAATGGGTGTCATATTAAGATTTAGCACGTAAGAATAAAAAAAATCTAAAATCAAGCTTGATCATACTAGATTTTAGCTTGCGATTTTTCTCTGAGGTTGGTTGCCATCGCAAGGTAAGGTTGCCATCCCAAACTGACGACTAATCATTACCAGAATAACTTGAGAAAAAATGGATCTGCAATTGTTGGGAAAGACTGATCCAAAGAGCTGATTTCGAAGTGTCATGAGCGTTGTAATAGATGGTAAAGCTGAATTCCTGTCTTCGCAAATGACACAAAAACTCGTTTACTAACCCTATTCCTAATATGAAGAACATTATACTATATCGAGATCCTGCTGTATAAGATGCAAATGAACTAACTCGTTTGGAATTGTTCTCGTTCATAACAATATGTAAATGGTCGCAAATGCATATCCCAGTTTTTTTTTTTTTTTTTTTTTAAAGAAGACTTTTGCTGGTCCAGAGCGAACCAATTTTTGCCTGTTTCTTTTGTTAATCATATTTTTTGTTAGGGTTGGGTACGAAAATTCCAAAATTAAAATCCCCAAACTGAAATCCCCAAGTCAATATCCCCAAACCCAAAATCCCCAAATCCAAAATCCCGAAAAACCAAAATACCCAAATAGATTTCGAGTGAATTCACAATGCATTAACAGTAAAATAGGTATGGGGGGCATTGTGCGCCCCCCTGCTTGGGGTCACTGTTGGATTTGGAGTAGGCGCAAGGTTAGGTAGACGAAAATTTTTTTTAATTTTTCAAAAAGTGGTTATTTTGGGGTTTGGGGATTTTGCACTTGTGTGTTGTAGATGTAGTTATCCCTTTTTCGTATAAGTTCTACCCCTTATAATATTCCACTTTTTTTAAAAGCCCTGTAGCTTCGCCAAATAGTTCTTTACTTTTTTAGTTTGAATTCTGGTTTCTACTTTTGCTGTAAAGTTATGGGAAGGTTAAGTTTCCCACGAAAATGCAATCTCAAGTCCAGACAGTGTGATAATGTTACCCAACAAAGCTTAGCAAGAAAATGAAATGTCGAGTTCAGACAGTGGCATCAAGTTTATCCAACACGCGACGTAAGTTATTTTGATGATGCGAACATAATTTCATTCAAGGCTAAGTGAGTTTCAATTTGGTTTTCAAACATCTGCATTTCAGCACAAATGTTCTCCTTCAGCTACTGAATAGTGGTGGGTTTGTTTGCTTACACTTTACCGTTCAAATAACCACAGGGTCTGAATCACACATTAAGAATCTTATCGGTTTAAGTCTTGGCCAAATTGGATTTTGCATAATGTATGGAAACAGTTACAATTTGGTTCTTGGCAACGACTTGTGGCCAAGCTTTATCCTTCTAATCGGCAAACATTGCTCAAAATACCGAATACATCCCTATAGCAAATAATACCAGCGAATCGTTTGCATATCAATCATCATATCAAGATCACTAACTGTATCCAAAACAACTCTTATCTGGCGCCCATCTAAGTATCTTTTGTAAATACGAGTATAACTATTCATATTCTTTGAATTCCATTGTTGTGATGAATCTAACGCATATTTCAGATACTTTGGCAAATTAGTTCTTTGTAACAGAGATAGATTGTGTATGTATGCAACGATAACATTTCTCCGAAAAAAACTACCAAAGTATTATCTTTATTTATCATTTAATTCCAGTGAATCATCTCAACTTAGACTCGCCATACACTGCTTACTCATTCATTTCTTTAATTTTCAATCAACACTGTCAGAGTCCTAATAAAATTTTATTCGCTAATTGCTTCTATAATGCCTTAATAAAATTAAATAATTAACTCTAAATTGTAAGTGTAGCTAAAGTACCTACTGCTGACGTACGAATAGGTTAGGCATCTGCTTAATTTCGACAGTGTGGAGTTTGGCCTCTTTTCAGCTCTTTTGCTTACACAAATTGGCTGTTTTTGTTTTCTTCTGTGTTTACTCAAATTGTATTTTATTTACAACCTTCAAAGTAAACATCTTATCTCGATTTTATTCTTTATTTTCGGATTAACCCATCCAGACACATGAGGAGACCGAAATTCTTGCAACATCGTACAAATATTTGCTCCAGATAGCAAAGGCTAAAAACGTTCACTTTAAATCGATTTGTGCGGGCGATTTTATATAACTGACCACTAAATTTGCATAAATGACAAATACTATTAAAGTCTTAAAAATCCATTCATTGCTAGTACAAAGAAGACGGTGCTTTTCCAATTTCAGACTATGTGTGGTAGCTACCGTTTTGCATACGAAATTAAGTCTATACTTGATCATAACGTCTGATCAATAAATCAATTCGCCCGGCGAATACATAAATATTGGGGTTATAAAAAAAAATAGCACCGCCAATGGTAGCTACATGTCATGTGAAACCACAAGACGTGACCTACAGGAGTGACATTCTTCATTTTATTAAGAATTAAAAGAATTGATTCAATTCGCAAGTTGGCTAACTGGTGGAATACATTACACTTTCCCTTGAAAAGTATCATTTATTGGCAACTCTCAGTAATCGATGTCAACAATAGTACCATATATGTCCCAGTATGACGTCAGTTAGTGACAATGACATTTTCCATATATACTATAGCTTAACTCTGTTTACATAGGCTGTTGCTTGCTTTTTTTTCGTTTTATATCGTCTCATCTGCATTGAAGAGGCTGAATGGAAATCGGTGACTAACCTGGCTATTTCTGGTGAAAAGTGTCATATACGTCACAATGTCTGTGTATGTTATGGGGGTTTTCGTGATGTGGAAGGCCAACGAAACAACGGGGATCACCAATCTGACAGAAAATCGCAGCGAATCCAGAGGCCGGAGTCACATTCAAAGGCTAGATTTAGTAGTAGTAGCTCGGAAAGAATTGTATGGTGCACTTAATAAATTCGAGTCTTAAAGCGCACAGTATTTAATTTCATAGTCATTTCCTTTGGGCGAAGTGGCTCTGTCAGGATCGATCCCCGGAAAAAGACAAATTACATTTTAAGATTTCTTCCACTACGCCATCTCTCGAGAACGTCTATAACAAATATCCGAGAGCATTCGAAAAGCTTCTCAATTCAGCCGTTCGGACTCATCATCAAATTGTAGGTCCAAAAGAGTAACCAGTATTTGGAAGAGGTGAAGACAGTCCTGGACTAGTTTTCATATGATATCCAAGCAATGCTCGCCATCTTAGTTAAGTGTACATATTACGAGTTTTGTTGAGCTAAGCCTGCGCAGACCTTTCCTTTGCTTTATGCCAAACCAAACTGGGCCTGCTTATTTAATGAGAAGTCTCCTTATTGCTATGCACATCCACATTGTCATTTTGGGATTAGTTCGCCACTTAAAGTATTATTGGCCACCTCAAAAGCAGTCGCAGGCTTTCTTCTGCCTTTGATCTTTTATATCTGCCTATCCTGATGATTTGACGAAGTCCATTATCTTGTCTATTATGATGTGCTGGAAAGCTTGTCTAGGTCGCTGAAGAAGTGACTCCCCATGAATTTATACCTCTGGTATGTTGGAGACCTGGGCAGTGACATAGGAAGTGGGTTGTGTCCTCAAGTGCTCCCTCATCACCGCAGCCTTTACAAAGTTCTTCTTCCGTTAAGCCCATTTTCTTTATGTGCTACCGCAGAGTATTCTGCCCAGTCATGATTCCTACGACGGTAGACATGGATTTCCTATCCTTCCGTATGATACTCTCGGAAGCATTCTTGTGGTATTACAAGTATTTAAGGCGCCCCATCTAGCGTTCGCCTCTGTTGTGGCTTTTCTCCCTGTTTCCACACCAGACTGCCATAGGTCAATATGTGTCTTACCATAGCCGTGTACATTCAGAGCTTAAGTTTGGAAGATGGTCCCCAGGTTTTCCAAAATATTCAGGAAAAAAGGCTATTGTGGCTCATATACATAAGTTGTATATCAATCGCCCTTAAATTGGACTTTTATCGCTCTGCAAATTTAGAAAACCAGCACAACGTCTTAAAGCTTGCGACATAAACGTAATAAACACAAATAATTCGTATTATGATGGCTTTCACGTTTGGTGTTGTAATTCTTTGAATATTACCTTATTTAACTGGTGGCTTTATAGGTTGCATATTTATTATTGCAACAGTGTATTTTTTTAACAATTAAATGAAATGAAATAAATCTCGTCCAAGTCAATATTTACATTAACAAGCAACGGAAGCTTAAGTGCATGTTATTCATTCCATTTAGGAAGTATTGTTTATTCGTATATGTTTAAACGTATCTACGTGTTTACGTGAATTATTTTGATTGCACAATATTCAGTTTACTTAGTGAATCATACCAATAATTCAAGTGATTTATATTTTACTTAAATGCGCGTATGGCCATCATCATAATTGCAATAAGCGAAACAGCACATGTACCCAATTGAGTTATAAAAAGCTATTTCTGGTGTAGTGAATAATTCGCATGATGGATGGTAAAATGTTTGCGCAGGAATTAAAAGGTCAACAGACGTGCAATTATTTATCTTGCCTGTCTAGCGCCAGTTTGATTTTGATTTTAAATATGGACATCACGAGTAGCAAAATATCGCACACATTCATCAACTAAATCGTTGGATTAACTCACTTTCACTATCGACTTTTGTTTTCGATTAATAAATCAGTGTGTACACTTTAAGTACATTTTCCACTATTTATTATAATTGCTGAGGAGTGCAATTGAATTAAACAATAATTTTCATTCGGGGAAGAAAAATCGCTGTATCATTTCAATTCACCAACAATGGAAAGTTATTGAATTAAATTAACATTTTAAACTGCTTGCATTATTTCCGGGTAAATGATCTTGATTGCATGTAGTAGCAGTAAGTCATAAGTCATAACAAAATACCAAGATTCAAGGTGAACAAGAATTTTCAAATCACTTGTACCTAACCACTTTGCAAAATTTCAAATAATGGAATTTTTTTAATTCGTAATATTGACATTATTACAAAATCACTTAGGAGGTCTAGGTATGTCCGGGTTCATAGTGCAAACTGTCGACTAAATTCCTCGCCGGGCTTGTTTAATACAAAAAATGTTCTTTTACCCAACGTTTATTTGTACAGGTATAAATAATGCCCAAAGCCCAAAATCAGTGTGTGTCTCAAATTAAAATCTTAGAGGGTCAACTATAATAGAATTAAGCTAGAGTTACGAATGAGCTACGAAACTGCACTACATACAACTCAGTCAAACTTTGGAAAGTGGACCATTTTATCGTATATAATGGTCACGACATGCAATACAATGCAATGTAGGTACCTAAGTTTAACACATTGGCTTAAGCTGAATTACTGCGATACCTAGTCCGTGTAATCTTATCGTGATTGTGTCTTTCTATTTGATTATAAATATTTGATAATAGTCTATTTTTACAGCGGATATGGTGCAAACAAAGTGTAACTTTGTATCAGACAGTGTAATCGGATGTGTGCCGTGAAATAACACCGAGCGAAATAAGTCTGAATTTCAAAATTCGGCTTTATTTTTCATTATGAGAGTGAAATAGGGCCGAATTTTGAGATTCGGCCTTATTTAAAGTCGCCGAGTCGGCTTTATTACACTCTAAAGAGAGGTTTGCATCTTTCCACACTAGAAAATTTATAGTGAGCGGAGTGAAACACATTCAACGTGCTTAGAAGCCGTTTGACAACGTTTGATATGCTTTGACAATATGACACTTTGTGAATTTATGAAAAATGTGTGTCAAATGTCATTCGATTTTAACTTAGAAAGCAATAGTAGAACCTTATAAACATCTTCTACGTTTCAATCAATTGAATCCGCACTAATATTTTAGGCTCCCCTGAAATTACGCCAAAAGAAATTACGGCAAAAATTGTTTTAGAAAAAACAGCGGCGGAATATTTTTGGCAAAAAAGCTAAAAAATAAAAAAGAAAATTCACCAGAATGCCAGGAAATTACGCCATATTTTTGGAAAAAAGCCAGAAAGTTAAATGGAAATTACGCAAAAAAAAATTATTAAATAAGGCCCCAAATCTGACAGTAAATGCAAGCAGGGGGGTTGTAGGGGGGCATCATGCCCCCACATACGGTTTCGTTTTTCGTTTGGGATCTTATTTCACGTTTTTTGGTGTTTTTTCCAAAACACTTTTTTGGGCGTTTTCTCAATTTTCTTAAATGGAAAAAATGCCCGAAAGAGTTTTGGAAAAAATGGCAAAATTAGCGGCATTTATGTCAAAATATTTGGGCGAATGTTCCTAGGAAAAAATGACACAAATTTGTATGGAGGATTTTGGGCTCTTTTTCCACTTTAATTTTTTGGCGTAATTTCAGGGGAGCCATATTTTAAGTGCAAAAGGAACTTTTTCTGTCCGTCTGTTTGTTACGTTTTCACGACTAAACCTCTGAACCTCTAATGTAATTGAGACCTGAAGAAGGGTATACAGTGAGCGTCAAAAGTGAGTGAACACCAATGATATTTTCATTTGTGTTTGGACACATTTTTTTTAAATATGTAACTGTAAAGTGTGGGCGCAGTAGCGCAGTGGTTAGTGTGCTGGACTACTGCGCGAGGGATCCGAGGTTCGATCCCCGGAAAAACACAAATTACATCTTAAGGTTTTTTCTACTGCGCCACCTCTCGCGATCGTCTGACAAACATCCGAGAGTAAGACTGTCCTGAAAAAGCTTCTCAATTCAGCCGTTCGGACTCGGCATAAAATTGTAGGTCTCTTCCATTCGTTCCAAAAATAGAAACTCACACAAAACGAATGGTTGCGAGAAGCTAGGCCTTGGGTGTCTACCGCCTGTTGCGCCGTCTATTTATTATTATTTATAACTGTAAAGTATGTTTTTTTGTTTAAATGATATATGTTTTGTTATTGCTTTTCCGTTTTCAAACTTTTTACAGATTGTTGGTTTTTTTTAGACCTGTTTCCAGACCCTAACGAAAACTCAGAAAGCATCGGTGTTTACTCACTTTTGACGCTCACTGTAGGTGACTATAAAGGTTTTTGTCAATGATAAGTCATACAAAAATTTGTTTCTACGAAAATGCTAAATTTCTAACAAGATGTAAAATTTTGAACATTGATGTGCATTATTGTCTTGTCCGAGCAAATCACTTGTGAGATTGGAAAATGGGTCGTGGAAACTCCATACAAGAGAGTTACTTAAGACACTGTATGAAGATAGACTTGAAATTTAGTAAGCGAAAGTATACTGCCAGTTGGAAGCATTTTATAAAATCACTAAAGATTGGGCAAAGGGGCGTGGCACCTGCCACATAAAATCATTATGTCAACGGGGATTTTTTTGTCTTAGTTAGTTTCTTCGTTTAAATTTAATAAATCCAACTATTTTATACTTTAATTTTAGACTTCAAATAAAAAAAAAAGTCCAATGGCATTAAATCCCAATATCTGGATGGCCAATTCTGATAGCAAAAACGGCCGAGCACACGATTTGGAAACGATTTATGCAGTAATTGTATTGTTTCTCTGGATGTATGGCATGTGGCACACGTCTTGTTGAAACCACATGTTGGTCACATCCATATCTTGTAATTTGTGCACTAAAAAGAAAAATTGCATCATGTCACGATAACGAACACCATTAATTGTTACTGCCTAACCAGCCGCATTTTCGAAGAAGAATGGTCAAATAATGCCTCCAGTCCAAAATCCGCACCAGACAGTAATGCGTTGTGGATGCATTTGTTTCTCAACAATTACTCGTGGGTTTTCGGAACCCGAAATGCGACAATTTTGTCGATTAACGAGGCTATCAAGATGAAAATAAGCTTCATCACTGAAGAAGACTTTGTTTGAAAATTGCGGACTGTAGCCATCATTATTTTCAAAATATTGCTCAACAATGAAAATGCGTTGTTCTTTCGTATAGAGCTCCATTTTTACTAATCCCGAATATCAACTGTCACATTGTTATCTTTTTTCTGTTGGCATCACTGTCCTATTAAATGGCGCAAAATACAAATTTTGCGTAAATTATGGGACACCATTTAGTAACAAACTGCGATCAGTTGAGCACGAGTATGGCTCGAATTCATGTCAAATTATCTAACCACTATCTATATCTACCTGTTTAAATTTGACAATTGAATTTTTAATTCTAGTATTCAGATAATGTTTGCTAATTTTAATTTTACCCAGCAAACTAGGCGATTCGCACTTCGTTCGCTTGGAATTCACCGAAAGAAGATTTCATTCGCCAGCGAGTTCATCCGAGAATCTCAGGAGATACATGTATCGTGTGAAATTATTGATTTTGCATCAAATGTTGAAAGAGGAATCGTCGGCGATTCATCGAAGCCCCTAAAATGTGAGCACATAGAGGAAGTTTATGCAAATTGGGAAACTATTTGCAAAATAAAAAAGTTGTGGTTTTGGGAATTGGAATTGAAACACATTCCCTTCACTGAAAATAATCGATCCTATAAATTTGAGTAATAATAAAGCCCCGCTATCTGCTTTCGGTCTTTCTTTATGATATTTTGCAACATTTTGTTGAAAAATTAGTGACGAACCCAACTATACAAAGTGACAATCTGAAGCACCAATAATTGCCAGGGCTGCTGACTTTGGCATTAGCGACTATAATTTACATTCATTTGCTTTAAAGTCGGATCTCAGCCGGAGAAATTGATAAAATTAGATTGTTTATCAAATCGATCGACTATATTTATGACAAAAACCTATAGAATTTTAAAAATGTGCGAGAAATAATAATGATTAACAAGAAAATGCAAATTTCAATTCTAAACAGCTATAAATATTTATTTAATAACCAAAAAAATAAATAAACACAAAAAACGAAAAATGTCCAGATCGCTATGTTGTTCGTCAGTCCATGGTGAATGTTCTTCAATATTGTGGCACTCCACCAAAGTATTGTGGCAAAACGTACTGTGGAACATGCTCGGAGTAAGCACCCGAGTAACCACCTGATGGAGCACACGGCACTGGAGCTACATTTGGTTGACAGCTGAACAGGTAGTTCTTTGGGCACGGTGGTGGAGCGTATGATGCACCACCATAGGATGGTGCTGGTGCTCCATAGGATGATCCGACAATTCCTTCCTTCTGATCAGTCTTCTGGTCGGCAGATGCGATGCAGGCGATAGCAGCCAAAGCGAACAAGCAAGCGAAGAATTTCATTTTGGAAATTGGAGTACTTTAGTTGTGCAAAGTTGAAGAACTTGTGAAAACTGATGAATAACATTGGAAATGGATATGCCTTTTATAGTGCGACAATTTGGGTGTGCATATTGTCACAGTTGCAATTGACATAGGCGACAAAAGAAAAGAACATAAAATGCGAAATTGCATTATTAGCAATAAACGCATAAATTGTGCTGAGGATTCAGTTTTCCAACAGCCAGAGGGTATAGGGATTGGGGACAAGTTTCTTTATACATATACTGGGTCACCTGTGCCACATGCGAAATTTAAATAAAATGCTTCCGGTGCAAAATATTAATTGGAGCTAATTTGCTGTGCGAATGGGTAAGATTTGCCTTTTGCAATAATGGAGATAGATTTACTAAGATCTCCCAAGACTAATAAACACATTCATGGTATGTAGTATGTATTGCAAAAACTCGAATTATAGTCACGTCACGACTTTGTGGAACTGATGAATTTGTAAGACAATATCTGCTAATTTAATCTTTAATCTCTAAGACATATTGTATTACGAGTACAGTAACCTATCCAACCATGATACAAATACTACAGGTAGCGCAATGGTGATGTTCAGTTTTTTTCGTTCTGCGCACCTACGTCATTTGAGCGCAGAATTCATTTCGACAGGGAGAGATAATGGTGAGAGTATTTGCCCAGTGGAGTTTTGTTTTCATTTGTTCTGTGTTAATTATAAATGGATTTGCTGAAAATGATTAATTTGTTTTATTCGTAATGATGCGATAAATATTTTGTTAAAGTTTTGTTATGATTCAAAAAGCGTACCTATCAGCCTTATTATGGAAACGAAACAAGATGATTTTTTTTTTATTTTTGTATGCAAAGTCATGGACATTGACCGCATTTCCTCTTTTAGGAAATGCAGATTACAAACTGTTCCAGTTTTTGGGTTTGTACATCTTTTCTTCTACAGAAGAGTACCTTGCTTAAGCACATTTTTTTCGTTTGAGAAGCTATGAAAGCTGGTGTCCAATGCTTTTTTTCTGTATTGGTGTTACACTCAAACCCAGCACAAACACCCATTTCAATAAAAATATTGATATTTAATTATTTTTTTAATATTATTTGGAGCAATTAAGGCAATCGACTACTAAAATCAAAACGAACCGATCGAACTACACAAATTCTACGCTCAAATGACGTCACGTTCAAAATGGAGAACATGAGCAAAGCGTAAATCTATAGTAATTGAATCATGCTATCCAACCAAATGACAGGAAAAATTATGCTTATTTTTTTGAAAGTTCATCTTCTCTTTCTTCATTGCCGATGCCTCTATTAAGGTGCTGCCTTTTTTTAAGATGCATAATTATTACGTAAAGAAGTTTAGATAGTCAGCCCGAACCTCTCCCTCCCATAGGGATCATTCGCTGAATTTGTCACGATGAACTCTCCTGCAAACGAAATCTTCTTCCGTTGAACGAAAAGAACGAAATGCGAATGGCTTATAGTTTTATGGGATATTGCTGATTTATTTAAAAAAAAAACACATAAAAATAACATATAAAATAACTAACGTTTATTTTTTTGTAATTTTTTCAGCATCCACCAGCCCTATTAATCAACTTAATGAAGAGGAAACATTGACTTCCCTTGTAAGTAATTGACGTAGGAATTTATTTAGCTAATCGTTGACATACTATAGATGAATATAAGGTCTGTTTTTTTCCACATCCATCTCAGTGAAGTAAAGTAAAGTAGGATTTTTAACACGCAATTACAACAACTATATAGAGTCTCGAATGTGTCAAACAGTTCGTAGTTGTTGTAATTGCGTGTTAAAAATCCTACTTTACTTTACTTCACTGAGATAGATGTGGAAAAAAACAGACCTATAGATGGACTGCTAGTGAAATGACAGTTCTGTAAAATTTCTGCCCAGAAAATTACGACAACATAACTAGGGCTAGCGGTTCCAAACGAAAAATAAGTGAAACATGATAGCAACCATCTTGGATTTCTCTATAGATTGCTAGAGACACCTAGTGGACGTGAGTGAATTTGCCAAGTAAAAAGGTTGAAATTCAAATTATTGTGTCATTATTTACAATAGATGTCATTTCCAAAAAGTGAAAGCTTCCAATTTCTTCCGCTCTGAACCACGAGAACTAGCGCTAATGTTGAAACCAACGAGAAGTTGTAAGAAGTTTTGAATGTAGTTAATACGTGAAACGGTCCTCGGTTAGCGAGAAAATCGTACGGGCTTGTTTTTTTTTTTCTCATTCAAGACAAGATTTTTTTTATAAACTTCGCTATGACTTTTAGCGGAAAACAGGAAATAAACCAATCTAAGGAAAATTCTTCGAAAGCAACACCCCGGTACATTCATATTGTCAAAGAGAGCATTTGACCCCACGACTTTTTGGTTTCTTACATTTGAACGCGGTCAACGGGTTTATGCTTATGGTGCAAAAAGAAATAACCAAAAACCAAATATTATGGTGCGAGCAATATTGCCTACGAATAGAGAACAATAATAAAATTACAAGGGAGTAATCTGGCTTAAGTCATTGTGCATTTGTTGCAGCATTGCGGAGAGGTCATAAGTTACTCTTTACTCGCTGTTTTGCTAATTTTCTCTTTTTTATTTGTGATAAGAACGTGAATTATGTGTGATTGTAATTGATGTAGGATTGTAGGTCGATTGGGTTCTATTTAAATCGAGTACGTGAATTACATTAAATATTTTTTTTAAACAAAAAGGGTATTCATTCACTTAAACTCATAAAAGCCTCATAAACTGCAGAAATCTACCAGCTCGTAAATGAACTGTCAGATTTTGTATGGAGAATAGTTTACGCAGACTTCATAATTTTACGCGATGAAATCAACTGCGGAATGTTAACCAAATCGCAAATGTCAAAAGTCAAACTTTGACAGACAGTCGTATGAATTGTTTGTTTCTGTCCAGAATTTTTTTTAGGAATATCTCAAAATGCCGGTAAGAAGTCATGTAAAAATATAATTTTTATTAGGTAGGTATCTACTTGGAAATGAAAATGTTTATGATTTACAGCAACACGAAAAAAATAAATTCAAACGCACTCGCTTGAACCCAGAAGCATTTCTCGAAGAATTTAACAAGTTTTTTCTTTGAACTTACTATTGGCATTTTGATAATTAGGAAATAATTTGAACAGCTGAGTTTGACAACCGACTCGACAGTCGATTTACGCCATAACATTTCCGAGGGGTGTTCACTTAAAGCACCGCAGAAATTTATACATTTACGAGCTTAAGTGAATAGGTATAATATTGTTACATTCGGCTGGGATTCGAAAAGATAAAACACTATTCTGTTTACTAAACTTTAATAAATCACTTTTATTACAAGACAATATCACTTAAAATCAACTTTTCCGCTTATTTCAATCTTTTCCACTTATTACAATCTTTTCCACTTATTTTAAATCACTACCGATACTATTCTAACTTTGCTTTACACGGTTTAAAAATAAACTGTCCTGTCGTCGGATTTCGCAACCCTTTTTATACTCCCCACTAAAGCTTCTCGAATATTCTATACTCCAACCGGAACAATCGAGAATGTACTAGTTTCGTTTTAGACCATTCACCATTCGTTGAGTTTGGAAGATTCGAAGTTTCGAATTCCGTTGAATAAGTTCGTCTACTTTCCATTAGATGGCGTTGTGGTCAATAAGTAGTACTTTTCAATCCACACTACAATATCCCCCTCTTAAACTTGTTCGTCCCGAACAAATGCGTCAACATTTTCCCCAATGTAACGGTGAAGACGATCCACATGGACAACTTTGAGTTTACCTCTTCCTCGTTGGATTCGATAGACCACGTCGTTGATTCGCTTGACTACTCTATAGGGCCCCTCCCAATCTTGTTGCAACTTAGGCGACATACCTTTTCTTCTATGGGGATTGTACAGCCATACCAGATCTCCTTCCTCGAATCCTGTAGTTGTTGCTTTGGCATCGTACCTCGTCTTCATGCGGTCGCTGGCGATCTTGATCTTATCCCTAGTTTTTCGATGCACGTCCCTGATGGTTTCTCTGAGGTCCTCAACATAATCGTCCTCGTTCTTGGGTTCCTCAGTTGGAGATCCGAACATCAACTCACTAGGTAGCCGGACTGTTCGACCAAACAGGATTTCAGATGGTGTATGTCCCGTAGTGTTATGGACAGCATTGCGATATGCTAGTAGAAACATTGGAATCTGTTTATCCCAATCCCTCTGGTCGTCGCCTACAACCTTAGATAGGTGTTCATTCAAGGTTCTGTTGAAGCGTTCTACCATCCCATCTGATTGTGGATGGAGCGGCGTTGTTCTCGTCTTTTTAATCCCAAGTAACTGACATACTCCTTGAAAAATCCTGGACTCGAAGTTTCGCCCTTGGTCCGAGTGCAATTCCAACGGTACACCGAATCTGCTCACCCAGTTGAAAACAATCTGCTCTATCACGGTTTTGGCTTCTTGGTTAGGGATAGCAAATGCTTCTGGCCACTTACTGAAGTAGTCCATAACCACGAGGATGTAACGATTTCCGTTAATCGTTTCAGGAAACGGTCCGGCAATATCAACAGCAATTCTTTCGAAAGGGACTCCAGCATTGTATTGGTGCATTTTGCCTTGAGTTTTCACTCTCGGGCCCTTGCTGGCTGTACACGTTACGCACTTTCTGCACCAGTTTTCTACATCATCCCTTGAGTGGACCCAGTAAAAACGCTCTCGCACCTTTTCGAGCGTCTTATTTATTCCCAAGTGGCCCCCAGATACTCCATCATGCAGTTCCTTTAGTACTTCACTTACTTTCGACCTGGGAACAATAAGCTGCATCACGAACGACTTTCCATCAGAGCTTTCCCATCTTCTTCTCAAAATGCCGTCCTGCACATGAAGAGAGTCCCATTGCGCCCAGTATGCCTTCAGCTCGGGGCTCCTATTGGATATCTCCTGCCAGTCTGGTTTTCCCTCATGCTCCTTCCAGGCGAGAATCGGCTCGATATCCGGATCTTCCCTTTGAGCCTCCCGGATCTCTCTCGCAGTCCAGCCAGCAATGGGCTCAGCTCTCAGCCTCTGTAAGGAAACGGCATCTTTTTCCTCCTGACGCACGCAATGTTTGCAATCGGCTTTGCAGGGTCGACGGGAGAGAGCATCTGCATTAGAGTGAAGAGTTCCCTTTCGGTGCTGTATCTCGTAGTCATACATCTGCAGCCGTTCGATCCACCTCGCGACTTGTCCCTCAGGATTCTTAAACTGCAGCAGCCACTTTAAAGACGCATGATCGGTGCGAAGAATAAATTTGCTCCCATAAAGGTACTTGTGGAAGTGTCTTGTCGCCAGGACTAAAGCGAGAAGTTCCCGTCTGGTCACACAGTAGTTCCTTTCTGGCTTGGAGAGAACTTTACTGAAGTAGGAAACTACTTTCTCTTCACCATCATGCACTTGCGAAAGGACGGCTCCAACTCCCACATTACTAGCGTCTGCGTCCACAATAAATGTTTTTCCAGGAGTGGGGTACACTAGTATGGGGGCGTCACACAGTTGCTGCTTTAGTTTTTCAAAGCTCTTTTCGCACTCACCTGACCATTTAAATTGTTTTCCCTTTTCCGTCAGTTGATGCAAGCTCTTGGCAATCCCGGCAAAGTCCTTCACAAAGCGTCTGTAGTAGGTCGCAAGTCCCAGGAAGCTCCTAAGTTGATGTTTGTCTTTGGGAACCGGCCAGTTTTTCACAGCATCGACTTTCTCTGGATCAGTCCTGACTCCTTCGGAAGAGATGATGTGCCCGAGATACTTCACTTCTGGTCTAAAAAGAGCACACTTTTTCGGGTTCAGCTTCAATTGCGCGCTTCGCAGTCTCTGGAACACTTCCTTCAAGTTGTCTCGATGTTCTTCAAACGTTTTTCCTACCACGATGACGTCGTCCAGGTACACCAAACAGGTTTTCCACGTTAGTCCCAGCAAAACACGCTCCATTAGCCGTTCAAAGGTGGCTGGAGCATTGCACAGTCCAAATGGCATTACTGTGAATTGCCAGAGCCCGTTTCCTGCTGTAAAAGCTGTTTTCTCGCGGTCTTCGGGATGGATCTGCACTTGCCAGTAACCACTCTTCAAATCGATGGTGGAAAACCATTTGGCGCCGGATAGTGTATCCAGGGTATCGTCAATCCTTGGCAGAGGGTAGCTATCCTTTTTGGTGACGTTGTTCAGCTGACGATAGTCCACGCAGAATCTCGTGGTGCCGTCTTTCTTCTTGACCAGTACAACCGGTGACGCCCATGGACTTTTCGAACTTTCAATCAGCCCTTCCTTTTCCATCGTCGACACCATTTCTGCAACCTCCGTCTGCTTAGCCAATGGTAGTCGTCTGGGAGGCTGACGAATAGGTCTTGCGTCTCCTGTGTCGATTCGGTGTTGTACGAGATGTGTCCGACCATACTCGCCGCTCTTCGAAGCAAATATATCAGCGAACTCGTTGATTAGTTCCCCCGCCATTTCTTGCTGCTCCTGATTCAACTCACACTGTCCAAATATACTCCTTTTTATCTCCGTCATTTCCGTGGATGTAAGAGGTTTGGTAGGACCCTCATTGGATAATTTTGTGACAGCAGTAATTGGTACGCACTTACCGACCACTTCCCCTTGCTTCAGTTTCATGCTTCTATGTTCAACATTTAGGACTCGTACGGGAACCATGTTGTTTTTAGGTTCTACAAGCATCTTTCCAACGACGTAATTTTGATAATGGTTTTCTGGATCTGGCTCAACTAAATAGAATCGGTGGCTCCCAGGATCACCTTCCAGCTTTGTCCAAATAAGTGTTTCTGAAGAAGGTGGTAATATCTCGTCTTCACTCATGACTGTCCTTAGAGCTGTGACATGCTCATCCCCGTAAATCATGGGAATCTCGACGTTCCTGTACTTTAGTACTTGCAAGCCGATGTCCAGTACTACATCATGCGCCTTCATAAAGTCGATTCCAATGATGCATTCGTCACATATATCGGCCACTAGGAAGGTATGGGAGAAGACTAATCCCGCAAGATTTATTGTTAGCAGTACTTCTCCATACACCTTTGCCGTTGCTCCAGTTGCTGTTTTCAGACAGTAGCTGCTGGTGTTGTGCAGCCATGATTGGCGGACAATGTCCCTCCTTATGATGGAAGCGGTGGCACCGGTGTCGATGGTGGCCACATACTTTTTCATGCCGATATGGGCTTCCACTGTCAAACTCTTATTACCTCGTTTGGTCTGGGAAACTTGAATTGTGGTCCTGGGGGCGTCGATTCCAGAATCCAACTTCTGCCCCGTGAAGTTGGTTCTTACACGTTTCCCGACTGATAATTTTGAGAAGAGTCATCCGCTGGACGCTCAGATGCCCTTTCATTTCGATTCCTAGCGCTGCAGTGCGGACAACTAGTGTGTCTGGGTGGAGCTCTGCACTGTCGCTGTAGATGTCCAATTTTGTTGCAGTTCCAGCAGCGGATCGGTTCCCTGCGAGCGCTGTTTTCTTCTACGACGTTTGCCCTTTGGCACGAGCATTCGACGGTTGTTATCTCTCTCACGCGGTGAAACCCTTGTGATGCTTGGTCAGCAGCTTTCATTGTCAGGGCAAATGCCAGTGCCTCAGGAAGGGTTTTCTTTCCAGCCATTCGTACAGCCATTTGCAGTTGTCGGTCCTCTATGGCTTGGGTAAACGCCTCTACAGCCATTTCGTTGATGACATCCTCGCCGGCGTTGGGATACGACAAATGCACCAGCCGTTCGATATCCGCTTGCAACTGCTGGAGCGTTTCTCCCCGCTTCTGGATTCTACTGCGCAGTTGCACCCTGTATACTTGCTGCATGTGGTCATCACCAAAGCGCATTTCGATAGCCTTCACCAATGCGTCGTAGTTGCGTTGCTTTTCTTCAGAAATAGTTTGAAGCAACTCTGCAGCTGTGCCTCGTAGTGCTAGCGTTAGTGCGATGGACTTTTCCTCGTCGTCCCAGCTGTTGGTCATTGCAGCTGCTTCGAACTGCCGCTTATAAATTGGCCATGATGTTTGACCATCGAAAACAGGCGGTTGCATCTCCTTCCTTCTAGGGCAATCAGCAGAATATTCTCGGGCTTTCTGTTTCTTTACTTTATCCAGTTCCCTAGCCAAGTTCTCGAAGTTTGTCTCATGCTCTCTTGTTTGTTCTTGTAATTTTTGATTGATTTCGACAAATTGTGTCTCATGCTGGTTTAATTTGTTATCAATCGCGTCGAATTTTACTTCTAGAACGTTCTTAAATTCTTCCACGGAATCTTTTTGTGCAGCGACAATAGAATTCTTCTGTTCTTCTAGAGAATTCTTTTGTTCTTCTAGAGAATTCTTTTGTTCAGCGAACTTAGATTCGATAGAATTCTTCTGTTCTTCTAGAGAATTCTTTTGTTCAGCGAACTTAGATTCGATAGAATTCTTCTGTTCTTCTAGAGAATTCTTTTGTTCAGCGAACTTAGATTCGATAGAATTCTTCTGTTCTTCTAGAGAATTCTTCTGTTCTTCTAGAGAATTCTTATGTTCATCTAGAGAATTCTTCTGTTCTTCGAGCTTGGCAAGAATTAATGCCATCATAGCGGCCATGTCAACGCCTGTACTTACTTGTTCTTCTTTTTCATCTGCTACTTCGAATAGCATGGATTTAGGATCTCCTCCCTCACTTTCGACAGCTTCCTGCAGACGAAGTATGAGGTCACTTTTTCCCCCAGCTGTGGAGAGATTCCGTTTTTCCAACTCAGTTTTCAACTGAGGTATGCTGAGTTGTAGTAATGCCAACGTACGAACCATTTTTACTAATTCACTATTTTTTTTCTTTTTCACTTTTTTTTCCTTCTTTTTCTATTTTCTTAATCTTTACTACACTTTGTAAGAATTCAAATTCACTTCACTTTATTTATTTTCTTTTAATTCACAATTCACAATTCACTGTTTTTCTTTTCACAACACTTCGCACAGAATAAGTTTTATCCCACTTCTGACACCAATGTTACATTCGGCTGGGATTCGAAAAGATAAAACACTATTCTGTTTACTAAACTTTAATAAATCACTTTTATTACAAGACAATATCACTTAAAATCAACTTTTCCGCTTATTTCAATCTTTTCCACTTATTACAATCTTTTCCACTTATTTTAAATCACTACCGATACTATTCTAACTTTGCTTTACACGGTTTAAAAATAAACTGTCCTGTCGTCGGATTTCGCAACCCTTTTTATACTCCCCACTAAAGCTTCTCGAATATTCTATACTCCAACCGGAACAATCGAGAATGTACTAGTTTCGTTTTAGACCATTCACCATTCGTTGAGTTTGGAAGATTCGAAGTTTCGAATTCCGTTGAATAAGTTCGTCTACTTTCCATTAGATGGCGTTGTGGTCAATAAGTAGTACTTTTCAATCCACACTACAATATGTTATGTAACCTTAAAGTCAACGTTATTTTAATTACCGCTTTCGCTGAACTCTTTTCTGGGGTAGGTTACTTTGAAACTCAATTGGCGAATAACTACTCTTCAAGATCTAAGATGCACTTACCCTACCTACCATATATACTTAAATTAATTAAATGTTTATGTTGTGTATTGTATAAAATGTCCCTCTCAGTCTCAACAACGAACACTAAAAATTCCCTGTTACCTTTTTTGATATGAACTTATCATGAAACTTTTTATCAAATATTATGATCCCGCTGTGCTGACAAAACGTTAAAATTTGTAATGCAAAGACCTAATCGGTTAAGGAAGGCATATTCCTTCCATACCTAGCTTAAAATTATCGATCCTCAAACGTTGTTTTGTCGTGCTGAATAGTAAATTTCTCCTTAAACATGAACGAATAATATAGGTATATAGGTAGTGCTAATTAATTCAAAAGGATTGTTTTTAAAAGTCATATGATACATCGCACGTCATCACAATTTATTTTCATATTGTGACACCAAAGAAAACATTAATTCGCTAAACTGCTTTAGCACTAGATACCTAATAATTACTTGGAAAACTGTCAAATGTTTAACTGCTGGCATAAAAAAAAATACGTCAATACGACAGAAATCGATCAAATCCACTTAGAATTAATTTATTTATTTCACAAGAAAAAGCACAACACATGCAAAATTTATTATGACCATATTAGCAACAATTTTATTTACAAAATATTATGCCTGTCCATAAATTTTCATTGACATTTCGTTTAGCTTTAAACCGTGCGCAAACTAACGGGGTGTTAAAAGTTACGTCATGTTGTGTTAATTATATGCTACCAAGGTGTATGTCAACAATTTCAAAATTATTGATTTTAACCACTTGCCTCTCGGCCATCATCAACATGCACAGCCACTTGATCTAATCTTGCTCTCATCGAGCATTGGCAAAGTGACAGCATCATTATAATAATGCTGAATATGCACAATGGCCTCACAAATAATGAGCTACAAAAGTACAGCAATAACTGTCAACAATATAAACATCAAAAATGTAGGTAGTTGCCTGACCTGAACAAGGTGAAGTGTGTGTTTTGTTTATCGTAATTGTAACACATTGTTGTATGCAAATGTACCCAACATGACACCCAATTTATTAAACAATAAACACTTGCAAATCAGTTAGTTTAATTAAAGTTGATAGCTGAAATTGCCCGTGTGTATTTAGCACACCGACCGTTAGCATAATGTTGGCTTGAATAGAACTGATTTTGCTCGCATGTGTCATATAGGAAAACCCCTACATTACACATGGGTTACAAACACGCTTTATCGAAAGCTTAATCGGAAGTGATGAATACCAACAGGTAGTGATATATTCCGGGAATTACATTTCGAGATTCCGATGACACATCTTCAGTATACATGCGGACCTAAAATTATACCGAAACGTGTTTGTATTGTACAACTGTCAAAAAGAACTCTTTACTGATTGCTTATTCTTATACGTCAGTTTCAATCAAATAGCACAGAAAGGAATTGAATTTATGTTAACATTTAAAAAAGTATGTGACTAATCGGCTGGGTACTTAACGACTTCGGATATTGCGGTGGTAATACGAGAATACTAATTAACTTGGCTAATTAAATGAACAAAAATAAACGGAGTCATGCTTATATCAAACTGTTTAAATTTTTGGATAAAAATGCATCAAATGATGGTACATTTTGTAATACAAGTCACGTCAATGAATACATTTTTTATTTCTATTTGATTTGATTAATTGAAATTGTTCGAAGAGAAAATGTTACTTTTGACTTAATAAAGTAGGTAGCTAGGTAGGTATAATTCGAAAATAAAATGAAGGATTGAAATGTTTGATATTGTGTTATCAACTCTAACCTGTGTGGGACTTCTACGTCTACCAGAAAATCTGTTAGTAGAGGAAGTCCAAAAAGTCGTTTTCTGTCGCCTTTTTTGGAACTTGGTAGTCAATGAGCTGCTGACAGGTAATCGTCTATGCGAATGACATTGCCGTGTCAGAAAAGTATTTATATAAGTTTAAAGGAGCTGCTACAATACGCTCTTAACGAGCTTGATGAACTAATCGTTGTGGATTGAGTTTATCCTCCTAAAAAATAGCGGAGCAATTAAGACTGCTCCGTCGGTTTCACTGACATTCGAACTCGAAGTCTATACTTTACGGTACTTTGCTGAGATAGAGCGACTTTTGCTGTAACTTTTTAAAAATCATCCAACTCGTCCAGAGTTTCCGTATGCAGCTCGTTTTCGTCGTTTTTCCAATACCTACCAAATTGGCGTGTATTCTACATTGGACAGCTCTCTGAAATGTAAAAAGTCTTTGGTTTCGCCATTGGTCGGTGTAGTCTTAAGCTCCAGTCACATATTGTAACCGCAAATTAAGGAGCGCTTAAAATGCATGTCGCATTTAGTGACCTTCTAATTCGCAGCATTTAGTAATTTTCCTATGAACTAAACGAACGCACTTGTCATAAATAATAACTATATTGTTGACAAGCAAGCAAGTAAAAAAGCAAAATATTGCGTTTATTTTTGAATCAAGCGAGTCAACAAATGGATTTTTTTCAACTAAAATCCATTTTCAAACAAAAACACGAGTGTTGCCAAAACGATTTACGATCTCATTCTTTGTTTATCCGTTATCTCATTTCAGAGTAAAAAGACAATTTCGGAGGAAACAAAAAATTTGCTATCCAATTCCACTGAATTCGAGACAATCGAGATCCGCAAGGTGCACATCGATGAGGAGGCACCTAAGAGTCGGAATGGTGATTCAGATGCGGAAATAATTGATACCGATTTGAAATATGAAGTGGAGATCCTTCAACCGGGAAAGATCGAAAAGGAGGACATTGAAATCGAAGAACGTTTTAGGTAAGGAAGTAAGATGATTTTTCTTGAAATTTTATTTAATTAATTTTATTGGTTGATTGTAGAGCTCCTTCACTTAACTTTGACACCAACGAATTCTATGATGAAAACATCGAAGTCAGTGCGCAAGCTATTCAGGATGGACATATAATTCTGACAGTTGCTCTATTTGCATTGGCGCTTGTTTCTATTGGAACTTATGCTGGACTTGTCATCTGGCGGTCAAATTTGGAGTAAGTCAATAGTAAATGATCACTTATTCTGAGGATTCATATTTAGCAATGAGACAGAGATAGGATTGAAAGTTTGGAAAATAGAAGAAATTCCATTATGCGATGTATTGATATATGTATCTAGACCTAGACAATTCAGCTTACGTTTTTAAAACAACAAATTCAACATCAGAGAAAATTATGCATCTACTATAGACAGAAAAGCAAAAAGCAAGTGTCTACATTAGGCGTTTTACATTTTTCGTTCAGATTAGAGCACTGAACAGAGCTCGATCATGTCGAGCATGCTCTGAACCGAGATGCTTAGAGCGATCTGATTTATTTATGAAATACATTTGGTCCGCTAGTGCTGCACGTTTGTTCCGGGGTACGAGTGTTTAAAACTCGAGAACCGCGCTGTACGACGGAGCTCAACCTTTCAGGAAATATTTAGTATTCTATTATAAGTAATTAAAGGGAGACCCCATAGAATGATTGCATCAGAGTAAGCTGGCTTAAGTCATTTCACGATTGAATTGCAATTTTATTCTGTGATCATAATAGGATTAATCGGACACCAGTTTGCCAAAACGTATATAAATTTTCGTCCATATTTGAATCTAGCTTAAGTTCACAAAATCATATACCTATTACATATTTCTTGTTACGCACATTTTGATGAAGTTCTAAACTTCTAACAGTCTCAGAAAATAGGCTTAAAATATTTACAAAATATTTATAAATTATCGCTTACTTAGCATGCAAGATGTTTATTTTTCTTTTTTTTTCTATTTATAGAAGACGTTATGGAATGCGTCAAAGATTGATGACAGACGATGACTTCTGTGCAAACATTGACGATACTCGGCCATTTTGATGTAAGGGAACGGCTTTAATTAAATCAACACCAATTATTTACAATTAAATGGTCAACTATATTTTTTTTTTGTTATAGTTATAAGAAATCCCATCCGATATGGTTGTAATGTCACTCATGATCGCATCGTGGAAATTCCCAGCGTTTATAGATAGTGGATTAAATCTGGCTCCATCTTGTGTAGCTACTGAGTCGTCGACATAAATTGATGTAATAACCTTTAGTGTATTATTGTACGCGTTCATATACCTATACATTTTTTTTTAGAAATTGATGTGTATATGTTCACTTTGCCTTAGCTTAGAGAAGTAGCAATTATTGTAGGTATTCAATTTTAGTCTGTAATGTATTTAACCACAATGACTGTGATATTGATAGATTTACACCACTTAAGATAATATTAGTTGCCGTGACAAAGTTGACATAAAATTGTAAATGAGAATAAATTATCTAGGTATTGTTAAATTTATTTATGACTAGTTTTATTGTTCAAAAAATATAATTTTATTCATAGGTAAGGTTCTATATTCATTAGCAGCTGTTCTAATATAAATCTAAATCTAAAATAAATGACTTTGGATTTTTACGTTGAATAAAACCAAACGTCGTCGGTCGTGACATATCTACCTACAAAAAATATGGCAGTTTATACCGCTTTATTGACCAATAAGCCATCATTTTGGGTATACAAAACGGAAGCAAACACAATTTCCGGTGAACAATATTTCTGCAATTATCTGAATGCACATCCATATTGACAGCTACACCACCAACACCAACAAAGAACATCTAAGTATATTTTGTTTGTTCGATTGGACAGTAGAAATCTGAAACACTAATCTGAGAATCCCAAACGAAAACGCCATTAAGTCATGTCATGCAACTTTAATTTTGAACTGTACTGCTGCTGAAATGTCAGTTCCATACAATTTCTGCCCAGAAAATGACGGGCATAACTAGAGTTCGTAGTACCAAGCGAAAAATAGTGTCGTTTTCCATTGGTTTCACTCATTTTGAAATCCAACGGAACAAGAAAACTGCTTCTGGTTCCTGCCAGCTGTCTTACATAAAATACGTAAATTGCACTTGGGTAAGTGCTTTTTGAGTGGATTCTGACTTGAAATCGAGAAGCAAAATTCTCTCCTCAGAATCAGCAGAAGAGTATTTTTTGCGTCAATCGACCGGTTTCAGAAGTGATTTCCTTGATTACGGATGATCCCGGACACTTGTTTTTGCTTAATGGAAAACGACATAAGTGCAACAAAATGACACCCATCTTGAATTTCTCCATAGAATGCTAGAAACATATCAGACACGTCATAATTTGGGGTGAGTGAATTTACCACGTCATTGTTTACGATAAATTCATTTCAAAAGAGTGAAAGTTTCCAATCTATCCCGCTAATGTAGAAATCAACGCCAAGTTGTCCACTAACAGTCCATATAAAATAAGGGTAGTAGATAACTATTCATGCAACGTTTCATAAACGCTTCAAATAACTGCATGCGTTAATGATAGTAAATCAATCAGTAGTTCATACGTCAAACAGTTTAGGTCATTCAAAAAAATATAATATTTTTATTTGCATAAAATCTGTGTTTTAAAAACGCCAAGATTGTTTTTGACTTTTTCAAGAATTGTTGGCAGTATTATTAGACATTAATTTTGAGTCCTGCGGTGAGTTGGATTTATCCGACGGTATTTATTTGCTCTATCGTGCCGGACTACTGTGCGAGGAGTCCCAGATTCGATCTACGGAAAATACAAATTAGTCGCAGAAGTGTTTATTTCCAAGAGAAGCGGTTGAGAAACAGTGATGGAGCTGTCAAGTAGCTCACAAACACAAAAATTAAAAAAGTTTGCGTTTTATGTTCCATTGAACACGAAAAATCTACGATCTGAAATATAAATCCAATGTGTAGACACGAGTACCTATTATAACTGTGGCGCCAAAAATTGATAACGGTATTTTTTAGAGGGGTTGAATACAGACATTTTTTACTATGGGAGGAGGTATCTCTCTTCGTTTATTCGGAAGGGGTAATTTATAGAAAATAATACTTAAAATCGAAAAAAAGTTGAAAAACAATGGCAACACTTACAATAAAGGACTTTAGGATTTTTGGAAGGCAGGAATGTGTTCTTTGATATTATTTTTAAATCAAGTTATATCTGTTAATAGTTAATGTGAAATTTGAAAATTATTATTTTAGCCAAATGCATTAAAAATCAGGGATCGAAAATACCGGGTATTTTGATTTTTTTCTGCAAAAAAGGCCAGTAGTAGTTAAGGTTGTAAAATAAAAAGAAGTACATCTGGTTGATGCTGATGAAGCTGCCTGTCGATTCCTGTTATGCCTTTAAGAACTTAACCCATTTTGAAAATGGGCCACATAAAATTAGTATTTTTGGCCACATAACATAAGTGGCCAAATGAACCAGTTATTTCAACCATTTATTTTTTCTAGCCGAAACAAAAAAGTTTATTTGACCCAATATTATTTCTAGTGAAAATAAATTGATTTATTAGACCCAATATTTTTTTGGGCCATAGAAAATGGGTAATAGAGGCTTTTAATTTTTTTGGGTGAAATATTAGGTCTCTTATTATTATGATGATATACAAATTTTCATCTGCTAAGTACATCACACATATGTATAATACATATTTTAGGTTGTATAAAAGGGTATTTTACACTTCAGTGCCTGGTAGAGGGAACAAGGAAAGAATTTACGTTTTGACAATTAAAAAAAAAATAAAAAATGTAATACTAAAGCTGCCAAACACGACATACGCGACATATTGTAGAATATGCCACGTTTTATACATTGTGGCATGTGCGAAAAGTATGCCGAGTACACGGCATGCACGTTTTGTCTCAAAGTTGGCATATTCGTATGTCGACGGTGACTGGCATTGTGTTTTGCCGCAGCGGAGATGCATGTAATATGTTATAATATGTAGGGTGTTGAACAAAAATATTATTTAACTGATATTAAAGCGTCAGTAAATGTGACGCAATTCCATCGCTATTGGCTATTTCGGAGAGCAAAAAATTGCCTCAATTGAAGATTTCTTAGACGTTTTTTAATCCATTGACATCATAGCCATCCTTTGATGGAATTTGTTACTTTATGCATTGATAGAAAGAAGACGAACCATATTTTAGGATATATACTATATTTATTTCGAAATGTCACCAGAAAGCCCTAAAATCTTAATTTTTCCAAATATAGTACATATATATCCCAAAATATGGTTCGTCTTCTTTCTATCAATGCATAAAGTAACAAATTCCATCAAAGGATGACTACGATGTCAATGGATTAAAAAACTTCCAAGAAATCTTCAATTCAAACGATTTTTTTTTATTCTCCGAAATTTACATGCCATTCTGAGTCGGACATATGGGTGCCAGTTGACAGACGCATGCCAACATAATAATGTAAGCGTCAATAATATGCCGAGTACACGACACGACATGCACCCTTTTATGAAATATTCTGACGTCGAATTGACGAGAATGGAAACTGAAGAGATGATAAGGCGTATGAATGTATGTATAATGTTACATAATGTGGATAAAACTAATATTTCAGGCTATTCTAATAGAATAAACTTGCGGCTTAACCCAAAAAAATATTGTGTTGATTGGACCCAATATTTTAAACCCGAAAAATTATTGGGTCAAACTAACCCATTTGTTAAGCAAAAATGTACATTATATTTTATGTACCAGGTTTCATTGGCCCAAAAAAAAATTGGGTCGAATGAACCCATTTACTTTGCCCAAAAAAAAATGATTCTAGAGAAAAAAAGCACTATGCACCACTAATTATATTGGGCCACAAATACCTGTTTCATCAGACCTTTTTCAACAAATAGGTCAATTGGGTTCGGTCTCTGTTAAAAATGAGCTTCATAGCGAAATGATACTGAGATGAGCAATTGTAATAGATTATCAGTTATAAATACCTAGAAAAAGAGGCGGAGCTACTTATTTCTGGATCTATGGAATTCTCGTTTTTGTTCTCAGCTGGAGGTCTATTCTATATGATTTGTGAATGGGACACACACCCATATTTTATTGGCACATGTTTTCTGATTTTTGTTATTTTTTTTGTTATTCTTTTCCTACTCACTACCATCGATTTTCAAGTATTCCATGAAATAGTCGCTTCAGAATTTGTTTTGTTTCGGAAATGTCAAAATTTAGCGCCGATTTAATGCAACAGAAAATTCTTTCGCGAGCTCATTCAGTGGAGACATTTTCTTGCCCGAGTATAACAAAAGTGTACGTAGTACGTATTACACACGTGTTATACCCGACTGCGACTTTCAGTATTCAGTTATTTATTTTATTTACCTACTACTAGTAGGCTACTAGGTACCTACTCTCTATTTATTACACGGATAAGCAGAAGGCACTCATAAAATCTATTAATACACTAGATAATCTGAACGTACCCATTTCAATAATCCGTATTCTGTTAGCACTGGCCATTCAAATGTCAAAATAGAGTAGCGGTAGGTACTAGAATTCAGTGGAGTACTAGACTTTGGATGTTTTCTTCAATTATTTTCAATCAACTTCAACCGTTCAAAGTTCAACACTTCATTCAACCATCAACTTCAACGAATGAAAACTGAAAGCTTTTTTATTTCATTTTGAACGGCTGTCAAGTGAACACGAAACGGATACGTAAAGCAGTCCACTGTTTTTACAGTGTACATTTTTCTCTCGCAATTTCTTCGGCTTCGTAGAATTGGTTAATCGCCGCTGCTGCTTCTAAATTTCGTCTAAATCTATTTTGTTTCAGTTCTTCTCTTTGAAATCCTAATTTATTTCACATTTACAAAACAAGTCAGTGCCTCAAAATAGGAAAATCAATTTGATCAATAATAACACGAGACGGAGGCGACTGAATTTCGATATTTATTTTGTGGTAAGTTCTATCAATACAGCTAGCAATTGCATTTTGTAATTATACTAATTGGTTTGCTTGCGCACCCACAATAGCAAATAGCAGGAAGGTGTAACCATAACCAAAGATGACCTCTACACACTGGGAAGAGTTCTATGCAACGCATCTACCGCCAGCAGACTTTGAGGACAATCGATCCCTATTGAAGGAGTTTTGTGACCGTCATAATAAACTGCAGAATCGTATTGTACTCGTCACTGTAAGTACTTGCACTTTTCATTCTCTTGAGGACTTTCATTGCCAGGCAGTAGGTATACATAAATATTCAAGTGGCAAAAGGCACCTAAAAATAATGTTAGTTTGCCAAAGGACAAGTATTGCTTTGTTGTATTATTTTTCTCACATCTGCAGCGAATCGTACGCTCTGTGGGGATCTGCACCTGGTTTGCCTTTGCATTGCACCCACCACCTCTATCTAACATGTAGGTAGTACCTATTATCAAATGAACGTGATTTCAGATAAATGTCAATAGTTCTAGAGTGTTCTTAATTGCTTAAAAATGAGCAAAATTAGATAGTTCTAATGGTTGGTTTTTAAGAGCCACAATTCTGTTCTATCGTAGAATGATAGAAATAAGTAGTATGTATTAAAGATCTGTACTTTGTTTGCTTTACTGTTGAATGGTTGCATATAGTATTAGTACATACAATGACTGATGTTGATCTTGCCCTTGACATTTATATGCAGATGGATTTGGGACAGATCGAGGGTATCACAACTGAACCATTGCATTAGGTATATTCAATTATGTTTTGTAACAGGCAATCGGAGAGAAACAATCTCTACTTTAGTTTGCATAGTTGCTGCAATAGTTCTATCGATTGTAGTATTATTAGCATAGGCCTTAGACTTAACCTTAACCCATGATAATATAAGAGGTTAGGTCGTTCCTTTTTCGTGAGTCTGCTTTAGGTTAAGATTAGGGTAAGGTTTTCACGGACGGAAAATATGTAGTAACATCAAGATTGGTCGTTTCGTCCTTTTCACTTTCGCTGAGGTTTTGCCGCATAAGAATACGGCCAAACACACGCGTGTCATTGGTATTGTGGTTAGTTATGATTGCTGTTGTCACCGTCAAGCCGTTTCGTCTCCTAACAAAACAGCATTTCACGCCACCGACTAAAAAGTGAAAGAACCAATATCAGTGTTTCTTTAGTCGGAGTAATTCATTTTAGGGGTTCGTTAACGTCAAGGAACGCGTTCTTGCGACTAAAAACTTGTAACAAACAGGACTTTAAAGTGTCCATCGCTATTTGACAGTAAAATGAGTACTCTACTTAAATATAATCGCAATCATACATCAATGATCCATGTCGAAAAATTATTGAGCACACCTCCAAACCGATTGAAGATAGGAATAGTGGATCTAAGTCTGGCAACATGTTCTCATATACATATATCTGACACTTCACATTGACAATATTGATCTGAATAGTTTAGCTTTTGAAATCCGAAACCATTCATTTTGTGAACCTTTTAAGCCTTGTGATTATTAGAACCATTTTATGTAAAGATGCCTGTCAACAATCCTTAAACACAATAACCTCTGCTACTTGATTAATAAGTCCTTTCATTTTTTGATTTTCTCTCTTACAGTCTGGCGGCACCACTATTCCTCTCGAACACAACACTGTACGTTTTGTGGATAACTTTAGTGCGGGGACACGAGGCTCCTCGTCCGCGGAATATTTCCTCGAACACGATTATGCTGTTATTTTTATGCATCGACAAAAGTCCCTCGAGCCGTTTACACGACATTTCACTGGTCAGCAGTTTTTCGATATGCTTGACATTACTGATGATGCGCGAGGTACAGCGATAACAGTGAAACCAGACTCTGTCGATGTATTCGCACCAATACTGGCCAAGTACAAAAATGCACGCGAATCCCAAATGATATTGTATGTGAGCTTTACTAGTGTTGTGGACTACATGTGGTTGCTACGTGCTGCATGCGAATGTCTGGCGGCCTTCGACCAAAGGGCAGTACTCTATTTGGCCGCTGCAGTATCAGACTTTTACATTCCACAAGATAAAATGGTAAGTCTCGTTTGTTAATTTGTAAGAGGACAGTTAGGTCAGTTTGTTTTATAATAATCGATGACAACTAGTTGCACAGACACAGCTATTCAGTAATCACACAGGATGTACGTCAAGGATATGATTTATTTGCATGTCGTTCTCCTTTATTAAGTTGTCAACGGTGCCTGAGGAAGAAAGCTTGTCACAGCATCCTTCCTCAACAAAAGTTTTGTTTTGTCTGTTCATGTTTCCTTTTTGTGTAATAAATTTGAATGTGGCGCAAGTGACTGGGTAAAACCATAAGACTGGTTGTAATTATGTATATTAGAAGTTGTTAATTATTTTTGCAATTTATTTTGTCACTCACTATCATAGGTGTGAGTGGTGGTGTTTATGGTGTTATCGCCAAATTTGTGTCAATTTAACACGCAATCAGGCAGGGCAGTAAAATGCTAATGGGTTTTTGTTTGATGAAGGTATTGTGGATATCAAATCATGACGAGTCTAATTTTAGGCAAATTCAATTTTTGTGTATCCTCTTTTGTTAGATTGTCATCACCTCCTCTGGGGTAACCTTTCCTTATCAAGTTAAGTCAGCATAAAAGCTTTAATGTATTCCGCTCTGCTGTAACTTGCGCTAACAATGTGACATACCTCCACTCCATATCTCAAAAGGGCTGATAAAAGGTTTTCTCCACTTTTCTGAAATATAGACCTTAACGAACTGCTGACGTCCATCCATGGAGCTCGCAGTCATATCTCAACATGGAATTATCCTGTATCCTATCTGAAGACGAGATAGTAGACAAGCCACAGCCTGATTGTCGATTTATAAGAGTATCGGAGATAAATACATCGATTTTTGCCAGGTACTATTCACAATCCGCCCCACAACGATTGGTTCCTCGCACCGGATTGACTCGTCGCTGGACCACCCTGGCCACGACCAAAGATCGTCAGCCCCATCAGCACAATCATCAACTTACGTGAATTCGTCATCACCATCAAAAAGTGCAACCAGATGAATACCGAACAAGTGTGCATGTACGCACCAACAAACTCAAACATTGTTTTTTTTTCACAGGGGAGCAGACAATCTCGGCAAGTCTGCCGCCGGAATTGAACCCAACCCAGGCCCCCAGGTCTGGGGGTCTAGCACGTAACTTGATACAATCGAGTTCAATCGATACAATCGAGCTCTGGCAGCACCTAATTTGTCTCAATCGAGGATAATCAATGGAGAATAATCGATTGAGACAAATTAGGTGCTGCCAGAGCTCGATTGTATCGACTGAACTCGATTGTATCAAGTTACGTGCTAGACCCCCTGGTTATGCTCGGTCTGCCGAAATAACATCCATCGGAACGCCACGTCAGTCAAATGCAACGTGTGCTTGGAATGGTGCCACCTAGGCAAATGCTCAGGATTGAACAGCCACAAAGAATGGAAGAGTCAATTCTGGGTACGCCACCACTAGTACTCCGCAACAGCAGCCAAACGCCCAAATGTGGATATGTTCAATCTGCCACAACAAAATTCGCCAAAACTCCACCTCAGTTAAATGCAACCAATGCATACATTGGTGCCACCTGCGCAACTGCTCATGGCTTAGTAGACATAGACAATGAACCACAAGTTTCATTGGCAGTTACTGCCAAAATGCCCAACAACAACAACAGACCACAAACAGATCCCCACCTCAACCGAAGCCCACCACAACCACAGCCCCCTCCAACCACAAGCACAAACACAAAGCCACAACCCCTCACCGAACTCAAGGTGCTACAAATCAATTGCAATGGTATCACGGGAAAGATAGACGAACTAACCCATTACATGGATCGTAACAACATCCTCATAGAAGAAGTTCAAGAAGCCAAGCTCATCCCAAAAAAAAACTTAGGAGGTCAGGAGACTATGAAATCATTCGTCTTCATGCCAGGACTACCGACCACGCCGGCGGACTTGCATTCATCGTGCACGACAGCTTACAATCCTATCAAAACTTATCAAAACACTACCTGCCACGGGTATGGTTGCAAAAAACTACCGCGAATACCCCTCTTGTCGCTAATAATATTACCATTTGACATGCCAAATATCTACAACCGTCAACAAAATTTCTTTTTTACAGAGCTAATAATAGAAATAACTAAAAATACATCAACTCGAGAGCCGTTGAAACAAATGTTCACATTCATGAAATTCCCATAAACCTCTGACATAACCCCTTGAACTCCTCGGGGTAATTCTCAATGTTGAATATTTAAGTTGGACACCACGAAGTTTCCATCCCAATTGTCCCACAAGTAATTTCAATGCCAGTGAACTTGAAACATAAAAAAAAACTAAAATCGTTTTCTCTTTGGAGTTCAGTACATTTCCGCTCTGAATCAATAAACCCCAGTACAAGGTTTTTTTTTTATTTCTTCTTGTCTGCATAATAATTTCTGTCAATGGATAAGTGCCCTCACCTAAGGGTCGGCCGGCGGTACGAACTCTTTTTCTTGAAACAACTTGTCTATTGTCGCCAAAAATGCGATATTCATACAGTTTAAGAAAAAAGTGTGTGTGGGCAAGCCTTTCATACCCCTTTGTTGTTTTGCTTACCTTACCTTAGCAGCTTATGATAGAATTAGATATCGATTCGTCCAGTTGGGTGTACAGTTTAGGGAGGTGATACTGTGCGAGCTAATTGGTGTGGATGTCTTCTTTGTTAACTTAAGCTGATTAAACGAATGTGTCTGCTTATATTTTTTATGTATTTGTTTCTTTCTTCAACAGCCAACTCATAAAATCCAATCGGGTCAGGGAGCGCCAACAATATCCCTGCAGTTGGTGCCAAAAATGCTTGCACCATTGGCTAATTTATGGGTGCCTCATGCATTTGTGGTGTCTTTTAAACTGGAGACTGATGAAAACCTATTAATAGCAAAGTCGCGGGATAGTCTTAACAAATACAAACACAAAGTAAGTTATGAGCCCGCGATATGATATGGTAGTCATTAATTAAATGTTCTGTTCACCCCAATTTTTCCCAGTTAGTAATCGCAAATGTACTACAGACGCGTAAGCATCGGGTAGTATTCGTAACACCAAACACATCCTATGAAGTGCATTTAACACGCGAACAAGGCCTAGCTGGACTGGAAATTGAGGAACCAATTGTGGCCGATGTTGTAAGTATTTTTCTTTATCGCTTATTGCGTGTGACCAGAGGTGGAAATGGACATGAAAATGAATTGTCTTTACGTTGTTAATTAATGACTGAAGTTGTTTTCTTTAGGGAATAGAAGATGGGAACTTAGTCATAGTCATACTTGGTGATTTGGGAAGTTTGTGGAAAATATTTTTAGTCACATAGGAACTTCTTGGATTTTTTCCAGTATCTGTCGACTGTACACTTTCCATATTTTTACCACCGACTGTGACTCTACTATGAAGTTTCCTTCTTCATCTCTATAGGTTTTTGTACGGGTCTTGTTGGCTTGACACGTTTTTTTTTACCTTGGTTGGTAAAATGGAGTATAATCTCTGAATACTTTTAATCGCGCGCTTTTTATTGCTCGTTTCTTTCTTCCGGAGAAGCGGATGTTTTTGCCGCCTCTTTTGCTACTTATTGAAATTTAAATGTGGTTGAATTTCGGTCATTGGGCGAGTCTAGTTTGAGATAAATAAGTATTAATTAATTCCCCCAAGCTCGGTTACACCTTATAAGTAAGACCGATCCAACCCGTGAAGAGTACTGTGCCTCCCGATGGATTGGTATAGGCGGGTGTAGGTTGCTTAAGTGAACCCTCCATTCTCCGCTATCGACTCAAAATCGTCAAGAATCTCCATACGGGTAGAGGAGAAACTTGATCTAACCATTTTTTCCTGGGTCTACCTACTTTCGTAGACTGGACAAAGAAATAAGTAAATAGCAGAAAGAGGAAGGTAATTCTGTTGGTTTGTCTTTGAAAGACAGTGGCAGTCACTTTTTGCCATGCGATTTTTATCCGGCTACTTCACCCAACCGAGCGATACGAGCCAGGGAGCAGGGTAGTAGATCACTCGATTTTTGTTTTTTTTTCTGTTTCACAGACACAAGTCACAGGCGACACGTTCAGCCTTTTAGAGTCAAACAAATTAGTCCTAATATACCGAGTAGCTCTCTTTTAGAAAATCGAAATGCACGACAATCGCACAGTTCCATTATATCAATCACTTCCTTCACATCTTCCTGCCAGTAGTACTATTATTTTATTATCACACGTTAACATTCAATACAAAATACTAAATGTTCTCTAAAATTGCTTCATTCCGTCATTTCTTCTTCTCTTTGCCAGGTGCAAAAACATAGCGAATTCATTGCTTCAACATGTCGCCAATGACCAATGTCGATGCGACAAAGGCGTACCATCCAAGTTGATTGTCGCGTAACTACACCACATTTTTGCCGTCTACTTAATCCAGGTCATGGTGTGGGTCGTAAGTATTAGACTTAAGTTAGCGTATCACAAGAATAAAATAAATAAAACAACAACACAATCAAACAAAATTGGCTTCCCGCATAATATACAAAATGTGATGACTACTGGCGACAACAAAACAAAATATTTATGTAATATTATATATAGCGATAAGAAATCAAAACATTATAAAAACAACAAATTTTATAGTTTGTCTGCGATGTAACACCAACAATTTAGTCAATACAAGTAGGTATAGTATTTATGTAATTAAAGTTTTTTTTTGTTAATTTTATTTTCTGTTTAAAACATTCGAGATATGGGGTAAATAATATTGAATATACATAAGTAAAACATATAGACCAATTTATGAAAAGAAAACTGATAGCTAAGCTAAATAGCTAATAACCAATTAGCAAGCGATTCAATATACTATTTATTTTTTAGATTAGATTTACGCTTAAGAAGTAACACCAAATTCATGCATACATATAATGTACACAACACAGGTACATAATATAATTAAACATTTTATTTGTTATAATGCTATTTTTTGTTTCTATTTTCTGTGAACAGTGATTGTGCGTGATTTCAAATTGGTAAATATTGTTAAATTATAGTTTCGAGATGGATCAGTTATATCTGAATCACAAAATTCGAATCAGCCGCTTTAGCATTTCCGTATACTATAATTCTAATCTTTTGGAGGCAAGATTCAATGTCACCAAACTGCATTCATGTTTCAGCAATTCAGTGGATCGGCACTTTAGAATGATTCCTGGATGAAATTGCAATCGTCGATTGTAATTTGTCGATTGTAAATTATCAACGAGCAATAGCTGTGTAAATTGTTTTTAGAGGGACTATTCAAACTTTGAGAATATAATTACAAACGTTTTGGTAGGTATTTTTAAGAACTTAAATATTCAAGAGTATTGGAAACGTCTTACCTTAGGTTGCCTCGTAGTCGCTCTGGAGTAGAGTTGAAGATTCTCCGAGCCGGAACATTGATGTCCATACGCTCATACATACATACACTCCGTGCCACTTGATTAGGAACAGGCAGTTTTTTGTTTTAATTTTACGATATTTTTCAAACCCTTTGTTAATCTGGGAATAACCAATTGCAGAAGGAATGAGGGATATATTATGTTTATATTGTAAAAAGAAAAATGGGATTAAGTTGATAAATGCAACTTTTATGACACTTTTCCCAAAAGGGTAATAAAATTGACCTGTTTTTTCGTGTCACTTGATTAGGAACAGTAGCTTTATCTGCCTGTTACCATGTTTTAAATCAAATAAAAGGATACTTTGAGTATTAGAGAGCTTAGTTTAAGTAATAATTTCATACAATCTACAACTATGGGTAAAGGAAAGACATTAACCAAGGAGGAAATAGGCCAAATTCGAGCTTACCGGGCACAAGGACAATCCATCCGTTTCATAGCCAGCAAGATTGGAAGAGGCGCCACTGTTGTTAACAGCTTTATTAAGGACCCTGAGAACTATGGAAAAAACCGCAAAGGAAGAGTCAGCAAAGCAATAACATGTCAGGAAAGGCGGGCGATACTGAGATCTGCTTCAAGTTCAAGGCTCTCAAGGCTATAATTAAGGCAGAAACTGGAGTTACATCGACTGTTCATCGCGTGATACAGAAGGCCAGCCATATTGGCCATGAAAAAATTAAGAGAAAACCACAATTGAATGCGACACGTAAGATCCACCGCCTTGAGTTTGCAACAAGTGTGACAGGTGGAATCGAGAGTCGCATACCTTCGTCTTTTCTGATGAAAAAAAATTTAATTTGGACGGACCTGATCAAGTTCCTAATCAAGTGGCACGAAAAAAACAGGTCAATTTTATGACTCTTTTGGGAAATTTTTCTTTTTACAATATAAACATAATATATCCCTCATTCCTTCTGCAATTGGTTTTTCCCAGATTAGCAAAGGGTTTGAAAAATATCGTAAAATTAAAACAAAAAAACTGCCTGTTCCTAATCAAGTGGCACGGAGTGTATGTTTCAGTCCCAGTCACCTTATTTAATTCGAATCTTCTTAAGTCTATATTGCTGTTCTGTATTGTGCATTCTCCTCTAAACTCGATACAAATTTGACCGAAAATCATACAGAACATTTCACTGTGCGTTTTCATCCGTCGTTGACAATGTCCATGATGAGGATGCACAACGAGTCGGGTAGCAAGCCTTGGCAAGCGTCGACATCGGTTTTATACCTTCTACACTTCTACAGGAAGGTATATTCACTTTGTCATTACATTTGTAACGCCAAGAAGGTGTCACCAGAGATCCCATAAAGTATAATATATAATAATGCCATGTCCGTCTGTCTCTTACGATAGCGTCCAAACGAATCGACCTATTTTTACCGTCGTCGGCAGGTATTGAAAATGTCCTATATAGGTCAAGTAATTCTGGGGTGGGATTCTTCTGTAAGTTGAAAACTTTCAGTCGTTTTCGTTTGCACGAACGGTTTGCTCCATGTAACTCTAAAAACGAATGACATTTTCGTTCCGTGCGAGACTAATGTCGTTTTCCATTGTGACCATCAGATTTTTATTTCAGATCTCAGATTTTTCGTGGCGAATGGAACATGAAAGCAGATTGATCTGCTTTTGTAAATGTATTAGTGCGTTATTTGACAGTACATCAGCTGTGCAAATTGTTTTCGTTTGGCGGTGCAAAAATACGAAAAATATGAACTAATATGGATATTCATTTTCTTCTTCTGACGACGAAGAATCGAAATCCATAGATGACGAAGAAGAAGAAGAAGATGACGAAGATGATAGTAATTGCTCCAAAATTAAGTACTTGTCCATTTTTTACGTTTTTGTTCTGAATAATTGCTTTTTACGAGGCTTTTCGTAATTTTATTTTGAAAACAAATTCTGAATGACGTAAAACAGTTGTGCAAGGTATATTGGTATTAGTGAGAGTATGTGTAAATCTCGAAATTTATTGAGATCTGCAAAAAGTGATCCGAATCAAAAAAAAGATTGATTTTTTGTCCCAATGGAACATGAAAAGTGATCCGGATAAAAAAAAAGATTGATCTTATGTCCCAATGGAAAACCACATAAAACAACGACAGCTTATTAATTTACGTTTTTCAATTTCTTTGATTATTTATTATAGTTTAATCCCATTTGCGGCTATTTCTAACAATTAAGGTGTCAAAAGAAATTTCTGGTTTGCACTGCATAAAAGCTATGAACGTTCAATATGGCGATGGGGGCTCATGCCTACTTTGTGTAGTAAGACTGCACAATTAAATCAAAACAATAATGACAACAACTCATTTTTATGTCGTTTTCGATTGGTAATCCAGAATCGTCCGGAAGCAATCCGAACGCTTCTGAAAGCGTTCGATTGGCACTCAACTGACAGTTCTTCTACTGAAAAGAAGAGAAATTTGCTTCTGGATTTGAGTTCAGAATTGCGGAGAGTTCTTCCGGACGCTTCTGGATTACCAATCGAAAACGACATTAGTGAGTCGAAAAGTTTAAATTCTGACAGTCAATTCCCGTATATAATCCACTTGGGAAGACATTTCTGCTTTCCCCTTCCAGGAAATGAACCTTCCATTTGGATTTGTCAATTAATCAAGTGACGTCTACATGCGGCAACTGAACGATATGTCCGCCAAGAACATAGGAGAAGACCAACATCAGTGCGTTGTTGTTGCTATAGTAGGTGTTTATGTTTATTACCCTTCTCTCGGGTTTCTTCCTAATTGTAACCAACGCAATGGAAGGATAAGTATTTTAAAAAAGAAATGGCATACATATCAATAATTATACAAACAGAAAAGTAAAAGGAGCAAAAACGTACATTTAGGTGCTGCTGTTAAAAAAATGTTTCTCCAACTGTGACAATGATCCTAAAAGTATGCAATTTTGAGTACACTGCTTCTTAAACGTTTGCGAAGAGGAAGAAGAAAACAAAAGGAGTTACATGAAGCAAACTTTTGCTTTCGTGTGATTTCTTTCGATTTTTGAAAAGCGAAAGCGTTTTTCGTTTCGTTTTTTACCCACCCACTTATGCCTCTGTATATTTTTGCAAATGGAAAATTGTTTTACATTTGATTTAGAGCAATTGCACATTTTCATATCAGAACTTTACCGGAACTACTCTGTATATTGCAACAATAGCCGTATTTTATTATGCCCGTGATCTGAACCAGATCACAAATTAACACTAATTTGCAACAACTACACGTGATCCAACTTTCTATCTGGATAATTTTTCATGATGCAGATAGATAATAATGATAGTATACTACTAGGCGGATAATTTTATTCGTGTATGTTGGTAGTTCTATGAACAAAATTCAAATAAAGTGGCTTACAAAATTTGGACAACCCAATAACCAATCAAACCACTACGTTTCTCGCATAAAATTTGTAAGCCATCGTCAAATGTCAAAAAAATTACAATTGATCCTGGTTTGTTTTATTATGCTGATCTGATCCGGTTCAGATCACGGGCATAATAAAACACGGCTAATAGTGGATGAACATAGAATTGTACCAGAATCGATCGATATGGATACGTTCCATCGCTAACACCGTAACAGATTCGTTCCATTTTCAATTACATATTAAGAAATACATTATTTTGAATGGTATATCCGACAATTCATTCATTCGAACTTTTATAAATATTATATCTATAGCTACCACGATGTTTCGTCTCATTGCGAAGTCAATTAGCCTTGTTTCGTTCCCTCTCTTTTTAACAATTTTATTTGGGCAGTTTTTAGTTTTACGAGAATTAGTAAAATTTTCCCAATTTTTTTCTTAACCAAAAATTGTAAGTGATAATAAGAAGAACCAACCAATTTGAAATTATCGCCAATTACATTAAATAATTATCTTTTGATTTATTGTTATGCAATTTAAATTTATTATGCTTAAAAACAAACTTAGAAACTAAGTCGCGTCTGTAAGTTTCTATATGCCCGTGGTTATTAAGCTAGTAGAAATTGTAGGTATAGATTGAACTACCTAACCACTAAACACTCATATCAAAAAGAAAGAAAGAAAAAAAAAAAACAAGAAGAAAACCGAACTGATTAGAAAAAGAAACACGTTAACGGATTTAAATTTTCCTATAAAACAAACCAAAACAACAACTGTAGATATTTTCCCCTTTTTGTGGAGTTTTATAAGTAAAATAAAATTGAATAAAATAGAAAAACTATATAAAAATTTAATGCGCATAAAAATGTTTTTCATTAAATAATCGTTTATTTCCTTTTTTATTTGTCATACAAAAATATAAATATCACCAATTGGACCAAGGCAAAACAAAAAAAGGGTTAAACCAAGTAAAAACAAATGATAAAACATTTTTTATACTTCTTGACAGGAGGGCAGTAGTTTTATAGCCTAAACAAAAAAAATATTTCAAATACCTACGCTGTAGAGATTATTAAATCCAATATTATCCAAAGCTTTTTAAAGTTCATTACATAAGTGTGTAGGTATCCATACAGGGTTTTTCGCATTAAAAATATTATTAGAGCAACAAAATACAAATGCATTGCATATTTTATCGGAAATTTTAATAGCGAACAAAAATTAATTGTGCTAATCTAGGTGCTTTGTATATAAAATATTTACAAATTTAAGTGTAAACACATTTTTATTTTTTAAACTTCGTATGGTCTGTTAAAAGAAAAACATTATTTGATTTTGTAAAAATATATAAAATTCTTAAAGGCAAGGGTATATGACTGCTTATTGGAATTTGTTTGTGAACGTATTGTTTTAAATGTACTTTTGTATCCAATTCCTATACAAATTCTATTATTGTATAAAAAAATAAGATATTGTAATTTGAATACTGTAATGTAAATTTCGTGTAATAAAAGTCAGAGTAATGCTTTAAACTGGAAACGTACATGTATTTTTGTACTTATTCATAAATATTTGACTAATCCGATAGACAAGGTAAGTTCTTACTTCTTAGTTCTAATATAAAAGAAAAACAACAAATAATTTTTTTTGTAAATTAATAAGTCTCTTTAACCAGTGAGTCTCGGAACACATGCGCGGCGGCCTCCTACTGATGAGGAATCAGCTGGGGGGATAAGTAGCTGTAGGACAAGTGAAATTCGACAACTTGTAAAAAATTGTGTAAAAAATTGTGATTTTTTTGTTTTGCCATCTTCACCTGTTAAACAATTGACGAAGAATGCCGACAAATCGAGGGAATTTAATTCTTTTGACAAGTGCAACGGTTTACGTTCTGTTACAGAATTAATTTGTACTTGTCGGACAAGAATAGTTAGACAAGTGAATTTAGACTTGTCGACTTGTCATGTTGTGTTATAGGCCCCAGGAAACACGGCTGGCTGAACATTTTGTAGAGGTCCTTCGAAAGGACACGTAATTGGCCCTTCTACATACGTCTCTGTGGCCAGTTTGAGTGAAAGATATTCACCCCTATTGTCGTCGTCGTTTACGACTCTAAAAAAAAAGCGACACGACTGTTTGGTATTGGCGACTGAAAATAAACGACTTTTGTCGCGGCGACGATCGACAAATAATGGCGTCTGAAATGTCAAAAAATGTGGATTGTATTTTTCGACGACGATCGTCGGTATTGCGTGAGGCGTTTTGTGACGACGTTTGTCGGCGAAATGATACATTTCTGTCGTCGACTACTTTGCGGACGACTGTGTGATAATGTGTTAAAAAAAGTATGTGTACTTAATTTTTAGTTAACAAAAAGACAATTATAGTTATTTTGCAGAATGGAGACAACAAATAAAAGACAATTTCTACATTTATTGAACGAAATGCAGACAAATATTCCTTTGGCAAAATCATTCACGAAGGCCTAACAAAATTGATGTTAATCGGCAATGAGACCACACATAGCCTTTTCTCTGAATTGTCTTGGACCATATAAATCAACGCGCACAAGTAATGAGTTATTACACGACGACCCTAATTAAGGCCATAAAATCATTTATGATGAAAAACCCAGAAAGCGGAAGGATGCAGTATTTGGGTATCGTTTTTTGTATCCCTGCGGATGTGGCACAGGGATATAAAAAGGGCTGCAACTATATCAATAGTTTGCATTAATTTTTTACAACTGCGTGATCAAGGGTTAAAGAAATGTATGTGTATTTAATATTTAACTAACGAAAGATTATTCTTTAAAATGAAAATCACAAATAAAATACAATTTCAACAGTTAGTGAAAGAAATGGAGAAAAATATTCCGTTGGCAAAATCGTTCACAAAGGACCTAACAAAGAGAGATGTATATCGGCAATGGGACGACATAGCCTTATCTCTGAATTAACCTGGACCACCTTCGACTTCGATAGTCTAAAATACATTTAAAATCTGAAAATAATTGTTATTAACATAATGTTTGCAATTTAAATTATTTTTACCACCCATTTAACGTCGGGAATATTCAATGGATTGGATTTAGTTCGAATTTCCTTCCTTAACTTTACCAGCACTTTTTTCTGGTTTTCTTCTTCGTCACTGCTTTCAAAAAACATGTCACACTATTCATTTTTGATTTGTTTTATTAAAAAATTAACCAAACCACAAACAAAACACCAGACCAAATATAAATTCGTCGACTGAAATGTCAAATCCCATGGTCATAGTTTGTGGAAAGTATGTGGAATGTGAGAGTTCAGAGAGTCGAGTCGTTTCAGTTACGCAATACCAAATTCCAAACGACTCGACACGACAAACGTCGCCAGTCGTTTGCGACAGACGACGACGACAATAGGGGTGATTATATTCTCATTCAGGAGGCGTGGTATCTGCCTTTTACCTTTTAAAATCGGTTAATATTATTATCGTAAAGTTTTGTAATTTGGGTAGATCGGTAGGACATTGTGCAAAAATAAAAAAAAAATTGGACATTTTCCATTTAAAAGGGCGTGGAATCCGCCCGCAATATGATTAGAAATTAATCTACTTTTTGATTCATGTAGGTTTATTTGGCAATTTTTTTTTTGTTTTTAGTCCCATATTCTTTAATCTAACACGAAAATTAAAAGCTAGGACACTATAAAAACTGAGAGCACCAAAAAGGTAAATCAAGCGATGCATGACATACATCAATACGATCAAGTCGAGCACCTTTACTCTCAAATATTTTGAGAATTACACCAGGACAAATTTTTATGCAGATCAGCTACACAGAACATTATTGCAACAACTGCGTCTTACGTTGATTTAGATTTATTTGTATGTTATTCGCCAGTACACACAAATTTTCAGAACAATTTTTGGTGTTTGCATTTCGTCTTATCTCTTCGGTTCCACTCCATCAAAGGTCTTCGACCGAAAATATCGCGAACAAAAATTATTCATAATTTAGTAACTGCGGGCTGAGGCTGGTGTAGTAGGTTTGTTAGTGCATTTCATACATAGTGTCAAACAAAAAGTGCTAAAATGCCACAATTGCAAAAATTCTGCTCTATTATTGGGCGACGAAATCCGTTTGAATCTGCAGCGTTAGGAGGAGTATCTTCTTCAAATATCTATCAGGTAAGTCGTAAGTCGTATAATAGAAACTATGTGTAGGTAGTGTAAATATAATGCAAATGCACCTAAGAACTCGTAATCAAATGCCATCAAGTGTGAACGGATTGTATACATATTGCGGACGCCATCCTCGTTATTCCACACGATATAGAAGGACTCTAGTTGAAACGTTTGACCGAATGTTAAACGGTAGAAATTTGAGTGCTGCACTTGCAGTTCGACGAGAAGACATTTGTGTTGGCTGACACTGTCATCGAGTACAACTACAAAAATAAAGCGAAGGACAACAAAAGCGAGTATAAATATTACATAATGTATACTGTATACACTATATACCTACCTACCTAGCTACCACTAATGATTTGAAATTGCACAATGATTGAGTGTTTTTTTTTTATAATATTTATACAAACAATTTTGAACTGTTAAACTATAAAGTTCGTTATTTGTACAGCTTTTGAAATTTAAAAAAAATAGCTGTACAATTTTTGAATCAACAAATTGATGGTTTCGCTTCGCTGTTCTTTCTGTTCTAACAGACCGCCCACTTTAAATGGACATATGTACCCTTTCGAAATGGAAGCTCTGATAGCTTGAGAATGGGGCGCCTGAACATCGCATACGCTTGCATTCTGCTATTCAAAAAGTGTTGGTGTTTAAATATGCCCAAAAAAAGTGACAATTTAAATGCAAAAATTGTATGGGCAGTGGCTCAGGGGTTAGCGTGTGTCGTGTTGTTATATCACTTTGGTTTTCTTGATACAGTCCCTTTAAACTACACTTTTAGTTTAAACTTTAGTTCAACAATTCATTCGGTTTCACAGGTTCGTTTAAACTTTGAAAAGCATTTTGTAGTTTAAGTTAAACTACAGTATTCTGCCGTTTAAACCTCAGATCAGCCGATTGTCAAAAACACAAATATTTTACGTTGTTTTGCGTATTCTTTGAAAGAAAAGACAAGGAACGATTTTAGAAAAGTCGTATAAAAGCTAAGTACTGTACAATACTATCAAATTCATTCATCAAATTTAGTTGAACTGAGTTCAATTGAACTGAAGTTTAGATTTATTGTGAAACCGGACGAGTTGAACTTCAAATTTAAACTCACGTTCAGGTTCAGTTGAACTTTAGTTTAAACTTCCAGTGTGAAACTGGGGGTAAGAGAAAGATAATTAGATATGTATTGTTTTCGTACAAAATTTCGAACTCGAGATTTTGATCAATTCTGATATTACGATGATGGGAACTCAAAAAAGTGTGTCTCGCAATTCTGTCCGTCCTATGTCTGTCTGTCTGTCCCACCCCTGGGGAATCTAAACGCTTGGACGGATTTGTTTCAAACTTCGTATTTAGAGTTTGTGGGCTTGCCGCTAGGAGGCGTTTTTTTGTTTTTATGCTAGCCCTAATATCAAGGCGGCTCTCAGATTGAGGCAACAAGCAATAAGCAACTATAGTTGCTATAAAAACTGCCAATAAGCAATCAGCAACCTTTTTCGTTCGAACGATAGGTATTTAGTAGCTTTGATGTGAAACTTCTAATTTAATTCAATGTAAAATAATTGTGAGCGATAATTTTGCGTGTTTCCTATTGCCAGTTGCTTATTGATTGTTGCCTCAATGTGAGAGCCGACTAACTGTACCTACTTCCCATATAAAAATTTTACGAAATAATAAACAATTTAGATTTTTTCAAAAACGGCTCTTAGTGAGGCGGCATAGTAGATATAAAATTGTATAACAATTGTGCACTTTGTGATGAAAGCATGAAATTTTTACCATGGATGACACATTATATGAAAATGATTTTAAGATATTGGGGCACTTCAGATTGCGCCGTAAAGGGGTAAAAGGGGGGGTCAAAGTTTGCATAGGAAAATTTTTATTTTTCATCCGATTGACCTCAAACTCGGTTTATGTACTCTCTATGAGAAATAAAGAAAACTAATTTCTCCGATTTTGGAAATTCAACTCTTAAAGGGGTAAAAAGGGGGTCGCTGTTTGTATGGGACCATTTTTATTTTTCATCCGATTGACTTCAAACTCGGTTTATGTACTCTCTATGAGAAATAAAGAAAACTGATTTCTCCGATTTTAGAAATTCAACTCTTAAAGGGGTAAAAAGGGGGTCGCTGTTTGTATGGGACCATTTTTATTTTTCATCCGATTGACTTCAAACTCGGTTTATGTACTCTCTATGAGAAATAAAGAAAACTGTTTTCTTCGATTTTGGAAAAATTAAAAAAAAAATTCTTATTTTTAAGGTATACTATTGTCATTCTTAACTTGATAGCAAACTCAGTTTTTCTTTAAAAAGACTGCGTCCTTTGATATCCACTGCGTTTCACCGCTGCGTTCCACTGCCGCGTTCTAACGCTGCGGTGAAACGCGCTCTTGTGAAAAATTACACATTATTTCTCTGACGCGAAGCGGTGAGTCATTTTTGTAGTGTGAAATGGAAAAATGAATCGAATTTGTAAAAAATGTACGATATGGGTGATGAATGAATAGAAACATTGATTTAAAGGGTGAGATATGGCTGATAATTGCAAAGGAATTAAATGAGAACGTATTCTCCGACTTCTTCTCTCTTTTTATTTATGTCGTGCGGTGCACCCAAATTCTTTTTCTTTTTCCTAAATTTCGTAGCACGGCATTTTGAGCGAATCTGTTTGACGTCGTCTAACGCGTCGTCTCACCGCGGCGTTAATAACGAGTTCTGTTTGACAAAACCTTAATATCCTGAAGAATACGTCATACTCAGTTTTTAGCTAAACAGTTTAGTAAAAGTGCTTTTCGAATCCAAAGTTGTAACATTTGTCAGCATAATTTTACAAAAAAACACTCTAACGATTTTGATCAAAATACATATTTAAGACAACATAAGCATTCTAAACATGATCACGTACTTAGTTTTTCTCAGAAAACTCGAGTAAAGCCGTTTTGTGAATATTTCTCAAAAACGACTTCCTAAATCCCGATGTATTCACACCCGGTATATTTTTGCAAAGCCCAGTAGCAATATAAATCGAAATTCATCGCCTACTTGTCTCTCCTTCAAGTGTCAGTTCGGGGGGAAATTTTGAAAGTAATTAACAAGGCTTCAGTTACTAAACCTGGATTACGTCTTGAGTGGGTATGATTTTAAATGTCACCGAAATTTAATGCCTAAATATATATTTGCCGAATTTTCACCAATGCAATACTTGCCCTTATAGAAACTACCAATTCGTCTTATCTCGATGTATTTTGCCCATCGAAAAAGTTGGGGGCTATGACCGAAAATACTGTGAAAAAAAAGATAAAAGTAATCACAATTGCATGAATCTGTTTAATTCGAGGCTGTTGCACTCGTAGGCTTGCTAGTACATTTAAATTATAGTCTCAACACCGTGCAAGTGCTACGATGCTTCAAAAAGTCTGTTCCCTTGTTGGGCTGCGAACTCCGTTAAAATTTGCAACGTTAGTACGGGTATCTTCTGCCCATCTTTACCAGGTAAGTCGCGTGAAAGAAGTTTACTGCAAAAATATCTATAACTGCATGTGAATAGAATATGCGTTGGGTTGGTGCACCCAAGATACTCATAATCAAAAGCCAACAAGTGGTAAAACAAAAGTGATTGCCAAATGTTCCTCTCAGCCAAATCAGTAATTTATATAAAAATATTTGAGTAGATAAAATTAATTAATTGTTCTCTACAGACAACGGCCAAAAATAAAATATGTGAGCAATTTAAAATAAAATTCTTGATTGGAGCAGTGGTCATATTATTTTAGAAATTGGTTACACAAAATTGTCAAAATAGCTGAGTTGTGGACTTTGTTTTAACATCAAAGTCAACATTTAAATATTTATTTTAAAACGTATTTTTATAGATGGTCTATCACCTCACGAGAGGTTATCTCCTTTGTTTCACCTTTACGAAGTAATCGTTTTTTTTTTTTTTTCGATCTACTTTTAGGTAAAACGCTTACAAACCACTCAGGCGGCTGAGTGCGATGAACATCAACTATTGGAATGGAAACGCGCACGCCCTCTCAGTGAAATGCCCGTTATCTCTCGTTTGTCGATGCTTTTACAATTTCTTCCTGGAGGTACCAAAGACTAATTACTTTAAGCACTGATCAATTAAAGAAAGTCCCTTAATTTTAGGAAGATACTACAATTTAAGTTATTCAACCCTAATGGAGACATACAATAAAGAACATGGCGATATTTTCTGTATTCCGGGAATGCTTGGTGGAACGCCGGTTGTTATCACATACAATCCTGATGATTTTGATAAGATTTATCGTACCGAAGGCGTATGGCCTCATCGGAAACCGTTCGCAATATTTTGCCATCATCGCGATAAGCTTCGCGCAGATTTCTTTCAAGGTGTCGCAGGCTTAATACACACGTGGGTATCACAAAAATATATTTACGTGTGACAATGACAAAACATCCACTTTTTCATTAACAGTAACGGTGAACAATGGAGCAATTTTCGTTCGAAAGTAAATCCCATTCTTATGCAACCACGAATAATAAAGTCATACATATCGAAACTTGAACAAGTTAACTGGGAATTGATTGAGCGGTAAGGCTAAGGATCTCCTCCTTCTCTAGATGTACAACACACTATAATCCGTAATTTCCTACATTTTCAGAATTAAAGAAATTAGGGATCCCAATACACTGGAAGTTCCAGACGACTTCGAAGATGAAATCAACCGATACACTTTGGAAACGGTAGCCGTTATTTCACTGGATAAACAAATTGGTCTGATTCGAGGTGGTCGGGACAACTTGGAAGTGAAGGAACTGTTTAAAGCTTTGACAACGTCCTTCTGTCTCTTTTATGAACTCGAATTTCAGCCATCATTGTGGAAGTATTACCCAACTCCGAAATACCGTAAACTGATTAGAGCTTTAGATACGATAAATAATTTCGTCAAAAAGTATGTCGACGAAGCAATTGAGCGATTGGAAAAGTCACCAAGTGATAAGCCCGAAAGTGAAAAAGGAGTTCTAGAAAAGCTTTTAAAAATTGACAGGAAGGTTGCCGCTGTCATGGCAATGGATATGATTATGGCTGGAGTTGATACCGTAAGTATTATATATGTTTCCGTTCACCCGAGACGGGAATCGTTACATAATATTTTGTTTTTTTTTTTTCCAGACTACATCTAGTCTAACAGGAATATTGCTCTGCTTGGCAAAAAATCCCGATAAACAGCAAAAGCTTCGTGATGAACTTCTACAGGTGCTGCCACAAAAAGACACTCCATTCAGTGAGGAAAACATGAAAAAAATGCCATACCTTCGGGCATGTATTAAAGAAGGTCTTCGCATTTATCCTTTGGGTCCAGGAAATGTTCGGACTACCGGCAAAGATCTTGTACTAAGTGGATATCGTATTCCAAAAGGTACTGATATCTCAATGATAACTATGCTGGCTAAATGGGATTCACAATTTTATGTTGAGCCGAAGAAATTCCTACCGGAAAGATGGCTGCGAAAAAATAATAATACCGAAAATGATGATGGTATTATCGGGACGAACTGCAGCAATCCTTTTGTGTATTTGCCATTTGGATTTGGACCACGAATGTGCGTTGGTCGGCGTGTTGTCGAATTGCAATCAGAAATAACTATTGCAAGGTTAATAAGGAATTTCATTCTTGAATTTAATTATCCAACGGAGAATGCATTCAAGAGTCAGCTGATAAATACTCCAGCAGTTCCATTAAATTTTAAATTTACGGACATACAATAAGTTGTAAATAAGAAAGTAAAAATAAATCATTAATAAAGATTCTAGGAAAGGCATTGCAAATATACAAAAATATGGGTTTGATTGCATAGAGATTAATTTAAGAAAATTAGAGACAAAAAGGGATACATAAACTGATGCAAAGTATCATCCAAAAATAAATTTAAAATATTAGCGGCACATGACTAAACTCTAACATTTCAAATGTAGGTAGGATTGTTGAATGAGTTCGCTCTGATAATGGAGTTTGCTGTCTGAAACGTACCTACCTATTTTTCAATATTAAAATCTTTTATTAAATGCGTTTAATGTTACCGGAAGAGTCATCTCAAAGATGACGATATATGTAGAGGCTGCGGAGACGAAGAGGTCCATGAGGACACACCTCACTTCCTCTGTCACTGCCCGAGTCTCTGTCACTTGAGGAACAGAACACTTGGAAGTTACTACTTCCATGACTTACAAGAACTTTCTGATATCTCACTTTTCGATCTTTACAGGTTCTTGAGGACATCAGGATGGCTGGACGATGTCGGATAAATACAAGAAGGAAGGACACGTAGCTAACCACCCTAACACCTAATACATACATTTTTAAAGTAACAGGCTACATTTTCGTGTTCGACATGAAACTAAATTCCTGATCGGGTTTCGTTGTGTTTTTAGAAGCCATGAAAATGCAATTCATCTTCAGTGCACACCCAATGGGGAGGGGACTCGGGCTGACTATGTCCAACAAACCTAATAAATTTGTTTGGATTAGCCATTCCATGTAAAATGTCAAAGTGATATATGCCTAGGTGTCGAATTAAAATGTACAATAGTCAAAATGTAATTATCCCGTACAATCCAAATTAAAAAGAAAGATAATGAGATTCATTCCGGCTTAAGAAAACCAATATACAACATTTCTTTGTCCTTCGAAACGGATATATTTTTCACTAATTCACAAACACTCCATTTTGGGAGTGATTTTGTTTTATTTATTTGTACTCTTTGTACAAATGGCTAGAATGTTTAGACCGAGTGATAACCGATGCGCCATTAAAGTAAAAAAAACAAGAAATTTTGAGATTTATAATGCATTTATAGCCATATTTATTTGGTTTCCTTAAAATGCTTATTAAAATACTTGTTCGTATAGGACCAAGTATATTTCGTCTTATTTCGACGGCTTCACACCACTAAATAAAGGTCGGGGGACTACGACTGAAAATACAGCGAATTAAAAAAATAAAGTTACAATTGCATGAGTCTGTGTCTATTTCTGAAGAGTACACAAATTAAGATGTTGTATGGTATGGATAAGCCTGGATAAGGAGGTTGGCCTCGCAAAAAAATTTAAACAATTTTTAGGTTTTGTAGGGAAATTATTTATAAGACCTTAATCATCCCAGTCCTACTTTATGGTGCTGAGGCATGGACTCTATCAAAAGCGGATGAGCTTACTCTTGGTTGCTTTGAGAGGAAAATTCCTCGAGTAATTTTCGGTCCCGTCTGCATAGACGGTGAATGGAGGAGGAGATACAACGACGAACTGTACGGGCTGTACAGCGACATCGACCTAGCCAGAAGAGTGAAGGTCCAACGACTGCGGTGGCTGGGTCATGTAGAGCGAATGGACGTGAATGCTCCGGCCCGGAAGATCTTCGAATCCACACCCGAGGGACGGCGCAGTAGAGGAAGACCGCGACTCAGGTGGCTCACGCAAGTGGAAGGGGACCTCAACCAACTTAGCGTGCGAAACTGGAGACAGCTGGCCAAAGATCGTGCTGGCTGGAGACGTTTGTTGGTTGAGGCCCAGGTCCACCCCGGACTGTAGCGCCATCTTAAATAAGTAAGTAAGGGAAATTATTTGCTTGGGCGGTTTATGGTTTTGTCCGTTAAGGTTCTCCAGGGATGGTCCAATGTGGTGAACTCACACACCCCCTATTCAACTTATCCTAACCTAACTTGAAATTTATTGAGTCGTAGGTACGGTTTTTAACTTTTTAGTACATATACGTAGTAAAGAGAAAGATATTTTTTTCGTACAAAATTTCGAACTCGAGATTTTAATCAATTCCGATATTACGACGATAGGGAAACTCAAAAAGTGGATATCGCTGTCTCTTCTGGCCGTCCAACAATGGTACTTTTGAAAATTGGCTTTTTCTCGAAAACGGTAAAAACGATTTTAACAAAAACGTATTTTTAAGGTACTATCATCAATATCAACTTGATAGCAAACTCAGTTTTTCTCTAAAATGACTGCGTCCTTTGATATGCACCCAAATCGCTAATAATAGTACTTTAAAAAACTGCTCATATCTCAAAAACGCCATTTTCGATTATGAAAAATGACATTCGCAATAAACCAGAAAGTTTCGGGTATCTACACCTCAGAGATCCCAACACAGAGATCCCAAGCTCTATATAATTTCGAAAATGAAATGGACCGTTACACTTTTGAATCGGTGTCATTGTAATACTGGACCAAACAAATTGGTCTGCTCCGAGCAAATAGAGGTAACTTAGAAGTGAAGACAACATTTTTCCGTCTGTTATATATACTGAGAGACGAGCCATCGATATGATTTTTAACTTCAAAATACCTGCCTAGGACTGGATAAAAGTTTCGTCATCTCTGGTGGCGAAGCAATAGAACATTTGGAAAATTTGCTCAGTGAAGCCCAAAAGTGCAAAAGTTTTGGAGAATTGACAAGGAAATGGCCACTGTGATACCATATCCATTGCCATTGTTATCGGAAGTTGCTACCGTAAGTATGGTTTCACCTATCTGAGCCATTGATTTTTAGGATTATATTTAATTTTTTCACAACCACAATATCTTTAACAAGAATATTGCTCACTCTGGTATAGTAAATCCTGATAAACAGCAAAATATTCGTGATGAACTTTGTCAGGTGCTGCCATAAAAATAGTATTCATTCAATGAGCAAAAGCCATACCTTGGGGCATGTAGTATTAAGGAGGGTCTCTGCATATATCATTTGGGTCCAGGAAATACGCTCGGTTCAATCGGTTAGTCGGTGTAAAAAAAAAATAAAATAAAAAGTTGGCGCAAAGTCAGGCACTCTATGACTAGCTTCTCAACCATTCGATTGTGTGAGTTTTTTTTTGTTTTTGGAACGAATGGAAAGGACCTACACTTTTATGAATTAAGAAGCTTTTCAGCACAGTTATACTCTCGGTTGTTTGTCACAGAAAAAACCTTAAAACCTCGAACCTGGGACCCCTCGCACAATAGTCCAGCACACTAACCACTAGGCCACTGCGCCCAGTCGTTGTGCGTGTAGAATTGCTTAATCGACATCGAAAACATCTGCGGGTCTTAATAATAATAATCAAGTTTAACCTTCGCGTTAAGTTTATTGTGGTTGACAATAGATAAATATGTCATCATTCGATTATGGACACTCTAATATGATTGTTAGTAACGCGATGTGAGAAGTGTGAATAGATATGGTGTTGATAATACAATACCAGCGCGTGTACCATGACTCAAAACAAATCAAAAATAACACAAATCTCATATATGAATCTGTTAGTTTCCAGACTACTCGTATGTTGAGTCTGATTGTCTGGATATTAAGAAGAAAAATAGTTGTCTCGTTCTCAATGAAACTAGCGCTGCTGCTATGTCCAAACAAATATGTACTATTTTTAGGTACTGCCGAACATTTTTGGTGCAGATAGTAGATATGATACCTACAGGGTGGTGAATACAAATTTTTCAGTTTGCATGAAAAGTGAGGAAGGCAAGGAAGGAAGATGCGCCGATTTTGGGAATTGCATTCAATCTTACCCTTTGTGTAAAACAATAATTATAGTTGTGCAACTTTTATTTCGAGTAAAAAACTGATTACACAACATTTTTTATCAGTGCCCTGTGAAGTTTAACTGAAGCATTTGTCGATAAATGTAAACAATGGTTAAACCTATAGGGAGCACACAGTCTCGGGGAAGCGTATGTAATCTATATACAAGGTGGCGCAAAAGTAATCCTCCTTTCAGAAAATGCTATAAATTTTGCGATTGGCCCCTAATGTCAGTTCTGTTTTGACATTTGTGTAGTAAACACATGCGAAATACACGTTAATAAACAATGTTACGCTACACTGCTCCAGAACGCGGAATATTGGTGACTATTTATTTGAGCAATAATCGGTCGGTGACTTTGGCACAACGTGAATTTCGTCGCAGATTTCCTAGCCGTCCAACGGCTACTGGTGAAACACTGCGACGTTTAGCCGCTCGCCTCGAAGAGACTGGCACAACACGAGATGCTGCCAGGCGTGGCAGACCCCGGAGTAGCCGTTCTGCAGACAATATTGCTGCTGTAGCCGAAGATGTCATGGAAGCGCCGTCGACATCGACCAGACGACGTGCCACGCTACAGAGCAATGATAAACGAGTTCTTTTTGCCGCAACTTGATGAATTGGGATTGGAAAACATGTGGTTCCAACAGGACGGTGCAACGGCACACACTGCACGTGCCACAACCGATATGCTGAAGGATGCATTTCCCGGGCGCCTAATCTCCCGTTTTGGCGATTTGCACTGGCCAGCAAGATCGCCTGATTTGACCGCTCCAGACTTCTTTTTGTGGGGCTTTTTGAAGTCGCGGGTTTATGTCAACAAGCCTCAGACTCTTGCAGCTCTTAAAGACAATATCCGACAAGAATGTGGGGACCTATCGCCGGAAGTGTTGGCCAAAGTGATGGAAAATGCCATAAAAAGGGCTCAAATGACAATCAACTGTGGCGGCGGCCATTTACATGACATCATATTCTCGACTTGATGTAAAAAAAATTTAAAGACCAAATAAAAATAATCCACAAGAAGAATCAAAGTTTTTAATTTTTTTTTTAAATTACAGCCAAAAAACATCGGAAGGTTATTTTTGCGCCACCTTGTATATAAAAATCATGGTCAATTGTGTTTGTTGATAATGTTCTCTGTAATGCGTGAACCGATTTTGATTCTGGAAGTTTCCCATGAAAGGTGACGTTGATACCATGGTTTATAAGTTCATACGGTCTTTGTAGGTGTATTGGTTTATGAGTTATAGGGGCGTGGCAGCTCCCATACAAAAAATGCATTCAAAATCTTATTCCTCGATTGGTTAAAATTGGTCAAAGGGGCGTGGCACCTCCCATACAAAAAATACATTCAAAATCTTATATCTCGAAAACCAGCAAATCGATTGAGTTTAAATTTACAGATAATCATATCATATAATCATAGGTATAGTCCTGGGAGTGTTCCTGTAAAGATTGGTCAATATTGGACAAAGGGGTGTGGCGCATCCCATACAAAAAATGCATTTAAAATCTTATATCTCGAAAACCAGTGAATAGATTGAGTTTAAATTTACATACAATCTTAGGTATCGGCCCGGGAGTATTCCTGTGAAGATTGGTCAAAATTGCACAAAGGGGCGTGGCACCGCCCATACAACAAAAACATTAAAAATCCTTTATTTCGAAAATCACCGAATCGATTGAGTTACTATTTTTGGACAATCTTAGGTGTTGGCCTGGGAGTATTCACTTCTCTTCGACAGTCATGGGAGCCAACGTTTTTAAAATTTGTAACATTGATATGCATTGTCCTGATAGACAGAATACTATGTAGGCAATACGATTCCTGGAAAAACAAAACATGTACAGTGTACAGAGTACAACAAAAACTTGTTGGCACTGATTTAAATGAATTTGCAATTGATTTTTTATTTTTCTATTTTGCACTACGAAGTGTGCAGGTGGTCCGCTAGTGTGTAATAATTTTGTCTTTTTGTGAGAAACAAACCGAATTTGTGACTACACAGACGTTCGACGGCCTTGGCGAGATCACCTACCAAAGTGCACGTCAAATTTGAAAATTTAATCTTAAAGTTCACCTCTAGAAAATAAAATTGATGCAGCATTTAATTAAATGTAACTTATTTGTTGAGACAATGTATTCGAAGGTTTCATTAACTTTGATTATTTTTAGACTTTCACCTCAGCTGTGATCGAGTCAGGATTATTGGAAATGAGCCGACCAGTTATTCACCCTCAGAATAGTACTTGAGATCTTGAGAAGGCTTTTGGGAGTATGCTACACCTGCTTCATAGATTTGGAGAAAGTATACGACCGAGTGCCTCCAGATAAACTCTGGAGTGTCTTCCAAGAGTATGGAATTGACGGTTCTCTCTTGATAGCCATTCAATCTATTTACAGAAACTGTACAAGTTATGTTCGTTTAAACGGAGTTAATTCAATACCTTTAATCGCGATCGTTGGACTCCGCCAGGGGTGCGTTTTGTCTCATCTCTTTTTCATTACTTATTTGGACTGGATGTTATAGCGCAGTCTTGGGGAAGAACATTTCGAATTGGGAGATCTAAGGATAAGTCATTTGCTGTTCGCTGATGACTTGATCATCCTTGGGTCCTATCAGACTAAACTTCAACGCGCACTCGATCGATTTGTAACCGTTTGTTTTGAAGCAGAGATAAATGTGAAAAAAATCTGAAGTGATGGTCGTCTCCAGAACGCCTGTTTGATGCACTCTGCATGTTATTGGAGTCTCATTGAAACAGGTGGATAAATGTAAGTACCTCGGGGCCTTATTCACGTGTGGTGGAAGGAGTAATGTTGAATTTTCAGGTAGGATTGGTCAGGATGGGTCAATTTTGAGGCAACTCAGTCATTATGTTATCAGGAGGACTGAACTTGATGTCAATGCTAAGTTGTCAGTCTTTAATTCTGTGTTTGTTCCAACTCTTACCTATGTTCATGATCATGAGGTTTGGGTAATGAACGAAGAATAAGATCGCGGGTACAAGCTGCCGAAAAGAGATTCCTCCGTTGTATTTCTGGTGTGATCAGTAGAAATTGTGTTCGAAACACCAAAATGCGTAAGGAACTCAATGTTTTCGTGGAATGAGGAATGTTCCATACAGAGTAAAATTCTATCAATCCCCGAAAATACATATTCGCCTATGGTAATGGTATACCAACACTTTTTAATAACGATATTATTTTATGTTTCAAGTACAAAATGTAATGGTCCACCCTGTATTTAGAAAAGCATAACACGATCACATAGCCTAGTACAGGTCAAGTTCGCAACTAAGTTGTTTTTTCAGCAATCAACAACAGCATACACGACCATTAATTCTATTTATTCTTTCAACGAATTCGATAAACCGGTTATTATTTTAAATAGCTAATGATATTTTCGTTTTGGGCTTTCTTATCTTGGCGAAGATACTGCCAGCAGAAAGATAAAATAAATTATAATTTCAAAACAGTGCAGCTTTAGGACAGGTGTGCATATAATTTATTTAAGCAGTTGTACGAGACTTGTTGGACGTGCTGAAACATTTTAGACAGTGTCAAGAGTGTCAACAGTATTCTAGTGTTACAATGTTACAACTAAAAAAAGTCAGTTCTATCATTGGCCGGCGGAATCCATTCCAATCTGTGACTTTAATTTCGCCTACTAGTCTGCATCAGGTGAGTTGTAGCCGCAATTAATAAGAAAATGTCTGGAAATATAAACTTTTAACGAAACGAGATTATAAAATGACGAACAGAAATTAGCGGTTGAGAAGTTGTAAATCGAGTTCATCGAAGGTTGAATAATGAAACATTACAATTCGTAGATTAGAATATACGTTGAAGAAGGGTAACTCTTGGCACCGTTCAACCTATATTTAAAAGGGAGCAGGTTACTAAGACAAGCCAAGGGAGTCCTCTAAGAGCGAACCTTAGAAATCATTTTGGAATTGTTTTAATTGTAATAATATAACTCCAGTACGGCTACGGATACCAAACAATAGACCTCACAAAAGCAACATAAATGTCAGAAAACTCACAAGCATAGTGCCTTAACATTCCTCACTATCTATTTGCGATGGACTCAACGGTAATTCAACGACTTTTTAATCAGCTATGAGTCATTCTTGTTTGTATGGTACGAAAATTTACCTTACATAGGGTGGGCCAAATACAAGTTTCTTTTTAAAAATACAATAAAATGAACAAAATTAAATATTTTTCATGTATTAATGCTTTACACACACTCCCATTAATTATGAAATACAACGTCGTTCAAGTGGCTGCCTCAGCTGGCTTCGCAGTAGCACATTCTGATACTCCAGTTTTTCAAGACCTTGTTAATGGTTTCGGGCTGTAGCTCACGGAATGCTTGGATGATTTTGGCCTTAAGTGCTTAAATTGTTTCTGGATTATTGGCATAACATCGGCCCTTCACCGTTTCCCACAAAAAAAAAAAGTCCAAAAGAGTCAAAACGCAGCTCCGAGGCGGGCAATTGACATCGCCAAGACAGTTGATAACACGATTTGGGAATTTGGTGCGCAAAAGATCGATTGTGGCGCCGTCCTGCATGAATCAGAGATCATCCACATTCATGTCTTTAATTTCAGTAAAAAAGTCGGTTAACAAGGTTCTGTAATGCTCACCATTGACCGAAATATTGTTCTCAGCCTCATTTTCGAAGAAAAATGGTTCAATGATGCCAGCACTCCACAATCCACACCAAACTGTCACTCTCTGTGGATGCATTGGCTTCTCGACAATAACGTGCGGGTTTTCCGAGCCCCCAGATGCGGCAATTTTGTTTGTTAACGTATCCGCCGAAATGAAAATGCGTCTCGTCAGAAAAGATGATTTTTCGCCCAAAATCGTTGTCCAATTCAGGCCCAAACTGCGAAGCGATAATGAAGCGGATGGTCCTGCGCCTTCAATTGCTGAGTCGATTGGACCTTGTGAGCGAATAATCCGAGATCTTTGTGCAGAATTCTCCTCAGGCTAGTAGCGTGAAATATTGAGCTGTTGAGATCGATGGCGAGTTGATGTTGGTGAATTGAGTCTCACACTCTCGGCTACAGCAACCACATTCTCGTCTGTGCCCACCAAACGACGACGGGGACAATGAGTGTTGTCCAATAACATACCAGTCTCAGAAAAGAACCTAAAAGAAACCACTAGATGGCCCACCCTTTACATAGATATAATTTAATGCAATTTGTTTTAGCCGATGTCATAAGTGATCCAAATGTACCGCTACAGCCAGATCAGCTATACTGAACCTCTTTCTTTGCATTTCTTCATGATTCGACGAGCGGTGAGCTCAGAATGAAAATGTTGATACTCAATGATTTTTTGAAATCGTATAGCGCTCCATGGTTCTAACTATGATAGCAGAATGATCCTTATGAATGTCAATTGAGTGGGGAAGCGAGGAGTAACAACGATTCTCGCTTGTTTGGGATTGACCCTGACAATTTCTGTTGGGAAATTATGTCGAATTTCAGTCTCTGAATTATTGTTTGAGAGAATTACATTAACAACAACTCGTAGACACAGTCACTTTGGTAGGAATGATAGCTATTTCGAACTACACCACTAATTCATCATCAGACTCCTTTTAAGTGATTGTTTGAATAGTTTTGAATTCTGACAGTCAATTCTCCGTATATATCCACTTGGGAAGACATTTCTGTTTTCCCCTGTCAGGAAGTGAACTTGCACCTCGATTTTCTCAATTGACCAAGTGACTACCACTTGCGCTAATTGAGCGACGAATACAAGCCCGCCAACTGGTGATTAGAATGTCAATTACATTTTGTACTTTTAGGTGAAACGCTTGCAAAACACTCAAGTCGATGAAGTCAATGAACATCAATTGGAATGGGATCGTGCGCGTCCTCTTAGTGAAGTTCCCACTTACTCTGCATTGTCAATGTTTTTCAAATATCTTCCTGGAGGTAAGGTCGGATAATTAATTTTATATTACGCAAAATGACATTTACAAACCTTTTTGTTTTACAGGGCAATTTCACAATTTGCCTTTAACAAAGCTACTCGAAGTATTGCACAAGGAACATGGAGAGATATTTTATGTGCCGGGATTGTTCGGGATGAAACCAATTATTCTTTCGTTTAATCCTAAGGATTTTGATAAGGTTTTCCGTACCGAAGGTGCCTGGCCTGAACGACGACCATTAGCCGTACTTACTCACTATCGCAGAGATCTTCGCAAGGACTTCTACCAAGGAAGAGAAGGCCTAGTGCATACGTGAGTATCAATCTAGGACAATGCTTATGAGGAGGATAACAAACTAGCTTTTAGGAGTGGTGAGCAATGGGGAAGCTTTCGCTCGGCGGTAAATCCTGTTCTTATGCAGCCACGAACAATCAAGTCGTATATACCAAAAATGTCAAAAGTTAACTGGGAATTTATTCAGCGGTGAGCAAGACTTCGTTATCAGGTTTCAGGGATTTTATTTCTTCAATATTTATATTCTTTATAGCATAAAAGACATCAGAGATCCAGAAACATTAGAAGTTCCAGAAAATTTCGAAGATGAACTCAACCGATACACTTTGGAATCAGTATCGGTTGTAGCACTTGACAAAGAAATTGGAGCGATTCGAGCTAATCGCGATGATTTGGAAGTGACGAAGCTATTTACAGATTTATTAACGTTTTTCCGACTCTCCTATGAACTTGAAGTAAAGCCATCACTGTGGAAGATTATCCCTACCCCGAATTATCGTAAACTTATTAGAGCCTTGGATGGCATAAATGACTTTGTTGTCAAATATGTCGAGAATGCAATTGATCGTTTGGAGAAATCGCCTAGTAATAAGCCCGACAGCGAGAAAGGCGTCCTGGAAAAGCTCTTAAAAATTGACAAGAAAATCGCCACCATTATGGCTATGGATATGCTAATGGTTGGAGTTGATACTGTAAGTTTGGTTTTAGTTATCCGAAATGTTAAAACTATTCGTACCTTTCCAGACCACATCATCGTTAGCAAGCATATTCCTCTGCCTGGCAAAGAATCCTGATAAACAGCAAAAGCTTCGTGATGAACTTCGGCAAGTGCTGCCACAGAAAGACTCCCCCTTCAATGAGGAAAACATGAAAAAAATGCCATACCTTCGAGCATGCATAAAGGAGAGTCTGCGCATGTATCCTCTGATCCCGGGAAATAGTCGAACTACTGGCAAAGATCTTGTTCTAAGTGGATATCGCATTCCAAAAGGTACAGACGTCTCAATGATAATTATGATGGCGAAGGATGATCCGAAATATTATATTGAGCCGAAGAAATTCCTACCTGAGAGGTGGCTGCGACGAAATAATACCGACAGTGGCGATGGTATTGTTGGTTCGACCAGTAGCAATCCTTTTGTGTATTTACCATTTGGTTTTGGTCCGCGGATGTGTATTGGACGGCGGATTGTCGACTTAGAAATGGAGATAACTGTTGCAAGGATTATCAGGAATTTCAATCTTGAATTCAACTATCCATCGGAGGATGCTTTCAAGAGTTATATGATAAATGTTCCTGCCATTCCACTGCGTTTTAAATTTACGGACATACAATAAGTTAAAATTTAAAATAATAAAGATATTTGTGATATACTTAAAATGTTAGCTGATATTTCAGCAGCCACACGGAGTGCGACTTTTGTTGGGGAAAATAGTAGGTAGCTACATAAACCACAAGTGTTAAGTATCCGAAAATGTACGAATTGTTTTAGATCTTGCTTGTTGATGTCCGTTAACCCATTTAGACCCGAATTAATTTTGCCTTGCAATTTTAATGATTTTTTAGGTTTTTGATGGTATTCTGCTCTAAAATCAATAAGTCAAGTCGAAATATTTTTCCTATTAGTGAAAGTGGAGTTATGAGGTGTTGCGAAAACGCAACACTGGGTCTAAGTACATACGTACCTACACATATTTTTTTATTTTTATTTAATTCATTTTTAAGGAAAACTATACAAATATGAAGAAAAATAAAAGTTAGACTATTTTAGATTAGCATGAAAAATCGAAAAACATTTGTCGTGAAGTGCAACATCACAAGTTCCATACCTTTTCACCGTTTGACTTCCACAAGCTCGACATCGCAGCCTCTTGTTAGAATGCTCCATTATATGGTTACCTACCAGCTCGAAGAAACGTGGTCATTTTTGAAGGACGACCACCACCCATTGGGGCAGAACCATACTTAGAATCGATTATTTTTTTCAGCTGCATACAAGTAATGGTAAAGCTTGTAATACTTCGGATAATGTTTTCATTGAAAAAGAGCTGGAAGAACTCGAATGGGTGGCTCTCAAGACTCAACGTTAGAGGAGGCAACAATGCTCCCTCCCACGGTTTGAATTTATAATAAAATAAGTTTACGTGTAAGCCATCCTCATCACCATCAGCCAGCTTTGCTCAATTTTACTAATATTCACCCACTCTTCTTCAATATCTACAGCTCTGTTTTTTGCACTTACTTCTACCTAGGTAAAAGCTGGTTGAAATTCATTCTATTGGGGTCAGCACAAACCTCTTCTCCATACTCTTTGTCTGTAATTGCACCGTCTGTATGGTAGCAAGAAAATAGTTTCAGGGAATTCATTGTTATATTCTAGCTCGTCCAAAATATCTGACAGAGTCAAAGGTTTCGTCCTAAAAAAAAAAAAAATATGTGCTTATTATGTAGGTACATTGACCCAGCGTTGCGTTTTCGCAACAACAGAATTTGCGAAGTCAATAAACGTAAACCAATTGCATTTATTCGCATTGATTTCCTTTATTTTTATGTTTGGTATGTAAACTAACCGAACAACTAAACGATATTCTTATTCTTGCATCCACTTTTACTTACCAATGATTTTTATCCATAGAGGTTATGTTTTTTTCGCAAGAAAATATGCACTCCTAAAAAAGTCGAATTGAAGAACAACTCAAAGCAATAATAACAACAAATACAATCCGTTTGTGCAAAATAATTCACTCACAAGAGAATAGAACAAGAAAAAATTCACTGCAAGCAACAATGTAGTTTAAAAAAATCGTGTTGTGACATGCTGTTCACTGTTGCGAAAACGCAACGCTGGGTCTAAATGGGTTAATCCTGAAGGCAACAATTCCTTTAAATTTAGCCACATTTTATACATCTAGCATTAGACCCAATCGGTGCCGTGACATAAGACCATGCAACATAAGGCCATATTTCGAAATATGGCCCTATGACGCTTTCGGAAAGCGACATAAGGCCATATTCGAACACATGGCCCTATGCCGCTTAAAAGATTAAGATTAAGATTAATACTTAAGATTCAAATTGTTAAAAATTTAACTTGAACTGAGCAAATTAAGGCCCTCAGGGCATGATATAAATATGGCCCTATGTCGCAAAAAAAGATGGTCATATGACGCATTTGGCCTTATGTCGGATGTCGCTTTCCGAAAGCGTCATAGGGCCATATTTCCAATTATGGCCTTATGTCGCATGGTCTTATGTCACGGCAGCGACCCAATCTCTGACAAACTGAAAATTTCGGAAAGCCTTTGCCAGTGGACATAGCAAAACCAAGAATAGACCGAGAGCCCGCAGTAAATTTTGGACGTGAAAGGCAACCGGATGAATTTTACATAAATACGTTGCTCTGATGCCCAAAATTTCAAATATGCCCGTCTGGCAGCGCTTAATGGCAACTAAAGGGTGCAACTGCATATTAAAAATGCGCTATGATTCAAAAAAGGAATAAATTGGTGCAACCGCTTGAATCTACTACCAAATAATAGAGGATGGTCCCCTCAGTACAAATACATGTATCCAAGACGTTTTAGGTGTCGCCAAAGCCCTGCCAGACGCAGTGGAAATGCATTAAAAATTCCAATTTTGAATAATTAATGCAACTACTTAATTTTTATTTTAGAATTTAGAAAAAAACTCCTTGATAACGAATATATAAGTCCAAGACGTTTCACTTGTCGCCAAGTCCTTGATTAAATATAATCAAATATGAAATGCATTTTTATTAATACTTTTTCAGCGTGAATTTTTATTTTCTTGATGCGTCTGGCAAGGACTTTGGCGACAAGTGAAATGTCTTGGACTTATGCAGTTATATTTCTAGTGTTTCAGTCTACGCTTAATAGAAATTTTGTGTGGTAAATTATTTAAATGTTCAGTTGTAAGTTTTTGTGTATATATAGGGCATTTTTAGCGGATTTTTAACATTTGGATGCGTCTGGCAAGGACTTGGCGACACGTGAAACGTCTTGGACTTATATATTCGTTATCAAGGAGTTTTTCTCTAAATTCTAAAATAAAAATTAAGTGGTTGCATTAATTATTCAAAATTGGAATTTTTAATGCATTTCCACTGCGTCTGGCAGGGCTTTGGCGACACCTAAAACGTCTTGGATACATGTATTTGTACTGAGGGGGCCATCCTCTATCATTTGGGCATCAGAGCAACGTATTTATGTAAAATTCATCCGGTTGCTTTTCACGTCCAAAATTTACTGCGGGCTCTTAGACTAGAAGACTTAAGGCTCGATCTCAGTCAGTTTATTTGAACTTTGTGAAGGAAGTGTTTACAAATAGGTTTTATTAAAAGCCGGACATTTGTTCCCCCAAAATCCATCCTCAATAGATTTAAGATTTATTTCTATTCAGTCCGAGTACTAAGTGCTTATAGCTCTACTAAATTTTGGGATATCAATCAATGTCATTCGGCTTATAACAAATTGAATAGCCAAACTAAATCGTACCTACCATTCAAAATGTTTGACACCTTTTTCTGTACCTGTAAACTCAAAAGGCTAAATTGAAATTCCCACATAAACAAACAAATAACCAAACCAACTACAAGTTCATAAATATGCCGTCGCATGTATGAGAGAACCTTTGGGAACCTCTATCTATAGAGACGAGCATCATCAAGTCTAGTTTTGGCATCTGTTTAAAACTCGTTCGTCCGTGTAGGATGAGATTGGTGAAAGCTCGCTGCTACCTATATCAATGTCGGCAAACCGAAACCTTTAATTTCAAAAAAGGATTTAGGCGACGCACTGTCATGCGACTTCTTTAATATTATATACTCCAAAGTACTGTTCGAAATTCACAGCCCAAGACACAAGGCACGAACTTTTAAAAGCCTCCTGAATTACATACTTGCATGTAGGTAGGTTTCCTACCGAAGAATAAATTAAGAATAACTCTTGAAAACCTCTGTTTCTTTGGGCTGAGAGCATAATAGACCCCTGTTCCGAACAACTAAGGCGATTCTTTACAAGACCCAGCCCTTCTTTATGGCTCTGAAGCTTGGACTCTATCTAAAGCAGATGAAAATGTTTTCAGTGGCTTCAAGAAGAAGATTTTTCGTAAAATGTTCGGTCCCATTTTCGTTGACCTGCTTTGGATGTGGGGGAGGTCCTTTTTCAGCAATCGATGAACATTATAGTATGTATTAGGTTGAAGCCATTTTCGGTTCCGTCTGTCCAAGGAATGCGGTGGCTGGGTCATGTAGAGCAAATGAACGTGAATGCTCCGGTGCAGGGAAATAAGTCCCCGGGAACTAAGTCCACTGAGGGACCGCCTAGTTCCCACCTAGTGGGAAATAAAACCACTTTCGTGAAGTGGACTTAGTTCCCATGTAAGGTGGGAAATAAATTCCGAAAACTCTGAGTGGTTTTATTTCCCTTTCAATATACCCAATTTCGCACATATACTGCAAGCCTGACAGTAAACCCAAGCAGGGGGGTTGCAGGGGGGCACCATGCCCCCCCCCATACGTTTTTAACTGTTGAATGTGTACTAAGTTCCCATAAAAAAGTGGGCTTAGTTCCCACTTCACATGGGGACTAACTCCACTTCACGAAAGTGGTTTTATTTCCCACTATGTGGGAACTGAGACCCTCAGTGGACTTAGTTCCCGGGGACTTATTTCCCTGCACCGAATGCTCCGGCCCGGAAGATCTTCGAATCCCCACCCGAGGGACGGTGCAGTAGAAGAAGACCGCGACTCAAGTGGCGCATGCAAGTGGAAGGGGACCTTAACCAACTTAGCGTGCGAAACTGGAGACAGCAGGCCAAAGATCGTGCTGGCTGGAGACGCTTGTTGGTTGAGGCCCAGGTCCACCCTATACTGTAGCGCCACCTTTAGTAACTAAGAAAGGTTGAAGCTACTATTTTTCAGAATTGCATATAAAAGTAGAATTCGTATTTTTCATATTCATGAGTTGCTTTCAAACGTTTTTACATTATTTTCATAAATTTGGTGACATTGTTGACATTCCTCTCAAAACTTGGTTATTCGTTATCGTCTGGGTCGTTGTCTTTTAATAAATGGCCAACATCGTATAACAATAACTAAATGTATGTTTATATTCTTACTTACGATTTTGATAAGCCAATTGTATGTCAAAGACCTTATAACAATAATATTTTAATTTTGGGTTCTCTTATCTTGGCGAAAATACTGAAAGTAAAATTATTATAATGTCATTACAGTGCATCTTTAGGTGCATACTCGTTCGTCGCGTTAAAACATTTCAGACAGTCTCAAGAGTATTCAAGTGTTACAATGTTACAACTACAAAAAGTCAGTTCTATCATTAGCCGGCGGAATCCATTTCCACCTGCGACTTTAATTTCGTCTAACTGTTTGTATCAGGTGAGTTTTGCAACAGAAACAACAGTTAACAGGAATAGGTCTTATCAATAAAGTACTGAAACAAGACTATAAAGTGACGAACAGAAATGAGAAGTTATAACGGGACATTCATTATAAGAGCGATACCTTTTTGAATTAAAGAAAATCAAGTTGTTTTTGAGGTTTTGTAGATATTTTTTGTTTGTTTTAAGTTATAGAGCATTCGACACCATTTAAAAATGACTTCATGGCTTTTTTTTATAACACACGCCCTAAAGAGATTACAGCTACCAGGGGCATGTAACACAACGCGACAAGTAGTTGTAGGACAAGGGAATTTCGACAACTTGTAAAAAAGTGTGTAACACAAAACGACAAGTCCGTGAGACCGTGAATACTTCGACAATTGTCTCGATGAAAGATGACAAGTGGGAAATTATATAATTTCCCTCTTTCTGTAACAGAACACGACACTTGTAGAACTGTGGTTCAATGAGGACAGGTGATTTGAATATTGTCAAGAGCTGACAAATGCATTTTTAATGTAATACCTTTTGAAAAGTAGAATACAAATACAGAAATAAAATAATATATAATATGTACCTACCTATATAATTAAAATATACGTTCCTTAAATAAGCCCAATTCTTATTTTGCGGAACATAGGCTTTTTGCCAGGCTGTGTATTTCCTTCCATTTTGCATATTGATTTTCTTTTATTAGGACATCACAGAAAGCACCAAAAAGGATATCTTTTTCCTCTCTTATTTTTTTTTTAAATAGCATTTTTTTGTCCGCCGTGATTTTTGCCATCCCATTTATCTTACGTTATATTTCTGTGTGCCATTGAAATCACATCACATCGCATTGGCTATTATTTGTTTTTTTAAACTCGAGAACCGTTGGACTGATTGCGTTTAAATTTTCAGACAAGTATTGGTCGGGAAGTGTTCCTGTAAAGTTTGGTCAAAATTGGCCAAAGGAGCGTGGGCGTGGCACCACCCATAGAAAAGGCTGGAAACGCTTTATCCCGAAAAGGGTTGAAATTAACAATTACAGTAGTGAAAAGTAATGTAAAACTTCTTGGAAGAGCTTGGTTTTTATGGTATTTCCTGTGATAGTTATGCCGGAATTTTCAATCGCCATGATCATCGGTTTACTATCAGGCAATCCAGCTAAGAGAATGATTCCAACCCATTCTTGGGATACATTCATTCCAACTGATCCCAATTTGTGAGCCGTTGATATTATTTTGTTGACATATTCTTCGATAGAACTGGAATTTTCCATTGTCGTTGTCAAAAGAGTTTTCAAAAGACTGACCCTTCTGTACAATCCTTGGTCTTCAAATGCTTTTTGGAGATTCGTCCATGCTTCTTTAGCTGTTACTGCCGTCTCGATGTGGCAATAGTTGATCGACTCCACTATAACATTGCCAATTTGGCCAGGGCTTTCTCGTTTTTTCCAACATCAGCTTCCGTTCCTAGGATCGACTTCCACAATCCTTCACAAACTAGAAGATTCTTCGCAGCAAACTTCCAATCACTATAGTTGGATCGTCCCTGCAACTTCTCGAATGTTGTTTGCGATGAGGCCATTTTTTCCTCTAAACGTTGCTCTATATCGTAGATATTATCGTTAATCTTTCTCTATTTCTACCTAATGAAAAGGACTGGTATATTTGAATGTTCAAGAAAGAATTAAAAATTAATTTTCAAAAATTAAATAGAATAAAATGATATATAGTCAAAGCTATATAAAAATATTTAAGAACAGTATTTCTACTCCAATAAAAAGTGCACGTAAATAATAAGCTTTCAAGTTTTCCGATAGATGACGCTGAACACACAAATATCAAAATGACACTATATCTTCTCATTTATTTAGCATTAAAATTGTATTGTATTGTATTGTATTGTCTATTGAAAGCATTGAATAAAATGTGTGAGGGATCAGGCATAGGTCCTGGCAATTACCATATGAAACAAATATTACAGACACTATTCCTCGCTACCTATGGGAGCTTAGGTTGTAAAATTTGAACATTGATGTGCATTGTCTTGATAGACAAGAATCTATCATATCTATCACAATTCCTGGGAACGCCGGACGGGTACACCTAGTATACCTACATATATTGTATACGTTACGTATACCATAAGCTTGAACTGATCGACTCGACATTCCTTCCCTGATGGGTATTGTAGTTGAATTCTTGAAGACGGGCAAAGCATCTGGCTATATCATTTAAGCGCTGTTTGCTAAAGAACGATAGAACAGTGAGACACCACACGTAACATTTCTTTGATGATAAACGGAATGTATAGGATCTCCAATATTCGTATATCTGAAAAGTTTTGTCGCACGATATCAAAGGGCACGGTAGTAGTACCCCAGCCAAGTTCTCTAGTAAAGGCACTTACCCTTTTTACAGGAACAAACTCTGGCTGTTTTCGACCCCCTCTAACTTCGGAACCAGTTAAGCCGAAAACTTCAAACTTGAAAGATTTACCAAGCTCATTAAAAAGGTCCACCTCACCAAATTCCATCTCCTCTCCATAGCATGGTTCTCAACATACGGGACTTCAAAAATCGCAAAAACCGTAACTGACTCGCTCACTCACTCACTTAGATGATTATCATCAAAATTATGAAGCACTTCTGACCATCCTAAAATTGTGAAATTTGGCAGAATGCTAGATCCTGTGGTGCATACACTGGGAAAAGCCCAAAATTTGAGATTTTCCATTCAGGGGGCGTGGTATACTCTTTTTTACAGAGGTGATTCCTTGCACGAAAATGAGAAGCTAAGCTGTCATCAGTGGCGGAATGAATGAATGAATTGCTCAGTCAGGAGGGCAGCTCATAAAGCCACCATAACACCCTCAGTAGCGGTGTGGCTAAAGACCAACCCGAGTTTAACGGTGTTGTTTTTTCTTCTTGGCTAACCATGTTTCAGTATTTAATCCCATTTAGATTCTATCCTCTTCGAATTTTCCTGTAACAGAACAGAATCACAGCAGAATAACAGCAAACATTTCCAAATATGGCCGCAGTCACCTGTCAAAATTCCACCATAGCTAGTGATAGTGAATGACCCTTATATGCCGTTTTTATTAACTGCTTTTAGACACAACGCTTGCGAAGCACTCAAGCTGCTGAAGGTGACAAACATCAACTGGAATGGGATCGTGCACGTCCTTTCAATGAAATTCCCACTTGGTCTGGGCTTTCAATGTTTTTAAGCTTTCTGCCTGGAGGTAATATCGGATATTTAATTTCATATTACAAAACAACATTTATACATACCTTTTCATTTTACAGGGAAATATTACAAATTGAGTCATTCAAAGCTATTTGCGTTAATGCACAAGGAACATGGGAACATGTTCCGAATACCCCCAACGTTCGGGAATTTACCAATGATCCTATCATATAATCCTGAAGACTTTGTTAAGGTCTTCCGTGCCGAAGGTGTCTGGCCTGAAAGACGACCATTAACCATACTTATGCTGTATCGCAGCAAGGTGCGTAAGGACTTCTACCAAGGAATAGAAGGCCTAGTGCAGACGTGAGTATATCAGCTAAGACTATGCTTATGATAGGAGGATAACAGACTAGTTTTTAGTAATGGTGAAAAATGGGCAAAATTTCGTTCGGCGGTAAATCCTATTCTTATGAACCCACGAACAATCAAGTCGTATATACCAAAAATGTCAAAAGTTAACTTGGAATTTATTGAGCGGTGAGCAAAACTTCGTTATCAGGGTTCAGGGGGGCTTAATATTTCATTTCTTCAATATATAGAATAAAAGAAATCAGAGATCCACATACGCTCGAGGTTCCAGACTATTTCGAAGATGAACTCAACCGATACACTTTGGAATCAGTGTCGGTTGTAGCACTTGATCAACAACTTGGTGCGATGCGTGCAAATCGCGATGATTTGGAAGTGAAGAAGCTATTTACAGATATGAAAGCTTATTTGCGTCTCACCTATGAACTTGAACTCGAGCCATCACTGTGGAAGATTTATCCTACCCCGAAATATCGTGAAATTATTGCAGCTTTCGATGGTATAAATGATTTCGTCGTCAAATATGTCAATAAGGCAAATGATCGTTTGGAGAAATCACCTACTAATGTACCCGAAGCCGAGAAAGGCGTCCTGGAAAAGCTATTGAAAATTGACAAGAAAATCGCCACCATCATGGCTATGGATATGATAATGTTTGGAGTTGATACTGTAAGTTTGGTCTTACTTATCCGAGATTTTAAAACTATTCGTATCTTTGCAGACCTCATCATCTTTAACAAGTGTATTCCTTTGCCTGGCAAAGAATCCCGATAAACAGCAGAAGCTTCGTGATTACCTTCTGCAGGTACTGCCAGAAAAAGACACCCCATTCACTGAGGAAAACATGAGTAAAATGTCATACCTTCGAGCATGCATTAAGGAGAGTATGCGCCTGTATCCTCTGCTCCCGGGAAATAATCGAATTACCGGCAAAGATCTTGTGCTAAGTGGATATCGTATTCCAAAAGGCACACAGCTCTCGATGGTCGATATGATGGCTAAGGATGATCCGAAATATTTCGTTGAGCCGAAGAAATTCCTACCGGAGAGGTGGCTGCGACGGGATAATATTGACAAATGCGATGGTATTGCTGAATTCAATACTATCAATCCTTTTGTATTTTTACCATTTGGTTTTGGTCCTCGGATGTGTGTTGGTCGGCGGCTTGCCGACTTAGAAATGGAGATAACTGTTGCTAGGCTTGTAAGGAATTTCAACATGGAGTTCAACTATTCGACGGAGGATGCTTTCAAGAGTTGTACGATAAATCTGCCTAACATTCCACTGCGTTTTAAATTTACGGACATATAATAAGTTTAAACGAAAATAATAAACAGATGTGTGATACTGATACATTGATAACTGATATTTCAGTTGACAAACAGTACTGTAAACAGTGGGTAACTAAACCAAGCTTTTCCTTTAAATTGTCGATGGTTTACTCATATACTAAAAGACACTTTGTTCACGTTTTACGTATCTAACCAATAAATAAAATCTAATGTCTAACTGCAAATTTCGCAAAGTCTTTGCTGAAACTAATTCCCTAATTTTGCTAACTTATGTAACGACTAAGAACATAAGTCGGACCACATAGCTATTCGATTTATCGCTTTCTGTTAAATAATATTCGCCAGTGTTTTTCATATTCAAGACCACGAAAGCCATCTTTACATCTTTTTCATCTTTTTCAGAATTTGTTTTCTTTTTTGTATAAGTCAAATTGCAAGTTGGTTTTTAAATTTTAATAATATTATTTATAATAGTTTATTCATGTAATCTTCAAACACCCAAAACGATATGCATAATATTTTAAGACCAAAATAAAAATAATGAAAAAAAAGCATAAACAAAAAGAATATCTATAAATATTAACATAAGTTCGTTCGTAAATACAATATCATGTGCTTAACGACTATACAAAGAGATATAATAATATTTTATACAATTTAATGTTGGCTTTAACAAAAGCAACAATTTAAGAAAAAACATAAAAATAAATTTGATACAGCAAAGAAAAATTTGGCACGCGAATAATATTATTTTTTTAGCTTTTTCTATTTACTCCTTGCCATTTTGATAGCTGGAAACAATTTTCGCCGCATCGTTCATCATCTTTGCGTTTGATCGCACCAAAAACATCAAATGACATTCATCGTATATTGTCAACTCAACTCGGGTCCTAACCAGCCCGTGAAGTACGGTGGCCCTTTCCAAGTCCAACCAGCGCTGTAGAGCGAGCTCACGTTCTTTTGTCGATCCAGAGAGAATCACATCCGATGGTCCCCACAGTACAAATTCTAGAACTGACTTTGCCTTGGATAAGGATTCGGAACGTTCTTGCAGCAGAATGTCGGCCAAAATAGACGTCATCTTTGTGGATGGCAACATTTCGCTTAGAGCAATATGAGCACAGCGACACAACGTACCCATTGGTTCATCTTCATCGTTGTTGGTATTTCTGAAAAGATATTTAGATGGATAAATAGGGCGATGGAATTTTTTTTTTTTTCTGCGAAACGAACCCTTGAAGGACACAAAGCCTCGCCTGAGCATCTTTGTTTTCCACGTCTTTAGCCAGGACCACGTTGGACAAACCCAGGGGCATTTCTTCAATAGCCTTTGCCTGTAGATTTTTCAATCCGTTGACCAACTGGAGCATAATGAAAGCCACTTCACGCGACATGACATCATCAAACGATGGCATACCCGGAATGGAATGGGAATCCTCCTGCTTGTCGGATGTGGCTGCCTTGCAGTCCTCGCTTAGTGAACTTAGATTCTGTACGGAGCAAACGTTTCTTAGATTTATGGTGTTGTCCTTTAAGACAGATAGATTTGGAATCGAACCACGGAAGTTATACATCGACTTGTCTAGCATTTGTGACTTATTCTTGAGTATGGTGCCGATTGATTGTAGCGTTTCGAGCTGAAGGCGTGGCAACACTGAAATTGTTGCTTGCAACATACGCACTTCAGTGGTTGGCATAAGCGGAAGATGATAACTCGGCACTAGATCGCAGAATTCAGTTATTGGATTGAGGACTCCACTGACGCCGCCGCTTAACTGACATAGTTCTCCGCCGACTCCGGAAAGTTGATTGCAATCGGCTGACAGGGCCAACGTTACGGGAGCTGTTGTCCAAACTGCTGCATGGAAGGCCTTCTTGCCGACCACAAATGCTTGGGCACCTTCGAGGACAGTGAAGTCTTCAAAGCGTAGATTAATGGCGTTGGCAAGAGGACGAAGCGCTGGCGGTACGATTGGTGTCTGTTGGAGCTGAAATGACAAGCACACATTTGACAAAGAAAATTTCACGTTATATTTATGACAAGGAAAAGTCTGTTATATATATGTACTATAAATACCTGATCTAGGACTTGTGCCAAAGCCTCATGATTCGCCACGACTACAGCTGTATAATTATCTTCAATGGTTTTGTGTACAACACTTCTGCCTTTGCGCATTCGCAGACGGTTTGTAGCTTTCGTACGATTCTTGATGGCCTGGATAAGGATCATAAATTAAATCGCTGCATATAAAGCTTACAATAGAGTACTCACCGATGGTACACCCCAAACACTGTCGTTAATATCCGTTGCAACATCGCCGCCAGCCTCACTGCCGTAATAGCTATAAGGAGAATAAATATCGAATTCACCCATTTCACTGCCGCAATATGACGCCGATATAACTCTTGGAATGTTAGCTGAAAAGGATAAGCGTTAGCAAGAATAGTTCAAATATCTCGCATACTTTTGTACCACACCTAGACTGTTATTGAGGCCGTACCGTGGAGACCCGTATTCGCTGCGTGTGTAACTAGCACCAGACACTGAAACATTATCCGCAAACTGTTGCGGACGTCGCGGCACAGGTCGAGCAGTCACCGTGGCTGTGTCCACCGATCGAGCTGGCGGTGGTGGTGGCGGTGAAGACGTCTGCGTAGCAGTTCCAGCACCAGACTTGACAAGCTCGTACAAATTCTCATAGTCACGTTTATCTTTCAGGTAACTATCTATGGTACTGTTGATCTTTCGAACAGAGTCCTTCAAGCTGCTGGGTCGCGTTGCATCAAGCGGTATAGCTTGGTCCGTTTTTCTGAGTCTCTCAAACGAACTGGTGCGACTGCTACTAATGATGCTGACGTTGTCAGTCTCTTTGGGATATCCTTGGACGGTAGATGTTTTTGCCTCCGCACTTTGCGGTGTTTGGGTAGTTTTTAGTAAATTTTGTTGAGAAATATCTGCCGTGACAGTGTCACCGTTTGATGAACAAATGGAGATGTTATCAGCATTTTCGATATTTCCCTGACGTTTGCGTGCAAGCTCTAGTTGCGCCTCACGTTCGCGCATACTAGCTGTACGCTCGGGTTTGCGGGGCGCTATTGATGACCGGATCTCACCTGTGAATAAATAAGGAAGATTTTAAGAATTTTTTAATATAAACAGTTTACGAACAGGAAGGACAATGGAGAAGATGCTGAAATATTAAACGGAAAGAGGTCGTATTCATTCATTCATTTTTAATATCCCGCTTATTCTTTAAAAGGGAGAACAAACGATCTCATTCTGGCCCTACCAGAGAACGCCTGATTGATGGCAAGGATATAATGGGCGAATCGCTACTCTATTTTTAAATAAACTCAATGTTTTCATTAAACTATAATGGGAGGCGAACAGTTGTTCTTTGCTGGTTAAGAACACAATTTTTTTTTTATTATTTAACATACCGGTTCCGACTGGTGAAGAATCTTTGAGACCCTATAGCTTCCCAGCTTTCTATGATCTTCTTTTTCTGCCTTCTTTTTACTCGAAAGTCTTATTATTTTGCAACGGGTCCATTACTATTTGGGGTGGTTGCTAGCCTATCGTATAGTTTCTGTGTCATATTTAATGATGTCGCGACATTAGGACGACTGGTTGGTATAGTGTATTGATTCTAACTCAGATAAATACTCTCTAACCTCTGCCTTCTTCAGGTGTACTAAAGCATTCAATACCGAATTTCTTCTACTGATGTTGGCAGTCTGGAGAGCGCCATTTTTCTGAGTGGATCTTTAACCTTGGAAACTTAATGCTACTTATCATGGTAATATTCAAACTGCTGAACAGCGTTGTTATATGATCTTAATTATCTTATTTTCTAAGATATTGAGATGGTCTCCAGATGAGAAGATATTCACTGAATTTTAATGCAATTTTTAGGATTTGTAGAATTTTAATAAGATTTGTTAATATTTAGCTTTAGACTTAACAAAAACCTCACTTCGAAGAAAGTCTTCTTCATATTTTTGGAGTTAAAAATAGCAATTTTCTCAGATTGCTCACACAAGTTCAATTCAATTTTCATAGTCTTAGCCATTAAAATTGGTTGCCAAATATTAATGAGATTGATTGTAATTTTAGTTTTCGAATTACATCGATGATCTGTTGAAATCGGCGATTCTGAACGTTTTAAATAATTTTAGGTTATGTTCTTATTTTTTTTTAATTCTGCAGAGCCCTTTTATGTTATCTCTAGTGTGCAGTTGAATATTTGTGGAGTACATTTCACAATTAAGTTTCAATATGGTTTAATCAGTTGCAATAAACGGCTAAGGCTTTAACATATCACCTAGGGCAGTAGCACAGAACTTAGAAAGTTAGCGATCTTTGCACAGCTTCGAGTTATAGAGCAGTGCAAAATAATTGAAAACAATTTCGAAATCTTAGATTGGCTTCTAAAAGCGATATCTCTCAAATGTCGCGATAAACAAAATATACATGCGCGAAAGTACTTTTTTTTAACATTTTTTAAAGGGTCCCTTTAATGGGATTACAGCTCTCCTGACCTCAAAATATTATAATACTTCGCCTTGTCGGTCTTTTTGACTTACCGCCTTACCGGTGATTGTACATAATAACTATTACCATAAGATTGTTTCAAATATCGAAATCGGGGTAAAATGTTGATAAAAATCTGTCTGTATTCAAAATAGGATTACCTATCCATATCTCGAAAACGATTTTTTGAAATTAAAATATAGGGTTTCAACTCATTTTTCAAAAATGGTAGATTCAATATCAATATAAATTTCAAAAACAGAGCATATCTAAAATACCTACCTTCAAAACGCTGCACAAGCACAACTAGTTTTTGACTAGAAAATAGGGTATAGGTACATATTTTCAAAATTTCTTTAGGTTTAGGTAGCTGTAACTGGCATTTAAGATGATTTAAGATATGAAACTGAAAGTCGTAAGATCTAGAAAAAATATTTATAACAACACTGCTGCTGAAGGCTGTGCTTTCCAACTAATTCCCCAAAAATGTTTCCCATCCGACTTTGACAAGTTCCCATCAATGCCTTAACACCCTAAGGATCTTCCTTAGCGGGTTGGCCACTTTTAACCGAATCTCAAAATATCAAATCCAAAATCTCGAAACCATAAAATTTCGAAAAATAGCCGCGATTTTGAACACCAATCATTTTCAGGTATTTTCGAGATTTATTTTTTTCGACATTGTTTTAGAGGTTTTTTTTCTTGATTGTTTTCGGGTACCTAGATATTTTCAAGATTTTGTCTTTCAGTACTTTCAAGAATTTTGTGTATTTTAAGAGAAAAATATTCCAAAAACAGAACCTACCAATTTTTTTTAATATTTAACCTTCTTAAACTAAGAACTTGGCATACGTTTAGATCTCATTACTTTTCGTGGCTGACTAGTTACGCACCTAATTTTTGTTAATTCTATAATATAAGAGAACTTGGGTCTTCTTTTTACATTTATGTTTTTGGTGTGATTTCACTACTTTTTGCGAAGTTTTTTTTTATTAGACTTCACAAACGTCTTTGCTTTTTAATATGTCAAAAGACACTAACTAACGTCACTTTGGCTTTCTTTCTTATAAACTATTCATTAAAATTATATTCAGCAGGTAGATTAACTTCTATTCATATTTCAAGTGGGCAAATTCCACGCCTCATAAATGGACAATTTTTAATTTCTGATATTATTTCTCCTTTCGTACACTGCAAGTCCTACCGCTCTACCAAATTTCAGCATTCTACGGCAATGGGACGTGGCCCAAATAAATAATAACCGATTTTCAAAAGTGGGCGGAAACCACGCCTCCTGAATGGAAAATATACAATTTTAGATTTTTTTCTTTCTGTATACTGCAAGTCCTACCGCTCTACCAAATTTCAGCATTCTACGGCAATGGAAAGTGGCCCAATTAAATAATGACCAATTTTCAAGTGTAGGCGTATACCACGCCCCCTGAATGGAAAATCTCAAGTTTTGGACTTTTCCCAGTGTATGCACCACAGGATCTAGCATTCTGCCAAATTTCACGAAGTGCTTCATAATTTTGATGATCATCATTTAAGTGAGTGAGTGAATGAGTCAGTTATCCCCAAAACACATGTGCAGAAATTCTGAATGCTTCACTGCATGCAGTACTGCAGATGAAACACATGTGCAGAAATCAATTTGCAGCGGTTGCTGTCAATGCGGGGAAAAATACGTGAGTGAAACACAGACGACAAATAATTCCCGTCTCTCTTTTCCTCGTATGCATCAGTAGCTGAATTTAAAAATCCGATGCTGCCAAGTCTATTTAATTTAATTCACTGCGTTGCTATGCAGTGGACTTAGAAATAGAGCCATGCTGCAGTGCTGCGGTGGCTGCAGAATTTACATTTGTTTCACCACATAAGAACATGTGTATTCTAATCCTGCTGCGCAGTGAATTCTGCACGTGTGTTTTGGGCATTACGGTTTTTGCGATTTTTGAAGTCCTGTATGTTGAGAACCACTAATGCTATAGAGATGAAATTTGGTGAGGTGGACCTCTTCAATGAGCTCGGTAAATGTTTTAAGTTTAAAGTTTTTGGCTTAATTGGTTCCGAAGTTAGATGTTGGTCGAAAACAGCCTGAGTTTGTTCCTGTATAAAAAGGGTAAGTGCCTTTACTAAACTTGGCTGGGGCACTACCATGCCCTTTGATTTCTTTCATATAAAGTTCGCGAATTGATGAGAATCACGGAGAAGGAACATTTTCTTGATTCTCACAGATTTAAGTACCTAAAGCCAGGACCAGACTTTTAACGTGTGGTGTGTTGCCTGCCATATGTTGCCGATTCACTAAGAACAGAGTGAACATAGGAGAGATTGTATTATTAGGAAAAGTGGATTTAAGAAAATCTCATCGATTCTCCTGAGTTACACTTAACCGTCCATAGGTTCCATGGAGCCTATCACAACAGTGCTTAATTTCTACGTTAATTTAAACTAAGTGAATTACCGTGCTTTAAGGCCTACAAAATAATATTTTAGCCGTTAGGGTATTAGAAATCGATTTCACCAAAATGAAATGTTTTTGTAAAATCTCGAAATGCGATCATGATGTAATCTCGAAAAGTTTTCTTTTAATCTCGAAAGCAAAAATCGAATGTACAAAAATCTCGAAAGACTATATCTCGAAAAAATCTCGAAAATAAAAAGTAAATTCGGTATTGTTTTTTTGCACCCAACCCATAGCCAAACAGTAAACCCAAGAAGGGGGGTTGCAGGAGGGCAGCATGCTCCCCCATACGCATCTCACTTTTTAACACCATTTTTAACATTAATTCGAGATTTTTGTTATTCGAGATTATGCTTTCTATATTTTTTTTTTCGAGATTTTTTTGGAGAATTTACATTCGAGATTTTTGCTTTCGAGATTTTTTTCGAGATATCGTCGTAAACCCTCTCGAAATTTTTCGACATTTTTCAGAATTTTTTTTTTCGAGATTTTGGTTTTCGACATTTTGCTTTTAAGATTTTTTTTTCAATTAAATTTTTTTCGGCGATCTTCCAAAAATCTCGATACCAATTTTTTTTTTCGACATATTTTCGATTCGAGATTCGAGGGACACGTTTGTCTTCTGAGACTCATTTAGCCAGTCATTTACTACAGAACATTAAAATGCATAACACTCACGCTTATATTATAGCAAGTTAAGTCTGATAGTTACCACGAAGAGGTGAAATGAGCACAATGATTAATGTACAGTTCTGCAAAAATAGTACGTATCCCCAGGTTGATGCCTAACCTCTATTACAGAAAGTCAATTTTCAATTTTCTCTTACCCGCAGTAGTCAACCATTACTGTTGTGAACTCGAGATTTTCAAGGGATTTCTTAACCTAGACATAAGTAAGCCGTATGACTCAATAATTTTCACCATTATTCAATAAAATACATAAATCACCTGTCAATGACACTCACAGCAGAGTGACATCACTTGCAAGAAAGTTCGCAGATTTCTCATTAAATGCTGACTTATGACAGTCAATTCAAATGTTAGCTAACAATTTGTACCTATACAAATATCCAGTATTAACTGTGTATGGGAGAGAATCGCAATGGCCTTTTATTGGAACATCAATCGGATCTATAGATCTCCATCAATGGAGCAAAGTCTTTGTAGTTTTGTGATTCATAATAAGGCTGTTCTCAATTCAAATCAGTCATTCATTTTGAAGTCAAACACCTATAAAAATATTGCTGCTCGGAATAGTAATTGGGAATCAACTGTCAACTACTCCTCCTGTATGGCATAGTGTTTGATTGGGAGATCACTTGTGCGTACATGTGGGGCACGCTAATGTGACCCAAATTTGTAAATGTTCTAGCGGAATCTTAATGATGTTTTTTAAGAGGCCAGACTACGGTAACTGTGGAATTCTTGTTTGCTGATGCAAGTAGCCATCATTTGGATACGTAAATTGACCGATGAGATTTTAAATGGAATAAATTCCATCCAATGTTTAAATTTAAACACGTATTCTGGAACAACAGAAAATAATGATACCTTAGAGTCAGCTCTTTTGTAGAAGACTCAGAATTTCCGAAGAATTAATCGCACGTATTAGTTATTAGAGCCCTATGAATGAAGACAAAATCTCTTCCAACGTTCTATTATAACCACTAATTATTTTAAGAACCAATTTTGAGCTTTAAAAAGCAAACCTTAGAAATATTTTAGAGATTGATCAAATTCATGTTATATGAACTCTAGTGTATGGAAGGATGAAACCATTTAAAAAACCGGTCAAGTGCGAGCATCACTCGCGCACTGAAGGTTCCGTACTTGGCCAGAGTTTATGACTTGAAAACGTTGGTTGTTCTTTGATTTGATAGACCTAGGTACAAATTTAAACAGTTTTTTGTATGAAGGAAAATATTTTTTCCGTTTTCCGTTTTGTCCCTATGGGAACGGAACCTTAAAAAGACAATATGTAAATATAATCTTGTAAGTTTCTCTCCATTAATAGTGAAATTATGGAAAATGCTCTATAGTGAAGCTTAGCAATATGCCCAAGATGTGTGGTCTTGGTGTCAACCAGAGTAAAACTGAGCTGACGCTTTAGCCACCAAACCCATAAAATCCAAGTGATAGGTATCTGAGAGTGATCCTGGATCAGAAGCTGAACTGAAAACTTAATATTGAACATTGGCTACAATTTTTTGTCTAAATAGTATTTTTCAGAAAAAAAATTCGAAACGTCGGCAAAAATCGAAAAAAACGTCTGAAATTTAATAGAAATCGTCTGAAAATAAATAGAAATCCTTAGAAAATCAGATAGCTATTGGAAATCTGAAACAATTTTTAAAACGTCTGAAAACAAATAGTAATCGTCTGAAAAATATAAAAATCGTCTGAAAATTCTAGAGGAATTCAGACGAAATTTCAAGTTTTTCAGACGAATATTTAAAATAAAACTAACAAAAACTAGCAGATGAATATGAACAAATTAGAAGATGAAAACAATTTCTTTTCAGACGAAAATGTTTTAACCATTGAACATTGAATAGCATATCTTACTCTTGTAACAGAATCTTTGGCAAAAGATGAGGTCTGCAACCAAAACTGACCCTATTGACAGGATTATAGGGCTTAGCACCGTTAATGCTGACGATCTGGCCCATCAAGGTTCAGCCCTCCATTATTCACTTGCAAAGTCAGCCCACATTCCGATCGAAGCAGTAAAGCAAAAATAACCTTAAATTTTCTTTTGAAAACCAACCTCGGGCGGACAAATTGTATCATATACAGAAAGGTACAGCACACAGCAAAGTAAAAACAATCCTTCTAAGAAAAGCGTGAATATCGCCAGAATAACAGTGGTCCATTAGGCCACTAGTGACTGCTGTAGTTTTAACGACGCAACCGATAAAGAAACGCCTCTCTGGCACCAGACAGCGATCTCTAGGAAAACCCTTCATCGACTCCCTTGAGGACGTCTGGAAGAATAGTAATATAAGAACTATCTAATAGCCTTCTTGAATTCCACAGGTTGGATATAGACTCTCCTCTTTAGTAAACTTCAACAACCAAGTCAAATGAGTTGTGGTAACTAAATGACTTATATAGTGGTACAGATACTTAGGTGTTTCAAAACCGCAACACCTACCTACCTAACTACCTACCATACAATTTTTTTTCGAAAATTCTTGAAAGTTTTCGGATTTGTTATCCATACTACTTATATAAAATGCAACGTCCGTCTGTTCGTTTCTCCATAACTCGAGAACCATTCGTCCGATTTTCATGATTTTTTTCGCATCTATAGATGTGTGGCCAACTTAGTTCGTAGGGTGGATGAGAATTGCTCAGGAGTAAGGGGGGCTTTACGAACCGTTAGCCGTATAAGCTTGAAAGTTTGTATGTTGATAGATAAGTCAAAATTATTACATGTCTCATTCATCATTTTTCAAAATTCGCCCTATAAGGGTTAAGAAAGGGGGTGTAAACTTTTCTATTTCGACCTTACTAGGCAATTATACTCATAAATCTATACGTATGTCAATTCTAGAAATACTTTTAATTGTTAGGCAATTCTTCACCGAGTATTTTGAGCTAACAATTATCTTTCTGGTCCATCCAGAGGACGAGATATAATAAATTGAAAATAGATCTTATTTGGCCAAGTGCGAAGAAAATTGCTTTATCAATTGCAGTTGTGCTTAGTGCCGGCTCTAGGGAGGGGCGACCGCGACGGTTACCGGGGGCACCGGCCGCGGCCCCTGGAGGGCGCTGAAGTGTACGCGGGCCAGTTTAACTTCACTAAATTTGAACACCTCTAGTCTGAAATAAGTGTAAGTTGCAATTCGAAACGAACAAAGGTTTCTCCAAGTCTTTTAATTGTTTCCCTTGAAGTACCTAATGTAGTACCTTAGTACCTTAGTAGAAGGACTTCAATCCATTTGGAAAAGAAATCTACAATGAACAAGAAATATCCGTGTTCAAATATTGGACTAGCATAGCCCATGTGCATTCCCCGCCAAGGAAAATTTGGTCAGTTCCGTGGATGAGGTGTCGATTTTGAAAATCAGGTATCACACTGTCGGATAATGCTGAACAGAATACTCCTGCATTTTTTTTACGGAATAATTCGTCAGTCCATAATCTCTCCTCTACCCGTATGGGGATTGCCCTTGATGATTTGGAGTCGATGGCGGAGGATCGAGAGCTATGGAGAGTCCACTTGAGCAACCTACACCCGCGACCCACTTAATGGACAAGCGGACCAATTCGTCAGTGATTTTGACGCAAAGTGAATTTTAGCAATCCCACGCCAACCAGTCAACACTGGGATTTATTCGCTCGCCTCGAAGCAACTGGAACAACATGTGACAGCAGAGGCACAGGAACGCTTCGTATAGCGCTTCTCATCGTCGAAGTCTATCAGAGATCGTGCCACCCAATTGGCCAGTTTTTATTGACGCAAATTGATATGAATTTGGACTGGCAGGACAATAATATGGTACGACCGCATTCACAGCTCGCGGGACAATGGACATTTTGAGGCATGCGTTTCCTATATAAAGTCTCGTTTAGGGAATTTGCACCGGCCGGAAAAATCGACCGATTTGACAGTTTTCCGAATTTTTTCTGTTGGGTTTTTTGAAGTCAGGGATCTATGAGAACAAGCTACAGACTTTGGAAGCTCCCAAACAGAATCTCCAATATCATAGCCCAAATGATCATCAACAATGTCGGCGCCAACTTGATATCATCTCCAAAAAGTACATAATGTAAAAAAAGGTCGAAATAAACTTTTAAAAAAATAAATTTAAAAATATGTCGTTTCATTTTAAAGATAGGTATATAGCAATGCAACATCGGGTGAGTGTTTTTGGTCCACCCTGTATTATGACTCGAATGACGTTAGAAACACATTCCCGGTCAATGGAACAGGATTCTTAAATACTTCAACTGTGCCTGAAAGTAATTAAGGCATTAACAAGCACTCTTACAATATAATATATAAAAGGACCCATAATAACTTCTGGTTATGAGAGGTAACCGGAAGGGCTGTACCTACATACATTTAGGCGATAGGTATATTGCTTGTTACAAATATTTGATTGTTTAACTAATTCTTTGCCAGCAAATAAAAGGGTCCTGGATTAATAGAAACAATAAGTAAAAAAAAAACTCACCTAAATTCGCATAGACATTGTCCGCCTTGCACTTCACTGATCCTCCAACACCAGCGTTGGCATTCAAATCGAAGCTAATCTTTTGCTGTTTCCGGCGCAACTCAGCACTTTTGGGTGGCGGTGGTCTTGCCGGTTTGTTGGCCTCATGATTCTTCTGTCCGACACCAGAGTCGGTCTTGCGCAATGGTGGAGCTGGCGGTTTGCCATTACTGTTGCTGCTGTTGGAGCTTCCCTGGCTGTTCGTTGTCACCACAATCGTTTGCGATGTGACACTGTCATTAGTTTTCGTTATATCCTTTACCACTTCGACGGCCGTGGGATTTATATCGATCGGATGTATGATCACGAGGCGAGGTTTGCCCATGGCAACCACTCCCGATTCATCGCCCGTCACAATCTCTGAGTAGATGCCATCCTTCTTATGCAAATTGTCTGTGGTTTTGCTTGCTCCCATGCGAAGGAATTTCTTAATGGAGAATTTATTCTTCTTCTGATGCTGCTGTTGCTTCTTCGTGTCATCTGTCATGGTGAGACATTCCTCGGAGAGGGAGAAATTCTTGCGCGAGCATGGCTCCGGAGTGGTGGTGGTGCTGGTGGTGGATGGCTTGGTGATGAATTGACGTGGAGACGACGATGACGACGAGGGCGGGGATGCTGACAGTTGCTGAGTCAGTTGAGCCTTACGGTGGGAAGTGAATGTGTTCAGGGACCGGAACTTCGGATTGACTGTGGCGCGTTCGCGTTTGTCTTTCTCTCGGATGACCGGTGAGGCAGTGCTTTTCACGCCCACAGTTATGGTTGTTTGCTGTTTTCTCATGTAGATGCTGTTGGTCGCTGCAGATTGTTGGGTTGAAGTGGACTCACTGAACAGTTTTGATTCCTCTGTTGGCGAAGGTGACATTTTCTCTGGATCTGGGGTTAACTCCACTGTAATGTTGTAGTCCCTTTCAGGGGTTGGTGGAGCACTGGACTTTTCTTCGGGTGGATTTGGTGCTCGTCCCTTTTTCAGTAGCTTAGACTGCTCCTGTAGCGCCCTATCGAGAGCTTCAGATGGGCTTGGCGTTGAGGATGGCTTCATTACAAGCTGGAGTTGACTGATGACCTGTTGCTCAGCGGAGGTGGGCTGACGCTTGGCCGCGAATGTCTTCATAACTGGCTTCACAGGAAGATCAGGCTTCTTGGCAGGCGAATTCTTTTGCAGCCCATGAAGGAAGGATGGTCTGGCCTCATGCGATACCGTTGTGGGTGGAGGCGATTTTGGCAACGCAGGTAGCTGTTGTTGCTGGCTCTCTAAACTGCCATCAGGATCGGCACTGCCATCAGGCTCGCCGGCTTGTTCGCGGCTCTTTTCCAACGAATACTTCTTCGCCGCTGCTGTTGACACCTGATCCGTGACCTGGATGTCTTCATAGTCTGAATTATTTGTACTTGCGCTGAGCTTCTTCTCCACGCATGGCTTTTCATTCAAGCCCTTGTAATCGTTCCCGATCGAGATGCCAATTCCCGAGTCCGATTCACTCCTAGTCATGTTATAGGAGGAGGTCTCCTCGTCACTGCTTCCATCGAAACTCGAACCAGTTGAGTCGAGAGCGTCGTCAGAATTGCACTTTGTCACGATCAGTCCATCGGAAGTGATTTTGCTGGTCATGAAGTTGCCCTCGTGCAGGGAGTATGTAGCGGATCTGGTTTTCGACGACAACAGCATGTCGGTTATGTACTGAGAGTTGGAGAACACAGAGTCCGTAACTTCGGTATCAGCTTCTGTTTCCGACTGCTCATGATCAGTCTGATCCTTGTCCTTGGTGAACTTTCCATCGGGAACATTTTCGTAGCTTATGTCGGTCTCTACGACGTCATAGTACGCCGAAATCCCCTCACTGTCCGAGCAGTTGCTGTCCGTATCCGAATACTTTGAGCTGACGTTTATTTTTGGCTTGACGTAGTCCTTGGTGATTGGAGGATTCCTCGCGATCGGCTTCTTGAGGTCGAGAAATGGCTTGTTCTCGAGAGTATCTGCGAGACTGGTAATCTCGAATTTGATCTTCGGCTCCGTTGAAGTCGTTGTCTTGCCAGCTGTAGTAGCTTCTTGTAACTTCTTGTTCTGCTCACTCTTGTTGTGCTCAAGTGTCTCTGAGATCTCCTCCAGCAGTGACTTCTCCATGGCCCTCTCAATTGGCGGGCTATTCTTCCCATCGGGAGGCGCCTTCACCACCGAAGAGCACGTAGGTGTCGTGCTCACTTTCACGGTCTCCTTCTTTTGGACGGGCTCCTCCTTTACCTCAAACTTCGCCTTCGATGCTGTGCTCAGTTTGTTTCCACTTCCAAAGGGAGTCACGTTGATCTTCAAGGTCTGCTTCTTGCCCTCCTTATCTACTTGTGGTGCGCCCAGCTTCAATGCGGCAAACGACTTTTTGATATTCTCCTGTGGATCACCCAGCAGGTTGCCATTGTTCATGTTGAAGTCTGTGTTGGCTTTTGTAAGCTTCTTCAGCTCAATGTTCTCTTCCTCATCGTTTGCTGTCGATAGATCGTCAGCGCTGTTCGATGTATTCATGAAGTCATCTTCATCGCTGTTTGTATCCTCAGACCAATCACCTCCATAGCCAATTACCTCGGCTAGCTGCTTGGGGAAGCTGACTTTGTAGCTCCTTTTCGACTTGGGTCGGGTGCCTTTGATTATGCTTCTTGCAGGCACCTTATGCTTGTTAGGGTAGTCAGTCTTTGCGGCCTCTTTGACAGCTGTTCGCCGGCTTGCCGCAGAAACTGCAGACTGTTTGTGTTCCTCTTTCGATTTGAAGCAGTTCGAACAGAGGTCCTTCTTCCAGGCGTTTTGCGCAAAACGCGAACAGATCGATGAAGACATGATTGTAAGACTTGAATGTTGGTGGTGTTGTTTGGTGAAGAGGTAACACTAGTCTGGTCAACGGGCCATTTTCTGAAAAGAGAAGAGACACATAAGAATGGTAAGTATGGAAGGGCGCATGTTGCATCATTTAATGGGATTCACTTTCACTCACACAAACAATGCGTGGACAACTATGAGTCTATATTGATTAACGAGGCAAAATACAAAACATTGAAAAGACATTTGATTGCATTTATCAACAGAAGACAATTAGTGATGATGACAAATGTGGGATTACTGATTTGACAGGCAGCTTTAAAATAAACCTAAAGGGCGGGGCAGATGTGTAGGCATCGGTGAGGCCAATTGTTGATTTAAACACGGTCATGGCTTAGGTCAGTTACATGGAAAATGTATAGGACTAAATCGACTTTTATTCGTAACGAATAAATTGTTTTAAAAAGGTCTTGTACCGCAGTTTTCTCGCATTTATTTGTATGAAGTATGAGTGAGACGAAAAGACAACTTTTCTCAGCCCAGAGATGGTGTGAGAGGTGGAAAATATTGGCATATTCTGAGAAGCCTTAAATTTCGTAATTAGTAGTCCCTGGACACTAGAAAAATTGGATACGAAGCCGGAAAGTGTTTCAATGAAATTTTAGTTTTAGAGAGGTATGTAGAACATCAACTTAGTTGCTCTGTTTTATTACATCTTTGTTCCATCATCCGTCCATTGTGTCATAGTAGACCTTTGTAGCTTTTGTCCCAATAAGACATACTCACCATTGACCGCTCAATTAGTTTTTTTCGATTATATCAATGCCCTAGTTTCATAAACCCCTGGATTACTAGTGACACTTAATGTTATTTCTTTGCCGTGCTTGATCCTATTTGTGGTTCCTGCCTGATGGTGTGCTGCTTGCAACACATTCTTGAACCAATCCCTTTAATTGAGCCAGAAACTGATCAGTTATTTTACCGGATTTGACTCCTGGCCTTGATGGTCTACCGGCTGAGCCTTTCAAAGCAGAGGCGGTTGGTTTAATCGGATGAATGAAACCTCAGCATAGTGGGAAAGGAGGTACTCCCAACTGCGCTAACTACAGAGTAATAAGTCCCCTGAATGTCGCGTATAAATCAGCCAAAATCAGTGGGGTTTTAAGCCAATATAGTCGACAAAACCTTTACACTTAAGAAAATCTTAGAAGAATCACATGAATTCCAGATCGATAGATACCACTTCTTTATTGACTTGAAAGTCACCTACGATATGTAGGGACGAATTATTCAAAACCGTCAAAGTCGGAGGAACACCACCGAATCTTTTGATGTCGAAAAAGTGTCAAGACAATGTAACGCACTATCTTCTTCAACATCAGTCTTGAAGCGATCAGTCAGCTAGGCGTTTGAAAGTATTGAAACGGGGGCGGGGTAGATATGGGCCTGACTGTTAACGAAGACAAAACAAAGTATATCATCGAGAAAGAACTATTTACATCGGTTACTCTGGCAAAACATCAAAATACATAACTTTGAAGTAGTTAAAGACTTTGTCTCTAAAATTAAACCGCAAAATGACATGGAAGCAGATAGAAGCGAAGAATCACGCTTGCCTATCGCGGTTGCTTCGTCCTAAGAATGTTAAAAATGTCATCATAGAACCAAGAACATTATGCAAAACCTTAATCATTCCGATTCTTCTGTACGGTGCAGAAGGAATCGGAACATTTTCGATAGCGGATCAAAATTTATAGGGACGCGACGCTTTGAAAGTAATTTTCTCCAGCTGATATTTGTGTCGATGGAGTGCGTGGAGGAGATGATGAGCTTATCGGGCTTTATAGCAACGCGTTGACGTGGTCGAAAAGCAACTATTGAAGTTTCTAGGGCATGTGGAACGTAAGGATAATCTACCAGCCCGACGAGTCTTTGTACCCACCCCAGAGGGACAACGTATATATCCTACATTGAACAGCGACTTCAACCGATTTTCTGTGCAAAACTCTAGACAACTAGATAGAAGCTGACTGCCTGGGCTTTCTAATTGAGGCCTTTGGTTCACTCCTTCTTCAATAAATCTTCATAAGATGATAGAAGATTGAACCGTAGAGATCGCATTAGAAATACCAGAATATGTGAGGAACTGAATGTCGAGCAGCTACTTATCTGAACGGAGGGGTCCATGCTTCGGTGATTTGGTCATGTTAAACGCATGTCCCCAACCAGGATCCCATGACGTACTATGCAATCCGCACCATCAGGCAGGCGTCTCCTCTGTAGGATTGAAGTAAGTTTTTTAAGCTTAGTACTAAAAATCTCAAAAGAAGACTTTTTGGTCTTATTTTAAGAGTTGTTTTGGAGCTTAATTTAAGTTGACAATGGTCCAAAACGTAGCCCTTGTATTCTTAAAATAAGAACGAACATTCTTAAAATAATCCCGAAACAGGATTGAAGTAAGATTTTTAAGCATAATAAAAATCTAAAAAGACGATTTTTTGGTCTTCAAAAAACGAGCTCAAAATAAGATTTTTGTACTTGGAATAAGATTTTCCGAGTATACCATACTTTCGTCAACGAATAAGCTTGAAATGACACTGATATTCTTGATTTTAGCTCGTTTTTTTCTGAGTGTAGGTAGACCCAGGATGAGATGGTTAGATCAAGTCCACAATCTCTCCTCTACCCGTTTGGGGATTGCCCTTGATGATTTTGAGCCGATGGCGTTCAATCGAGAGCTATGGAGGGTCCACTTGAGCAACCTACACCCGCGACCCACTTAATGACCATTAAAAATGAGTGAAAGGATGAAAAATGATAAATTGGCGACTACTATATACTATACCACTAAAAAGACTTAACAAAATATATTACAAAAAAATGTGTATCCACGTGAGCCTAGCTATTTACTGTAATTTCATTTTCTTTTTGTCGATGTTCGACCTCATTACGATTCAGAGTATGTACCTATTCCAAACACTTTAATTAAATCATGCAAATTACAGCAGACGTTGATGTATTAGTTCAAACAAAATCCAAACTTGATTGCTCATTCAGTTTACTCACATCACGTATCATTAAAAAATTAATTGGTGAATTAAAAAGCAAAATTACCTTCAAACTTAAAATCCTCAACAAAAAAAAAAAAAAAACGTTTCACTTTCTCAAGAGTGAAATTTTCGAGGTCACTTTCAAAACAAAACAAAAGTACAAACAGAGGCCTAGAGATATACTCATATGATGTCTTTGTGTTAAAAACTAAACTCACTGATGAGCCTATTATTAACACAAAATCACTTGAGCATGATAAGTTCTTAATTTTCTTCACATCTCGAAATGAAAGTGACACAAATCGAACTTACTTGATGATGCACTTGCTCTGTGCATAAAAGAAAGCACATAGTAAGTCAAATATTTGCGCCGCCTCCACTTGATGTAATGACCCTTCTTTCTGAGAGTTATAGTAGTTGCATATACAACTTTGCCACATGACAGTGAACAATTTCTTCTCACGCGACCATAGGAGCGGGCTTAGTGTGCAAATGAAGTCGTTTGACAGCGTGTAAGTGACACTTCACTTTTACTTGTAAGCCATTTAGCTGTTCACTTGGTACAGATGGACATTAAAGAGGAAGAAAGGTCAATTTAGTCATTAGCCTGGGATTGTTGAGAACCGCTAAATTAGGCTAATGACAGGGTTTTTGTCAGCTTTGAAGTTGTCATGTCATTCAACTAAATATACCTAGTCTCAATTGCAAGAACATCAAAGATTTCGGTTAACAGTTTTTAAATGGCTCATTTGGCAGATGATTAATTTTTGGGATGTCAACACGATGACTCTTGAAGTTTGTTTGACAGTGCAACCTCAAAGCTCAACCAATTATGACATTACACATATGGATGTTGCGGTTAAACTAATTTATAACTAAGCTAATGTGTTTCTTATGTAATAATTTAAGCCGATATTAATTAAAAAGTAAATCCTGTTCCCTCTACGAAATTGCACAACTTGAACTGACCTACTACCAGTTGTGTCCATAATAATCCACTTCTTTTTTGAATTATGGTGCAAATTCTTGAAAAAAAACGGTCATTTCCGCTAAATTATCTTTGGTGAGTGTAAGACTAGCATTCAGTTAAGAAAGTAGTCCTCGGTGGTGGTGATAATATTTATTCTCGCATATACCTGAAACCCACGGATTACGTATATAAAATTGCTTTTAAACTGCTATTGCATTCCAATGGAGACTATAAATTGCGAATAGTTGTTGTCATAAGCAATTAAACAGAAGGAACTAACACAAATCGATCCAATCTTACACTATGGACAGATGTTGGCATGCAAAACGACTGACTGTTTGTAGGGTGGCGCACGAATCGTGCTACAAAAACAAAACGTAATAACTTTTTTCCTGTGTGAGTAATCGGCTTGTTTTGTTTATTATTTGGCAGGGTACTATTTAGATTTATTAAAATTAATGCTTGGGATACCGAAAAGAGGATTTGGATAGTGCAGCGGTACCATGTTTTGCAGTCCTTCATTTCCGTCCCAAGGGAATTTAGGCGGGAGTTTGGCATCACTCCCCCGAGCATATGGACCATTATGAGGCTGGTAAACATGTTTGCTGAATCTGGAAGCATCGCACGAAGACCGTACCATCAAGATCTCTATGTTCGGGTTCAAGACATAATCGCGACTGTAGCATCGTCAATTCAGGCAAATCCAATCGTTTCGACTCGAAACTTATCGGCACAAATTGGAATTAGCAGGCGATTATTACAACAACAACAATTAATTCATGATGACTTAAACTTATTTCCGTACAAAGTCCAAATTAGAAGCAAGTTAAACCCTCTGGATTTGCCTATTCGCCTGGAATTTTGCCAAAAAATTATTGCAAATTAATATCCAGAAACTTCACTTTCCGCTCGCCCCATAGTCACCTGACCTGACTGCACCAGACATTTTTTTAAGGGATTATGTCAAGCAAGAAGTGTACAAAACGAAACTAAGGAATTTGACTGAATTGAAGCAGTCAATTAAAACAATAATTGAGGCGATCCCGACTTCCACCCTTCAGGCTGCAATAAATAATTTTCTGGTCAGGAGGTGTCGTATATGCGCGGGTGAGCATGGAGGTCATTTTTTACGGTCTATCATCTTCAAAAACAATTAGTTAGATAAAATTAAATTGAATTTTCTATACAATAAAACAAAAATAAATGAAATACATTGATTAAAAAAAAAGTTATTTAAATTTCTTATTGTAGCACAATTGGTGCGCCACCCTGTACCTATTCAATGATTTATTTTAAGAGTGTTGCTTGTAACATTCGCTCGAATCGAGCTTAGGATTGCGGTGTTGTTAGTTGAGACTGGATTTGTTAACTTATAACGGCGACTGTTGAACAAGAAGAAAAAGGCCCACAACATATAAAACACAAAAAAGCAATACTAAATATAAAACTCTATCCAGAACTGACAGGCTGAATAATAGGCGGACGAATTCACAGTATTCAACTACAATGGCATCGTCAATAATCAAAATGATGAATGATACATTTCGTAAGATACTCTGGTATATTTAGAACTGAGATCAGTGATGATTTTTCCGTACTCGTCAAGTCAGGGAGCGTATATGAACCTTTTTATAGGTCAACGGCAGCCCTCAAATCCCCGAAGTGGTTCATTGACAACTAGCTGCTGTTCTAGAGTCAAAGGGTATGGCAATCCAGGTTGTGCGTGGAGTTAGCTTCCGAACAAGTTAAACAAGATAATCAAGCAATTAAGAGCCTTGGATTCTAATGGATTTGTTGTTGGCGACACAACCAAACAAGAGAAGGACATCAAACGATATTCGTATTCGCATACGTGTAATGTTCGGACCCTCAATAAGCCGCGTGCAGCGGAACAATTAGACTGCTACAAAGCACGACATTACCACTATCTAGTTAGTGCGGTGGAATGGGCAGCGCTAATTACTCGGGCTACAAGCTACATTTTTAAAAATCGAAGAAATTAATTTTCTTTATCTTAGACGTAGAGTATACAAACGGAGTTATTTAGATAGATAGATATTTTATTTCATTTACAAATTATATTGTTTAATATTATTTGTTACCGCATAATTTACAATACAGAGATATGATAACTTAAGGTATCTTTCTACTGAAACATTATTTAAAAGTTAAAAGAAAAAATAAGTTTCCCAAACAAAATTTCCCAAATGGCTTCTAAGTGCTTTGGAAATAACAGGAAATTTGTTTCAAAATATTATCTTCCTGGCTCTTACCCGTTTTGGCTTGTAGCGTACTGTCTTAAACTAATATTGTCTTTGTTGCGGGAACGTTACTGTAGCTAGCACATGGTTTTCTCACCTCAATATTCGTAAAGGAATGTGGCTGTTAGCAAATGACGAAACTGCCTTCTTATATAAGTCCACAACTGACCAAATATTAACATTACTATAAAAATCTTACTATCTGTTTATTGATTTTTTCTGCATTTCTGCCAAACTGGTCAGATTTTATGCAGAATGACGATGGAGGACACTCGCTAGTCCATTAAGGTCGAAAACAATCTCACCGGGATCTTTGATGTCATAAGAGTATTTAGACAAGGTGATGCGCTGTCATGTAACTTCTTGAACATCATACTCGATAATATTGTTCCAAACTCAAAAGCCAACACCAGAGGCATACTTTTTCAAAATTCGGTACAATTACAGATGACATTGCCATCCTTGGCAGAACTCAACGAGCTTGTCACTATCGCATTTGCAAATATTTGGACAAAAGTTACAGGGTTGGATTTAGTCGGGAATGACTCCAAAAGCAAATAAGGACTGTTCGAGAAAAAATCCGGAAAGAGAAACTAGGCTTGACAATTTTTAATGCTCAAAGAAACGGATTATGTTTAACATCTTTTTAAACTACTATTTAGCCCCGCTAAATAATTATCTTCTGCTAATTTTTTGACACTTATGAAGTGTTCAAAAGAGAAGTTCACCAAAATCAAATCTTAAAACAGAGATTTATCGAATGTCACGGTATTAATTTATTGAAATTCAGTGTTTTATTTACTCTTGAATATTCTAGCAAAACTCAAGCAAAAGAAAATGTGAAAAATTACCCCATAGGATAATTTATTATCTTGCTCCCAGAAAATTCGTTTTCCACCAGCATAGAAAATTATCCGAAGGTAATATTATTTATCCTAGTTAAGAAACTGCCTTAAGATCAAATAATTTATAATTTATTTATTTATTTGTAATGAGTATAAGAGCATGATTGTGATCAAAATTTAACGGTACTGCGATGTCATATTTCAGTATTGTCAGACCGCGTAAATGATTCCGGATTTTTTCTCGTACAGTCTTTATATGCCATCAACAAGAAAGAACACACAACATCGACGAATCGGACGATCATCATAATTAACATATAATAATTTAATAATAATAATTTAAGCACATTTCGTCGTTGTTTAAGAAATTAAGAAAAAATATCGTTTTCTTTCCGTAAAATCGGAATAACTATAGTCTTTCAGAATACCGCTAGATGGATAATGTGACAATTTTTACTTTACCTCATTTCTGTGTATGTTTATGTGGAAAATTCGCATAATTTGTGTTGTGCGCAAAAAAGTAAACACAATTTTCTTGAAAAAAACGGGCTTTTTATTATTGTGCCAACTTTTATAATAGATAAAGTAAGTACTGTTCCACACCTTTCCCTACGTATTAAAACGAATTGTGACACTTTTCTTAAAAACCTCTTTTTTGAAGTGACACTATTATGATTTACGCCATTCAAAAATTCTTTCTCACAAATCTTAAAAAAAAAAATATTTGCATCAGCTTTAGCTAGGTATAGGTAATTTTAAACATATACGTACAATATTTTTCATAAAATATTAAACTTGAAATCCCATTTTTGTTTTAAGAACAGAGTAGGTATATTTTAATTATTTTCATTTCCTAACAGCAAAAATAAAACACAATTTTTCAATCTCCATGATGAACTATGTAACTTCAAAGTGATCAAAAGGTTATCTTAACATTTTTTCGAGAAAAGTGAACTTAATTTGGAAGCGGCTAAAAAATGCCTAAAATTTGTATGCCTGTCGTTATCTATTTCCATTATCCTTTTTGTTTTTGATTATATAAAATATGGAACTATGCAAATTAAATATACATTTCCGAAGAAAAAAATTGTAAACTTAAAAAAAAATTAGATTTATGTAAAATTGTCTGACTCAGAAATTTTAAACCGCTGCGCTGTTCTGAAAAATCGTGTTTTTTTGAGGTATGCCGGTTTTCTTAAACAGCAACGATTTGTACATATCTACAAAATGTTTTGAAATCGCGTTCCTTTTCTACTTAATCTCCGATTTAATGTATACCAGTGACATCCCATTCACATCTTCTCCGTTCTCCCCTAAATGCATTCTAAAATACACTCCTCAGGAATGTTTTCCACATTCATTTAACCACAAAAATAGTGTCGCGCGCCTTTCACTAACCACAAAGTCACGTTGCATTTAATCTATTTTCAGACAATTCCACAAAATCTAAAATTCCCAATACTTTCCTCACACCGATTGAGCAATTATTCAGTTCAACATCTCATGTATAAAGTGGACCACTTGTCAGAATGCAACATGCATTCGATATAATTTACACTCCCCTTTTTTAAATTACAACACGAAAGTGTTTTTAGAACTCATTCAATCGAAATTCAACTCAAAATAAACACAATTTTAATTGCCCCAAAGGGATCTTCAAAAAAACACTAAAATTATAATCGTCTCGTAAAACGTATGCTAATGTGGTTGAGTGACGTTTATTTCACAATAATTGTGTCGGTGGAGATTATTATTACTCACCACACCTGGCATGGCAGCACTGTTAACAATGCTCCCACCGACCGCCACCCACCTACTTATAGTTGCATATCTTTAAGTAAAACTATTGCAATCAGGAAAACCGTTGGATTGAATATTATACTGCTGGCTTATTTTTTCTATAAATAGCAAACGTCAGCAGAATTGACAAATCGAGTTGATTGTGCGCATTGAGGACATCGAATTCACATTCACCTACTTCTTCGGTGACGACAACGCACTCACCGGCTCGCGGTGTGAGCCAATAGGTTTGGATATGTGGTAATAAATTTTTCACTTTATGCGCCTTTGGAACGTATACCAATGGAGGATCAGATAGGTGAAGTAGTATTTCTTGTTGTCGCTTCTGGGTGATAGTCAAAAAAAAATATAAAATATGTTTTGATAGAGATTGTTGCAGAAGTTGTAGCTTGTAGAAGCTATCAGTTTGGTGTCAGAAGATTTTTTTTTTTTTTTTTGCTTTATATGCCTATAACAGGATTTATGTTTATTATACGACTCCTTTCAATAATAATCGATGGAGTTCTTGGAAGAATTTTGGAATTTATCTCAAACATTCGTGAGAAGCTTCACAGAGCTGCAAGATCACAGTTGATTTCAAAACGCACTCAAGCTATCGGTCGGTTTTTTGCTTTTGGAAGGTTTGTAGGAAGGTTGTACATAGCACCAGTAATGAAAAAAAAAGTGGTACATCTACTTAGTAGGTATATATACAACACGGAGCATCGGTATCCCGAGCGTGCATTGTCCACTTCCCACAACTCGACGTCCCCTTTACCGCTTATGAATCATCTTGTTCGAGTTAGTGACCCCCACTTCCCGCGCTACCTTATGACGGTTTCTTTCGCATTTTCGTTTCATCGGAATACGAAGCCAAGAAATTAAATACCCGAACTACTTTACCACGCGAGTTACTGAAGCTTTTTCGATTCATCGGAGTTCGGAATTCTTTACATCATATAACGAGCCGCAAAAATGTTCACTTCAAAAAAATCAGTTATCAACGGGTTAAATGTCATTGGCATGAGACTTCGTCATAAAGACGAAGCCTTTTCAAGCTTAACGTTTCCCAAATATTCAGTGGTGTTGTAATTCATAAAACTTATGTAAAATGTTTGGTTTTCGAGACTAATGAACGTTTTTTAAAAGTTGTTGGACTTGGAATTGAAAAAAACAACACACACACACAAAAGTTGAAGAAATTATTTTGTTATAATTTTTCAATAACTCAATTTTTTTTTTTCGGAAGTGCAGTGTAGTGTTGCATGCGCACTAACATGTTGAAACCAAATGCCTTGCAGTCCTTCACGTTCTTTGATCAAGGCGCCATTGACGATGACATTTGGATTTTTTTTAACATGTTCTTACGGCCATAGATCGTACCAAAGAGTACAATTTTAGCAATTTTCTAGAAAATTTTGAGATCATTTGCTTAGTTCTTTTTTTTTTGATAAACACACAGTCAGTTAGTTTTTTCTTTTATATTTATATAGCTGTATCCGGCTTTGCCCGTGCTCAGAAATTACAATGCACATCAATGGGTAGCGGGTCATAATTCTGCATTTCAAAATTCTGTATCGACAAAATTCTGTATATTTATTTTTTGAAAATACTGTATGAACAAAATTCTGTATATCCAAAATGCTGTATTTCCAAAATGCTGTAAATACAAATTCTGTTTTTCGAAATACTGTTTATGCTCCAATTCTATATTTTGAAAAAGCGTTTGCATAACAAAAAGCAAGTTTTTATATATGGAGATTATGATTATAAATTAAATAAGAGCCCAAAATTCTGTTACTCAATGATGGTTTTCAGTGGCCTTATTTTCAATTTTAAGTGGAATATTAGACTACATGAGTCATGTTCATGTACAATGACTGCTTTGAAATAAGACCCGCCGGGCCTTAAATCAGTGTTGTTATATCGTGGGATTTACCCATTTTTGTGGGAATTTCGATGTCCGAAAAGCCTTCCGTGGGATAAAGGGAAAAATCACCAAAATCGTGGGAATTTCAGGAAAAATAAATTTTAGCGAAATTTCATCAAAACTATTCCAATTCACAACAATTATCAGCTCAAATAAAATAAATAGCCTTTTAACAAAAAATTCTAGTACAAAAACAATCTGACGGCGCAGCGGCAGCGCATGTAACTAGACCTCTAGCGCCAGCGGCAAAGTGACATTGGAATGTAACCAGTTTGAATTTTTATTACTTTATCTTCATGAACATTAAAAATGTATTTTGTGCCATAATGTATTATGTGAGAAGCTAGACCTATAGCAAGGGTGCCTATACGGACTTGTTGCGCCAACTATTTTTTATTTATTCAGTTAATTTGCGCTAGATTGAAACATTTCGCAAAAAGAGATATTTCAGCAAATGCTGAAATGTCAGTTTTTGTATGTATATGGAGTTTGGCATGCCTCTAGTCATCTAGCGATTAATAGAGCGCGGCCATTGTGATTTTCTTTCGATATAATATGTATGATGTATCGTGGGAATTTTGTGGGAATTTGAGTTCGGTGAAAAGGGAAAAAAGGGAAAAATGACCACATTTCGTGGGAAAAATGAAGAGAGAGTCCTTACAACACTGCCTTAAATCGTTTTTGGAAATGCTTAAAGATCTCAGGCATTTAAAAAATAAAATAAGTTTGCCAGTAGCATTAAGTTCATAACTGAAAATCATTTATTTTTATTTTTTCAAATTGTCTATAGCTAAAATTTAAAGTTATTAGGTGTTTGAAAAACTAGCTGACTTTTTACTCTACAAAATTTGAGACCGAAAAACTAAGCGGACTTCGTGCGAATTTTTAACTTTTATTTTCTCAAATTTTCCAAGCTCACTTTTTGCTATAGAAAATTTCACCAAATTTCGCGGAGTAGATATTTTCCAATATTAAAGAAATTAGTTTCAGTATCTCCCTTGCCGTTGAGGTTTTCATATGAAACGTTTGCAATAATGAACACTTATGCGCTTTGTCATATTATGGCAGTATTCCGTTTCTCCATTTACCCATAACCCCCCCATCCTTTTATATAGAGGCACAAAGTTTCCATTTTGTATAGGCAGTGTCATTGTTTATCTTACAAAAGGTTGATCACGATCTGACCATCCATGTGTCTGAGTATATGATCGGATCACTATTCCCCCAAACAAATTACTTCGGTATCGCCCATTCGCTTAGGGAACAAAATAATTAATACCCAGTCGGCATGCCAAGTCCCTGTTTGATTTTATATAAAAACCATTTAAAGATCATTCCCGCAGATATCAGTTTCAGTACTAAAGGCATTTAGAATTAGGCTTCTTGATTTGCCCTCATGGATTGAGGCCGTATATTGAATTTTTGTTATGTTCTTTTTCCAAAAATACACACACAGACACAACTCCAGATTATAACTTTATCGGAAATGTCAATCGCTTTGCTGCTGGCCGGCCGCCCCGTGCCGGCCGTTGCTTCCCCATTCTGCTGGTCAGTTAGTCCATTCAATGAAGGTCAATGGGCATGGAAAAATGGGTGTCGGTTTGATTATAATGATGATTTATATATATTTCGCATTTTGTAGATATGAGGATGGGACGTGGGAATTGGATCTTAATGAATGCGCCGGAACGTGCGCTTTTGGGCTGAAAATCTAATCTAGATGAGATTCAAATTAATGTGCGTGTTTGAAGTTGCATGAAGGTTATTCATATGGAAAATTAAATTAATTATGAATTCACAATTCTTTTGTTTTATATTTATGGAGAAGTTGTCCAAACAAGATCTTTTTTTTTTTTTTTTTTTTTTGCGCAATGAAAATGTACATTATTCTTTTTGTCCAAATTATCTCATGGCCAAATGTGATTGAAGATTGATGGGATAATGATAATTTCATTATAAGGTGTTGTTGGCAAGTCCAAGTATAAATTTTTACTTACATTTGTAAAAACCTTATATCGTGGTTTTCCACCTATTCGAAATAAACAATGCACCGATTGGTTATGACCTGAAAATAAAATATGGAATTCAATTAAAAATTCAATATTAATGAAGAAGAAGGTTTTTAACACAATATCTATTTTCGTTAATAACAAATAAATTAAAATACATAGATATATATGTAATATGTGTATACAGTATACTTATGGGAGAAGATTGAAAAGAGTTATCGCTTATGGGCTTCCAATTTTGTATAAAGGAGATGGACTACTAGGAAGTCGATCGCATAAATGATCGAAAATAATTTCAGTCTAAAAAAAAGTCTCGTAACCATCCAGGCAAAACGACTATTGCTCATGAATCCTTTAACATCTTTTTTGACATCAAGAAGAATAATAAGTACATAGGATATTTCACTCTAAATTGGAATCTATCTGTCATTCGAAAAAAGTGTACTTGGTCTTGTGGAGAAAAATGAGGAAGAAAAATATAAATATAAAAATGTTATTCAAAGTAATTTTAGTATTTATTATAGCAAACATTTATATGCGTGAGCTACCACTAGCACTCCCGTAAAATTGTATATCGTTCCCCAATTCGAATAACCTTCCTCTCTAGATGTTCGCATTTTATTCTTTTGAGTAGATTTTGACTTATTCCCGTCAATTCTTTTGTAGACATTCACCGCGACACTATTATGATATGTATCGCCTGGGATTCCCAGATGAACTTGCCGGGGAACGACAACTTTTTGAAGCGAACGAAATGCAAATCACCTGGATTGTTGGGTTTACATACTCGTATACACTTCAGATTTGTAGAAAAGGTTCAGAGGTTTGTTGGAAAAGATGAAGACTCGAGAGACCGACTAAAACTTTGTAAGCAACAAAAATGAAAATTGCATTAGGTACGGTTGACCACCTCTCTTGTCATATGTAATAATTAGTGGCATGTGTCGTAAAATGTATACCTACATATTTTCGAAATATTTAATTCGCATTCGTTCATCGATATTTTTTTAAATGCCTCTTATTTGACATCTTCTAAGAATATTTAGTTGTAGTACTTTTTTAGTTGATTTTTGCAGCTGAAATATTTACCAATCCTTTATAATAGGTATAGGTAGCTATGGCTGTCTAATTTGTAAAAGCTACTGTGGTTGCCAGCATATGCTATAAAAAGAAAAACCTGGCTTTGTGTGTACTTAATTTTGACAGCGCGATGTATGTACCTAACCTAACACAACCTAACAAAGTGAATCCATTCTGGCTTCCACTATACATATGTGCGAATTGATTTACCTACGAGTATTTTTTATACGCCTATGGGTTCGGGTTTTGAAACAATGGCACTGCCTAATTATTTAATTCTGAATTTTGTACATCCTATTTCGTACTAAATGGCCTGGCGTTCGCACTTTTTCGTCTGGGTGTTTAAAAATGCACAGACCGAAATGTACAGACATGTGCTGCCTAATGTGCTTAGGCATCTAAATATTCAGGTGACAGTTTATCATAAAACGTACGCAAAAAATCTTGCCTAACGCTAACACACGAAACTTGCCTAGATTTGAAGGCAAATCAATCAATCAGAGGCTGTAGAGGCAAAAGCGTATTGAACGCGGCCATTGCTAGAGATAAAATAACGAAATCTTCGTTGGTGTTACATCTTCTTCGGATAGATTTGGCCGAATTTCTACAGTTTGTGTATAATTTCTGTGTTCCTCTGCCTTTCGTGGAAAATCAAAAAAAAAACTAAATTTTTATAAATTAAAATTTTTGTTTAAAAAAAAAAAAACTTTCTTTCGTGGTTTTAATAAACTAATAACATGGATAAAATCGTTTTTTTTTTTTTTTGAATAGGTATTAAAAAAAATAGGTAGATATGCCTAATTGCCTACCCTTATAAGTTGGCCAAAAATGTCAGCACCACTGGTCGCCAACTTACGCAGGTTTCACTGTATAATGGTTTCCCTTGATGGGCTTCTGTAGAGTTGTAGACTCCACATCTTAAATCAGGATATAACCTTATTAGCTCCCAACAGATACACATAGATCCTGTCCCATATGGGATAAAATAGCATCGACATAATTCTAAACTATACCTAGATACACATACACAGCATCATTCAAATGATTCCCAGTTTATGCCATATTGACCATTGTTTATAGTTTCAACTCATGAACGGATTTATTTGCAGTTCACAAAGATTAAAATTTAATTATAACTCCGCTTAAAAACAGCGGAAAGCTAGTTTACGAATATTTGTAATTACTTTACCTCCTCGTCTACAATAATGAGAAAGTTCCTCAACCTCTATTACCATGAATTTCACTTTCGTTGCCGGCTTTGTCAGCTTTTGTGCAAAAAGTTGTTGTTTATTTTTTTTTTACATAACCTTATTATAGGTACCCACAACCCATTTGTTGAAGAAACATCCCAAAAGCAGACACATGGTGCCTGCGTCGACGTCATTGAAACTGAAAATACTTATGTAGATACTGAAGAGTGAATAAAAAATATAATCACACATAATAAGAGCTCCTCGCTGCTGGTCGGATTAGTGAAAATTCCAAAGAAGTCACTGCAGCAGATGCACCCATCTGATGTACTGTACACTTCAGTGAAAGTTTTTTGTTGGCAACCAAATAAACGTGCTCAACTTTGACATTGAATCGGAAGTCAAACTTGGTATTATGATAGTACATTTTCAAACCTGATGCAATCCTATTTCGTAGTTACATCTAATATCGTGTCGAGGAAGCGTACGTTTGACCTGATGTCTATTTTACAGGAAAATGTTTGTTACATTAGAGATGTGACTTTGTGGGAAAATTTAAGTGCTTTGGGGGACTATGATGCTGCTTATACCATGCAGTTCAAAACAAATCGCATAGATACGTATTGTCGCGTTAGAATCGATTTTGAAATCTGAGTATTCAACCGAGATCATGAGAACAATATAAGTTACGACAAAGGGTCAGGTATTTGACACAAACATTTTGAAATTTATATTCGAGTTAGATTGCTTTCTGACCCCCCCTGTATTATACTGTAATACTTGGAAAAGGCCGACTATAATTTTACGAAAGCTATCAGTGTTGCCAGACTTTCCTTCCCTTAAATTCGCAAAAATATTGCCGCCAAGTGAAGTTAGCATATATGTACCTATATGAAGTTCACTAAAAAAAAGTGAAAAATTGAACTCGTCTCATGCAATAGCCTTTATTACAAGTTTCAGTCAGCTTTAAATAAACATTCATTCATTTTCAATGGTCCGCTTGTCCATTAAGTGGGTCGCGGGTGAAGGTTGCTCAAGTGGACCCTCTATAGCTCTCAATTCTCCGCCATCGACTCTAAATCATCAAGGGCAATCCCCATGGTCATACGGGTAGAGGAGAAATTATGGGTCTACCTAGAGAACGCCTGCCCGATGGTAGGTACGGATTTCATAACACGTCGTGGGATCCTGCGTTTAACATGACCAAAAATAATTTTGAATTGAAAATAAACATATCAAGGTCAGTCCACCCCGTAGAAAAACCTGGAGGGAGATGAGGAAGCCAATCTTAGTAAAACCACAGTCAGTGCTGATAATATGGAACAGCAATACCCAAGCTAAAGAACAAAAAGGCTACTTACTTGACAACAGTCGCTGATCAAGAATCAGTCTCCTCAATATCAAGTATACAAGATCTTATTGAAATACTGTGTAAATGACTAAAACATTTTGTCAGCAATCTGATTGCAGTTTTAGATTAGCAGTACAGTTTTAGAATAGCAAAGTCGACGAAAAAAAAGAGTGTGTGTCTCACCTATATAAGCACAATACTGAAGTGAAACTTCTTTCTAATCACTTATCACTTAAAAATCACTTAATAGCAACGACCCGGGTCGGGGCCCAATTGTGAATTCAGGGCGACTCCCTCAACACACACACACAAAATTCATCAAAATCGATCTAGCCGTTTGGGAGGATAAAATGAAACTCCCGCAACCCAATCTCAATGCCAACTGCCAGGTCAAATTGTGAATTTACCCCATCCAGTTAGGCACTTAAACACACTGAACCAAATCGCGTAGGTCATATTGACGAAAATATTTTGTCAATCTTTGAAGAATTTATTATTCGAATCGACAATTTTTCATCAAACTTTTCGTTTTATTGAAAATTTAATATTCAAAATCAATAAAATTTCTTCAACAGATGTCCGATTTAGTATTTTATTCAAACGAATGAAATTTCGTCATACTGACAAACTGAATTCGTTAACTGAACTAAATCCGGTAGGTGATATCGAATAAAATATTTTATTAATTTTTGAAGAATCAGTTATTCAAATCAACAATTTTTCATAACATATTTTTAAAATTTTAATCGTTTTTTTCTTCAAATTGAAGAAATTAATCAATTTGAAGAAGTTTAATTTTTATTGTTCAATATTGCGTTCAAAGTGATAACTTTTATTCTTGAAAGTGTGACAAAGTGAAGTCGTGTCAAGAAAATTATAAATTAAAGTGAGGCAACTTAGCAAACTCCACAAACACACTTGTATAAGAAAAACGTAAGTAAAATAAATACTTTTCATCACTTCCTTTCTAGAAGAAAATGTAGATTATACCTACCTTTAATCGCACCTAAATGAGTTTAAAAAAAACATTAACTTTTTATTATATCTAATTTGTTCCCCACAGCTAACATGCTTTTCTAGGCTATCTTTCTCGATAAACCGTGCGGAGGAGATGCATCAAGACAAATATTCAGCCAATGATCATCATAACTCGGCAATAAGTAAGTCGTTGTATTTCTAAATCACATAACATTAAGCAAACTTTAATCAATTTGTTTAATTTTTCCAAATTTAGCTAGGACCTTCACAAAAACCTGCTAAACCTGCATAAAGTCAAGCCCAATTATGACAAAAAAGTATTTAAGTTAAATCACTTATAAAAATGTAAGTTGAAATAAAACTTTCAATTGTATATATACCTAATGCTAATAAAATAAAAAAAAATGTTTGACCTTAAAAAAATGTTTTAATGATGATAATGATAATGATAATGAAGTTATTTTGAAGAAAATTGATGCATAAAATTGAAGAATATTTTTTTAATATGAATAAAGTGAAGGGTTGAAATGAAGATTTGATTTTCAATTTAAAGAAGAGAATACGTAAAAATGAAGAAAATTTCGTTGATTAATTATGCACTATGCGTCGAATTGAAGAATGTTTTTTTCAATTTGAAGAATATTTTTTTAAAACGAAGAATATTAATTTTGATGAAACTTTCTTCAAAGTGACAATATTTCTTAAATATAACAAAATATTTGTCAAAACAACGGACAGGAGGTGTTGACCTTATATTGATCACCATTTCTTCAAGTCTACGTGCTTTTTTGTCAATATCACTACCAAATTTGGTTCAGTGCATGCATACAAAATTTCAGAAAAATCGTTCCAGTCCTTTTGGAGGACCAAACAAAATTCATGGAACCAAATTGTAGCGTCACCTACCGGGTAAAATTGTGAATTTAGACCATCTTGTTAGCCTCTTAAGCAACCGCACAAAATTTCAGCAAAATCGGTCTAGCCGCTTAGGAGGAAAAAAAGTGTTTCACTTTGGTATCCGTTTCACTTTGATCTGCGGTTCATTTATTCGGACTTACACCTCGCTAAAGAAGTTTTACTTAAAAAAAAATACGCTCCAAGCAATCACCCTATCTTTTTATCGATTTCAAAGATGGCTAATAACGTCTATATTGAGACAAGCCAACAAATTCCGTCTGTGTAGCATGATTATAAAGAAAGATCGCTGCTTTATCATCAGAAGATCAGAAGATAATGACCAGAGAGCATCCCCATCGGTATTTATAATTTTGATCTAACTCACCCCTATGAAACTATGTCCTTCTATATAAGATTAACCATCTTTGGTAGACCATATTGATGGTTTACCAAGATTTGGGCAGTGCCCCGGCCTGGATTTTTTTGTTACCGTATACAACATCACAGTGTCCAGCCAACATAATGTGACATGGTTCTTCGTACATTTTGACACAGTTGAGGAAAACTTTATATTCACAGTCTTATCATATAGATCGGCTCCGCGAAATAAGACCCCAAGAAATAAGGCCCCAGACAAAAAATTAAATAAGGCCCCAAAAAATTATACAGGAAACAACAACAACGATTTGTAATAAAATTTGGGGAGTTATTTCCTTTTTTGGGGCCTTATTTACTAATGAAAATTGGTCTCTTATTGGGAAAATAAGGCCCCAAAAGTAGAATTGAAATAAGACCCCAAACGAAAAACGAAAACGTTTGGGGGGGCATGTTGCCTCCCTGCTTGGGTTTACTGTCAGATTTGGGGCCTTATTTAATATTTTTTGGGCCTTATTTCATCGCAGTGGGGCCTTATTTCATATTCGAAATTGGGGTATTATTTCATTATGAAATAACACCCCAAATTTGGGGCCTTATTTAATTTTTACTTTTGGGGCCTTATTTCGCGCAACGCATTCAACGATTCAACATAACATTTAGTCTTCGATAGAGAGGAGAGGCTTGTTCGTAGAAGCCCATATTCACACCCAAACTACTTAAAAGGAAAAAAAGAAAAGAAAGCTTTTAAGGGACATGTTTGGAGGAGTAAAATAGAATTATCGATCACATTATCTTGATTAAGAGAGAGTTTGCTACCAACTTCACCATTAATCACTTGATACAATTTAGACATGAACAAGTTGCTATAATATTTGTGTCATTCATTCAGCGCCAACTATAATTACAATCGCAAATTGCCATACTGATGGCAAAAATGTTCCCATCGACTTTATAAAAAATAAAAATAAACAACAACAAACAAATAAAAGAAAATTATGCATTTTCACATTCATTTCAAAGATATCAATTGTATCTACTGCTCAGGTGAGGTTTAGCTATAGTTGGCACACCTCATATTGCGTGTCCATATCTATTCTCCAGCAAGCCCATCTGCAACTAATTTAGCTACTTCTTGTGAGCATCTATTACCAGCACGTGATTCAATTTCACTTTTCCGTTTTCCCTCACACATAATACCAAGATGGATGCAAGTCAGCCAAAGTTGGAGATAGAGAAGAAATCAGAGCAGAATATAGCTCTCCTGTCGCACAAGCACGCAGCAACTAAAATTTCTTTCCGCAGATTTAGCTGTGAAATTATAGTTGCGCTCGTCAGGTTGTTCATCATACTTTAGCGTCGCAGTAGCGCTAGCAATCACATTTTGATTTACTAGCCATTTTCGGATAACGCGAAATGCACACGCACGCGCAAGTGAAACTGAAACGAAATGAAAGACTCATGGCATTACTCATGGACCAGTTGCCATGGATACTCAAGTGGACGACGCCAAATGAAATTTGAAGACTCCAGACTGTTTTATTGAATGGAAGCAAAACATAAGACAGTCAAGAGGAAATTGTTTATCCCTTAACTTAAACACAAACACAAAAAGCCTTTGAGGAATTTCAGGCATCGAGATACAGATACAGACTCCTTTTCAATTAAACGTTACCATTCTCCCTCTTGAATGAAATAAGACCTTTCAAGATCGCAGCTTCCGTTCGATGGGTTAGTTCTTTTTTGTGGAATTCATTTATTAGCGAAACGTTTCATTAATATTTTATTAGCATTTTTATTTGTTTACAATAAAGAGGGGAGACAGCAATAGCAAAACAACTCTAAAAATATATCTACAAAAAGAAAGATCGTTACTTTCTGGGGTTTTCGAATTTTGAATGAAAGGCACGTTTCGGAATTAAATGAATTAGTAGACGCGACAGATATTGTCGGAATTTAAGAGTAATGTGAACACGCATATTGAACTATGCATAATAGGCACTTTTAGGAACTTATAAATTATTATCACATCTTGTCAATAAAAATACGCCACATTAAATTCGAAAATTTTGGAGGCCAATGATGTAAAATGGGTGTGGAACGTATGCACATTTAAATATTATTTGAATTTTATTTCCGAAAATTTTTTTTTACGATGCGGCGTTATATAAGACGTATGAACGACGACGGTTGATATAGGAGGTTTGTTGAAAGTAGTTTTATAATAAAAGTGGTACTATCAATCGGGCTATCATTGACTGGCGGGAGTAACTTTTTAAAATGTAAATGTAATATAAAGATTATTTTGTCTATAAGAATATAATTACATTATTTCAAAATAGGTATTCTTAATCTATTTAAATAAAAAATAATTTCAACTATAGACAATTGACTGACATTTTATAGTGACTCATTAATAGACTAAATAAGAAGAAACAAATTTAAGAGTGCTCGGAAGACTTGCGAACGAGTTACCCTACCCACCCACTCCCAAGTTAAAAGCGATTTCTTATTCGAATTCGACAATTAGATAAAGTAGAGCGCCCGCTATAGTTATTTAACTTAAACATCTTTCTTTTTGTAAATTCGAGTTTTATTTTTATATTATAAAGTTTTTATTCTAAATAACGATTTTACAAATATGGCAGGCAATATTTGAGACTATATTCGTTCGTTTTACAAAATGAATGGCCGCGTTCCATTGACCGATATGTGACTAGCGGCATGTAAAACATCATTTAAAAAATGACATTTCAGCATTTCCGCTAAAGCTCTAGCACATTTGTGAAATACCTACCTATTCTTTTTAGGGAGATTTTTCAATCTTAATTCTAAATTATGAGAAAAGATCACAAAATAATCAAAATTAAATTTCAGTTTGCCGCTGGCGCTACAGAACTAAAGGTAGAGATACTCTATCAGGGATATTATGTGGTAGACATAGTAGACGTCTAGCGGGTCAATGGATCGCGCCCATATATTCGTGGTAAACCATGGTATGGATTGACGGACAGTGTTATAATATCGCATATTCATTATTCAAACTAGACACCAACCTAATAGAGCTTGGTGAATACCGCCTTAAGAGTCGTAAACCTTATTAAAGAAACGGTGTGATGCAATTGTATAAAAACGTTTATGGGCTGATGTTCGAAAACTGTAAACGGCTACACTGAACCAAAAAGGTACGTCATATTAACAACAAAGTTCGTCATATTGAAGAAAAAGTTGTTATTTTTGAGCTAACAACCGTAGGTGTCAATATGATGAACTTGGGTTGTCAAATAAAATTGAATCAATTAAATGTTCATATTGACAATCGCCGTTGTTGATTTGATGAACGCAGTTGTTAAATTTTAGGAATTGATTTTCATAATGAAAATCATAGTTGTCAAACTGAACAACTCGATTTTCATAACGAAAATCGTAATATTCAACGAAGTAATTGAATTAAAGACAGGGGCGTAGCGAGGGTTTGAGCCGTGGGGGGGTGACTTTCATTGAAATGCCGACTTATTTCAGGAACTTGCCGACTGTATAGAAATCATAAAAATCGGCCCAGTGGTTATCGAGTTACATATATCTAACGTCAACGAGTTTCACTCCATAGAAGATGTTTTTTGTGTGGGAGGCGCCACGCCCCTTTGTCAAATTTTGACCAATCTTAACAGTAACACCCCTGGTCGCGGCAGTTCGCGAATTTCAGCCATCAGTTTCTACCCACAATGTCTAGTTTTAGGTTAAGTTCGAACGAATGTTTAATTCGCTAGTTTGTGGAATGCGTATTAAATGATGTGGATTGCGAATAAACTTTGACAATTCGCGCGGGTGTTTTCGTTCGCGGCAAAAAGTTTGGAATTCGAAATTTCGTTATTTAAACTGTTTATAATCTTATTTTCTTAATACATTTTGATAGGATAATTAATTATCCTCCTCTTTGCCCAAACACACGTTTGCCGCGAATTGTTAAAGTTCGCCTTCCACATTAATAAGCCTAGCGAATAACACATTCCTTCGAATTTAACCTCAATTTAGAAATGCCAACCGGCCTTTTTACAATCGAATCGAAACTCGATAAATTTTAAGGATTTTAGTCAACAAAATTCACCGATTCCGACCGTTTTTCAAAATCGAATATAAACTCGCTGAATTTTAAGGATTTCAGTCGGCAATCTCACCGATGCCGACCGCCCGTTTTAAAATCGAATCTAAACACGCAAAATTTTAAGGATTTCAGTCGGCAAATTCACCGATACCGACCCGCCCTTTTTAAAATCGAATCTAAACTCGCTAAATTTTAAGGATTTCAGTCGGCAAATTCACCGATGCCGACCGTCCTTTTTAAAATCGAATGGAAACTCGCTAAATTTTAAGGATTTCAGTAGGCAAATTCACCGATTCACCGATTTTAAGGAGTTCATCTGAAACTGAAACCTTTGAAAATGCCGACTTTTGTATACATTTACAAGTTTAAAAACCTATACCTAATGGAAATCCAAACTTAAGACCTAATTTTTGAAAATTGATCGTTGATTTGCCGACTCTTGAAAAGCGTGGGGGGGTGCGACACCCCCCACGCCTCCCCCTCGCTACGCCCCTGATTAAAGAATTCGAATTTCAAAATAAAAACGTCATGATTTAAAACACCTGCTAGATAAGGAAATTAAGGAATTTATACTTACAGTGGAATGTCAACATATTATATTGATAATACACATATACACACTCGTGAATGCGTTTCGCCCCGATGACCCACCACATCGGGCAAAGACGTAAAAAAGCAAAGATTTCTCGACGTTTACCGAGACTATCATGTGATTCACAGTCAAAAGTGACTGTGAACTATAAACCTAAACGTGTTTTCTTGAGTATTCATATTGACAACTGCGATTGTCCATATTACAACAAAGTTCATCAATATAAAGATTTTGAAATACTGCACTTATGTGGTAGTCATATTGACAACCCCGATTTTCAATTTAACAAACGCATTCTTCAATATGCTTACAATGAAAGTGCGTACATCATATTGACAACTTATCTCATCTCATCTTACAACTTTTTTCATAATGTTTCGTACTTAGAATTGACAACCGCCCGTTCTTCATATTGACTATCCGGTTGTTAAATGTATTTGATATTTTCAAAAAATGTTCATCATATCGACAATTTTGTTCGTCAATTTGACAATTTCCAGTTAACAACCACCGATTGTCAATATGACAACCAATATTTTTTTCTGTGTACTATTTCCATGTGATTGCAAACTCTTCTCTAAATATAATAAACTAACTTTTGCCCACGGCTGTACCTCAGGGTACACAGAGATTCCTCACAGTAAGTTAGTTTCCTATTTTATATTTATATACAGGAAACCCACCTAAGAAAGTACCTGGAGCAGTTGGAGAAAGCAGAACCAAAATTATAACGGTTTCAAGTTGTTTTTTATATTGATTTAGATTTACGACTATTACTGCAAGTTGAATGATGTAAATTCATAGAAAAGGTCGCCTTCAAAGGGGCCATCGCCAATAACTCGGGCCTCAACCAAAATTTCTAAAATCGGAGAAATTGATTTTCTTTATTTTTTATATAGAGTAGGTACCTACACAAAATCTGAGTTTGAAGTCGATCGGATGAAAAATAAATATTCTCCCATGCAAACTTTGACCCCCCCATTTTGCCTTTTTAAGGGTTGAATTTCGAAATATTCTTCCTACAAGGAATAATGTAGGTATGCAATATTTTAGCTTTATAGGGCAAAGGGTTTGAGCTCCACGGTTATGAGTCAGTGGGTAAATGAATCGTAATTTCCATATTATTATATGAGATTCAACCTGAAATACAGCAATACGAACAAAACAAAAAATCATGAAAATCGGCCCAGCGGTTATCGAGTTATAACTTCATCCATTTTCACCCGATAGAAGATGTTTTTCGTATGGAAGGTGTCACGCCCCTTTGCCTAATTTTGACCAATCATTACGGGAACGCTCCCCAATTACTAAGATTATCTGTAAATTTGAACTCAGTCGATTCGGCGGTTTTCGAGATCAAGGATTTTGAATGTTTTTTTGCATGGGCGATTTGAAGGTTTTCGATATATAAAGATGTTGATTGTTTTTTTTTTGTATGGGCAGTGCCACGCCTCTTTGTCCAATTTTTCCAGGAACTATCTCGGGCCAATACTTAAGATTGACTGAAAATGTGAGCTCAAAGCAGTTTTTGAGATACATGTATGGTTTTGAATGTTTTTTTTTTTGTATGGGCACTGCCACGCCCCTTTGTCCAATTTCGACCAATCTGCTTAGTTGCACTCCTGGGCCAATACATACGATTATCTGTAAATTTGAGCTCAATCGAGTCCGTGGTTTTCAAGTTTTAAGTACCCGAACACAAATCACGATCCATTTTTATGGCTACATTAAATTTGGCCCCAATGAAAAATGGCCGCAAACTGAAAATGAAAAATCACCCCAATAATTTACATGAAAGGCAGCAACAACAAAAAATTGCGTAAAGTTCTGCGAATTGGGGTGACAATTCATAGTTTGGGGCCTTTTTTTTCATTTTTCAGTTTGGGGTAAAATTTCATTATGAAATAAGACCCCAAAAGAAGAAATGAAATAAGACCCCAAACGAAAAACGAAAACGTATGGGGGGGCATTTATGCACAGCATACCTAGTTATACGAAGTTCTAAATTCGAATTGATATTAGCAATTAAATTAAGAGCGGTTACTAAGCCGTTCATTCAACCTACATCATATGCAAAAGAAGTGAACTTAGAATTAAGCTCTAATAACAAGTTGTATAGATCAGGAATAGAACCATTTGAACCATTATAAAGCCCCGAAACCAGCTTATGTAATATTTAATATATGTTAAGACAGTAGATGTTCTCGTCAAATAATAAGTGCAGCAAAATATGTTCAACACAGAATGTTCGCCACATGTTTAAACCTTGGTCCAATCCTTATTAGCTGGAACAATTTTAATTAAAAATACCACTAGCTAATTGGTTTCACCATAAAATTCCTCGAAAACTCAACAAAGTGACAAAAAAAATGCCAAATACTAAAAACCAACTTTGAAGTCCTCCGCATTGTCAAGAAATTCCCTAAAAAGGATGTCATCGAGATGATCTCCCTTTTTAATTGTTAATAAACTTTAATTGGTTGCAAAATATATTTTCATGAATTGTGTGCATGTGCAACATGTGTTTTGCAACACACGCGTATCCATCATTTCGCCGGCTGTATAAGGAGCACATATTCGGACCCCTAAGCTGTTGGTTGCGTCATAAAATTTGTAGCACAAGTTAATGTCGAAAAAACGCTAAATATATCCAACGTCAGTAGTTAGCTTGATCTGCATCGTTTGCTTCCATGCAAATTATTTTGAGTACAGATTGTACTGCGAGATGATACATTCGGATGTCAGTGCGCGCATTTCACAACACTTTGTTGCAGATGGTTGAAGATACGCTTGCATATCGTTAGCATCGCTTTTTTGCAAAATAAAAGAAAAAAAAAACTCTCTAGAGGATTCAATCTATGTTTGGTGTGCCTATTCTCTGCAGAAGCCAAGGAGAGTTATGACAGGCCTTGGAAGTGCTATAGCCGGTTAATTTATTATGATTTCGCAAGATGCTGCGAACAAGGCGAACACAAGATGAAGCAAGATATAATATAAGAACGTTTCGCATCAACTGCGGCATTGGATGGAAGATGTTGCTAAGTAAAAAAAAAATCACAAGTCAATCCAAAGTCCAAGAAGCTGATGATGTGTGATACCCCTTGGTGCATTGGCATAAAACAAAAAGAAAAAAAAATTAAAGCCTTCGAAGGGATAGGGATACCCACTCCTCACACCGCAGCAGTGTATTTATTAATCGTCTTTGGATGGCTAACCGCACCTATCATGCGCATGCCCCAATGTCTGCCCAGCGGCGATGATAGTATCCGGTATAATCTTCCATACAAGAAGATGCTCTTCAATGAACCTGGAAATTGGGATAGGTCCGTTCGCTTATGGGCGATGTTTCTGATTGTGATTGAGACACGGAAAACCTCTTAACCGGATGTGTGTTGTGCTTGTGAATGGGAGGCGGGTCACCGGTAATGGTGCAAAGCAATTTGTCTTTTCCCTCATCTCTTTCTCTTTAGCTTTCTGTATATAGATACGACTAAAATGGTTATGAGAAGAAATCGCTGCAGCAAAGAGATACAACTTCACTTTTCGTGACCCGTTTGCCAAATAAATAGTTGTCCTTCGATTTATTTTATTCACAAATTTCATGGTCAGACAATTTTGACAGATAAGTTGTTTTTTTTCCAATGAGTAGGTGTTGTTCCATATACCCACATGTGTACCTGTGTGCGTTTAAAATCGTGGAGTTTTATGAATATTTAAGTGCTTGCATATTATGGCCTTATGGGAGATACACAGACAACTTAAGCCAAGTTAAAAGATTGCTACGGTGTACCTACTTTCAGATCGCGAAGGACAATGTGATGAGTGTGACTTCGTAATAAATTGCTGTACAGTAGGAATGGTTTTTAAAAATAGTACCGCCCAAAAATTTTTCAAAACTTTTAAGAAGATACACAATGGAATGTTTCAGGGACTGGATGGTTTTTCGAAATAGTGCGTATTGAAAGGCGACTTGAAATACTTAACACGTCTCTCAACGAGGTAGTTTTGCTTCGTTACGGTTAGAAGCATTTTTAGGTTGGATAAATTTCAATGGACTTTCGAGGCTTGCCTGTAAGCAAAATTGTTAAGTCAATATCTACAGTATTCGCAATATGATGCTATGCTATAATAACGAGACCCCGAGCCGGTATAAAGGTCAAGCGGTGGAACCAAGAAATAAAACCACCTATACCTAAAGCGTAAGCATCACGGCCATCACCGCTACTGAATAAATTTCCCAACGCGCCCAAAGCGACTAACTACAGAACTCACTCACAATACTAATTAAAAAGATGGAGTCAGCTGTCAAATTAACTATCAGTTGTCCAAATGTTGCCATATTGAAAGAATAAACCTACTAAAAACACCCTTTTCAAAGAATACAAAATATGATATATTTAACTGGCGCCAGAAACAATATTGCACGGCTGGCAGGTACCAAACACTCTCAGTGGCCTCACAGTCTACTGGACCAACCGGACAGATGCGTATACCACCTAAAGTCCTCCACATGATTTCAGCGGTTACTGATAGCAGACAAAAATGCATTCCAAGTTCCGCCAAAGATAACAGAATGAACTACGATATTGACAGTTGTGACAGTTCAAAGAGGGGAATTTCAACTAAAACAATTTTTGAACTTGGGATTGATTTCGTTGTTACCGGCTGTCAACGTATACACAACCTGACTAAAATTTTATCTTTTTTTCTCACGGATACAAAGTCATAGCTACTTGTCGGTGTGAATTTTAACTATAATATTAGTACCTACCAAAAGCTGTCCTAGACTAGAAGTTTGCTTGGCTTATTGGTGGACGCCTCGATGAGGTGCACTTGGACTAAAAAAGTTATGCTTTAGAAGGCTCACATTGTCCACTTTTGAAATCAAATACTTATTTTAATGAAGCTGTAAATGCTCGCCAAATTGGCATAGTTGGTCCCTCCTCAGGTCCACCACGAATTGTAGCGCCACCTATGTAAGTATACCTTAGATAGTATATGATTGAATGAAGAACTCTCTCAACAGAGTTGCTTGTTTGATAGGTTTCTTGCTAAGCTGCAGCTTTTAATGACGCGATCAGTGTATTATAAATCTCATACAAATTATTTTAGAATTAAAGATCTCACACTGACCTTTGGATTTTTGGAATCGAGTGCATGATCTTATCTTCTTTTAAGAATAAAGATAACTTTATATCAGACATTAGGTATAGTAGCCAATGGCAGGTTTTGAGGAATTTGAATGGCTCGAAATTTTCAACCCACTTATGTTGCTTTATCACTGGATGACGTCGGGAGAGGTTTGTGGTATAGTGACCGCAGTAGAAGGTCCTTGACCAAGACCAGGCCTGCAGAAAGGGAAGTGAGTGCCCACTGCGCCACCTCTTGCGAAAGTCTGACAAACATCCGACAGTATAAATGTCATGGAAAAGCTTTTCAATTCAGCCGTTCGGATTCGGTCTCGGCATAAAATTGTTGGTCCCTTCCATTCGTCCCAAAAATAAAAACTCATACAAACGAATGGTTTTAAGAAGCAAGGAGGCCGAGGGTGAATATACGGACCTGTTGCGCCATCTATTTTATTCATTTTTAATGAGCGGGCCCAATGCCAGTCAGAACAGTTTTTACAGTGATTTACTTAACTTACTTACTTCCTTATTTTCTTACCGGTCACATAAAAAATTCTTACATTTTAAAGTCTACATAATGGTTACAAAAAATGAACAAATGTGACGAAAATTAAGACCATTGTCTGCTAGAGACAGAGTAAGAAGCAAAGTAGCAACGCTAAAGTTTCTTCCACAAATGATTGAAAAGCATTCAATTCGAGTGTAAAATTGTTTTATAAAAGCGTCTCAATAACAATAACAGTTTACGGTTACAGTAGGTCCCTTTCATATCGAATATAAAACCCAAGCAAACGAATGTTTGTGAGAAGCATTTGCGCCCACTTTTTATTTAATTAGACAAGAAATCAAAAAAAAAAATAACTAACCAACATCAACAAAAAGTTGTATAAGTAGGTAACAAATCATTTATGTATTAGCCTCAGGACATAAAAGGCCCACACTAAAATTTACCTAAAAAAAAATATGAAGGCCTCATTACGGCAAATTGCAAAACCCCATCCAAAATGTCATATAATATCTCAAACGGAAAACTAAATCATTCAGCGTGTTGGCCACTTAAGATTATTCCGAAGCAAGCATTATTTTAATTGAAATGAACTTATGGCGGTACTACACGACAACAATAGCCAAACCGCAAACGCAAACCTATGCCAACATGATAGGATGATAGTGTTGGCATGTCACTGGACGACACTGACAACCGCAGTATAACAGACAGATGTTGCTGTAGTCGTTGACGATTTTTTCTTCGTGTGTCTTAAGCGACATGAAAGCGAAAGTGAAGTACAAGATGAACTATCAAAGGTGTCCAATGCCAGATGGCAGGCGAGATACTTGACAGCCAAGCCAACACACACACCATTTCGTCGAGGAATTTGAAATTTGGAAATTTCTCTTTTTAGTATTTTTGTAACGAACTCCAATGTCCGCAAGCATAAATAATATTTACATCCAATTTTTCTACGTCAAATGGCAATCAATTTTTCAAAGTGTCAAACAGGAAATTATGCAAATTTTCCTATAACACCGTCTGTAAGTTGTCCGTCTCAATAGTCTTATTTCGGGCGAAAGCCAAAGTCGACTAAACCAGTAAAGTACCGCTCCTATTCTTTTAAAAAAGACAAAATGTTAAAATATTGTTTGCATTTTTAATGATGACAACGAAAACGAAAGTGATGGCATTAAATTGCTGTCATTCGAAATAGATTAGCACAACGGTTACATTGACACTATCTATTTATCGCACGCATAATGTGGGAACACTGAAAATGTATTTACGTGATCATTTGATACTATTGCGTGGAATCACAATGAAAAAATTAAAATTCTTTTCTGGTATACATACATCGAACAAGACCAACAGAGCTGCTTAAATGAATTATTAACACATTTAGCGGTCTGTCAAGCGGTGCATAGCATAAGCCAACTGCAGATGCAGACAAGAGAGTGCTGCAGGCAGCGATGCCAACTAAGGCTTTTTCATGCCTTTTAGGCATTATTTCATTAGCTAAGGCTTTAAGGCTTGTTTTTCTTCAAAAAGGCATCTTTTTTTATTTCAAATATTTTTTTATTTTTTTTTTTTATTCAACATAATTTTTTTTATTTTTTTTAAACATTCTTAAAGAACTTTAAGTATAATTCTGTACACAAAGTCCCTTTTTAAAGACAAAAACTGCTATGATCTGCAATTCAAATAAACACACATATATGTACATACTTGTTTTAAATATCTATGTAGCTATAATATCAAGGACCAAGGCGATCTGAGGACTAAAACTATGTTTGTTTTGTGTTCAAGACTTTGTACCTACTTATGAAACTAAAATGTCATGAATTTTGTTCCTAGAATTTTTAAGTTAAAAAAAAAAAAATTTTTTTTTTGTTTATTTTTTTATATTTTGTTTACTTTTTAATTTATTGTTCGACTTTACCTAAAAAAAATATTTTAGGCATTATTTTATTGAAAAAGGCATCTTTTTCTTTCAAGTTAGGCATTTTTTCGTCAAAGGTGGTTGGCAACGCTGGCTGCAGGTATTGCAGTGTTTGTTGCACGGAATTAGATTGTTTTTTTTTTTTCTCATGCGTTTTCGAACACAATTAACCATTCTAATTGGCCCCCTGGCGGATTCTTTCATAGGCAAGTAAGTTGGATAATAGCTAAGGCGCACGACTAGTGCGGTGAGATTCATAATTGCTGGCTAACGATTTTAAGGAGTGGCTGCTGATCGCTGGGGATACTTACATGAAAGTTGATATCAATTAGAGCTGTTCGCAGAGTTCCTGGAAAAAAAGACGAAGGAGTTGGTTAGTTTATGTTAATAAATATGGAAACTTGAGTTTATTTGTTTGATGCCGCATCACGTAAGTTAGACTGAATAGAGATGTGAAAAATTGAGGCTAATAACGCGGATTTATATAACCGTATAATATAAGACATCGTAATTTGCATTAATGCATAAATGTTTAAAAATTATAGTATTTTGACATGGAAACAGCCAATGCCGGCAAAAATTAAAGAAACGTCGACTATCAATTCGTTGTAATCATTATTATCTTATAGTGTCGAATTCGAGCGTACATTAATAATAATAATGTTTATTAAAATGTCCTGGGAGGCATGAGCTTGAGCGATGCCGAATGGAATTTACTGGCCTTCATCAGGATTGGACAAAGGCAGTCAATAAGTCTTGAAGAAATAACGAGCAGAACGTGGGCGATGACTTCGAAAGCATCAACACTTTTGGCAGCCAGCAGCGGTCCAAAAAAGTGATTTCCTAGTAAGCCTCATTGTATGCGAAAAACTGTTCAGTTTAACGCTGCCCTTTCAGTTTTCCTACAGAACAAATCCTTAGATTTCGTTTCTGCAATTGAGCGGTTCTTCTGCAATTGAGAAGTTCTGAATTCTCTTAAGAACATCAGAGAAAATGGCGAAGATTTTTTCAGAGAGGCTTTTCAATCCGCATCCCAACTTGCCGAGGACTTATTTGAAGTTGAATTAAGAGCTGCAAGAACTTCATTCAAACAAAGAACGCATTCCAATCGAGAAACCTCTTCCACTGAAGCCTATTTTAGAGTGTCTATACTGATTCCTATAGGATTTTCATTAGGTATAGGTCTTAAACTTGTAAATGTATACATAAATAGATAAATAAATAGGTGGCGCACCCTATAGGCCTAGTTTCTCGCAACCATTTGTTTTGTGTGAGTTTCAATATTTGGGACGAATGGAAAATGTATAGGTTAGGTAGGTACCTACAAGTCGGCATTTTCGACGGTTCCACATGAACTCCTTAGAATTTAACTAGTTTCGATTCGATTTTGAAAAGAACGGTCGGCATCGGTGAATTTGCCGACTGAAATCCTTAAGAAGCTTCGACTCGATTTTAACCGGCGGTATTTCTAATTTGAGGTTAAATTCGAAGGAATATGTTATTCGCTAGTTTGTGGAACTCGGCTTATTGATGTCGATTCCGAACTTTGACAATTTGCGGCAAGGGCGTTTTCGTTCGCGGCAAAAAGTTTGAAAAACGAAATTAAGTTATTTAAACTGTTTATAAACTTGTTTTCTTAATACAGCTGAAATTCGCGAACTGAAGCGACCTAGAAAAGGGTTCATGTGAACGGACTGTCAAAACTTGTGAATATTCGTTCGTTGGTAGATAGAGTTGGTCGCTCTCATTTGACTGATCCTTTAGGTATAGGTATTGGCCTAGGGGTGTTCCTGTATGGCGCCTCCCATACAAACAAAAACAATCAAAATCTTATATCCATATCACCGAATCGAATGATATTAAATTTACAGGTGATCTTAGGTATTGGCCCGGGTCAAAGGGGCGTGCGGGACCTCCCATACAAAAAACATCTTCTATGCGGTGAAACTCGATGCCGTTAGATATAACTCGAAAACTGCTAGGCCGATTTTCATGATTTCTATACAGTCGGCAAGTTCCTGAAATAGGTCTGCATTTCAATGAAAGAATTCCTCGTAAGATTTGGAAGCAAGCCCCTCTGGAAACAAAATCCTGGCTACGGCACTGGACAGAGGCCGACTTGGGAAGATTCCTTTCCACAGATGCGACCAGGTTGTGTATACAAAATAACCAAAAGGAAAAACACGAAAAGCTAGTTGAAACATAGAAACATAGAAATGCTAAAGAACAAATGCTAGTTAATCTTACAGCGAGATGAATGCAAGACGAAAGGGCAGTTTGCCAAATGACTTCTGCGAAATAGTTAGAGATATGTAATAGTTTGCAAAATGAAACCGCGAATTGACAGCACCCATTCAGGTTTTGTCTCCGCTCACCAGATGGACGTAGCGCACACTAAAACTAGCTGTGCGCTACCTGTTTTTCGTTGATATTAACACTCCCCTTTGGTCCAGCTGTAGCATTATTTCGAGCATGGTTTCTATCACCCCTATCGTGGAATCCGCCGGGGGGAATTATTCACGGAAAAGAATATTTTGGTACCGTCAAAATCGCAAAGTGAACAGTTTCCTGTTCGGGAAAAAATCGATTTGAACGTTTTTAACGATATATTGAAACTCTTTCACATTACCTACACGGGGAACTGTTCACTTTGCGATTTTGACGATACGAAAATATTCTTTTCCGTGAATAATTCCCCCCGGCGGATTCCACGATAGGGGTGTATATCTAGGTGAAGCACCTGCAGGAAGAAGATGGCTCAGTGGAACAAAACAGTATTGTTCGGTAGTCACACTTGACATCAACTTACTTAAAGTTACATAGGTAGTAACAGCTCTGAGTAACCTCACCTGAGTATACTTCGAATTATAGGCAAGGTACAAACTTCTACTACGATACCTACGAACACGTGGCAATGATATGTAACTTTTTGTGGGTGAAGTTCCTCAAGACTGAGACCAGTCTTATGAAAATAATACTGAAATTTAACACATTGGAGATCTTCGGTTATACGAGTGTTGATTGTATCATAAAGCAAATAATTTAATAGAAAGGATTAATCAAGTAGATAGATCTAGATACCTCCTACCTAAAGATAAGGGTATCTTGTTCCAAGACATCTCTGTAAAGGTTTGCCATTTACTATATTCACTGACTCATTTACTACAAATTATAAACGCATGTAAACCTCACATCACCCAGCCACTTTGTCGCATAAACGTTTTTATTACATAAGTCGAAAGGCAGAAACATTTTCCCATGCCGCCAGCTGTTACCCGCAATGAGTCAGACTGAAACTCCCAAAAATCCAACAATACCCACTAATTCACCGAGATCATTGCGCGAGTTCCACAATTGTGTTGCCAAAATCCGCATGCTGTCATGCAGTCATGCAGTCATTCTGTCGTAACGACCTATTCACGTTCCCCATTGCCCCACATAAATCGTTGACTTTTTCTTTGCCTGTGCTCTATAGGAAGTCATTAGATGAAGTACTCGTACCTACAAGAGAAAAACAAAATCCCTTCACCCCAGCTATTGAATATGCAACGACCTATTATAATTGCAGCGAGAAAGAAAAAAAAAAACAGACCGAGAGTTGTTTGTATCTCGATTCTCGAATTCTTGAGCTATATGTCAAAAACCAGTTCGAATTGCAATCGTGCAAGCGGTTAGCAAAACCCACTGCGCTACAAAAACTAACCGCTGGACGGGGCAAACTAGCAATTTTCGCTGTCGATTTATCGACGCCAGCCAAATGAGAAATATGTGTGCCACCAGCCACCACAACACAACCGCGCTATACGCATGCGCGCAACGCAGCCGATGATGGCTTGTTTTTTAGGACATTCAACAGTATTTTGCAACAAATGCAAAGAAGTCTATCCCCCAATCAATTTGTGGAGGTGCTTCCTCTGCTCATTTGGTTTGGCCAATTCGATGTGCCACTTGAGCTGAGCGAGCAACTGCGAGATGCCATAAATTAGTCAGTCTGAAAGGTATAGCTTCATCTTCTTATTTGTGGTTGCCGTAACTGCGGTATTGTTGATCTTCAGGGGATTCTTTGCTGCGAACAGCATTCCCTACTCGATGCTATGGTCTATGATTGTCTCTCTGGAGCTATGAGGACAGGTTAGCGTGTTTACGGGTGCATTGAAATTGCAGACTAAGAAGAAGCAGAAGAAATTAAATGCAGTAATCGAACGGTTCATTGGAGCGGATAGAATTCATCTCATTGCATGCACAGGCACATACACAGCTGGATAGCTGCATCAGAGGGGAATCAAATTACAGTGACAGTGTTTTATGAATGGTTGAATGGGGCTATTTGTTAGCGCGGAATTTGGGGTAATTTCATATGAGCGACCTGATTTTTTTTTTTTAAATAGGTTATTTTAGTAAACGACCATAGGCAGCTCAATTGACGTTACATTCAATTTGCAAAGTATGACTTTACATACCTACTAATGCCGTTTTCGATTGGTCTTCCAGAACCGTCCGGAAGCAATCCGAACGCTGCTGAAAGCATTCGATTGGCTCTCAACTGACAGTTCTTCTTCTGAAAAGAAGAAAAATTTGCTTCTGGATTTGAATTCAGAATCGCGGAGAGTTCTTCCGGACGGTTCTGGACAACCAACCGAAAACCACATAAGTTTAACGACCCCAACGCATGTGTTGTTAGAGTTACCGGGTAATTTTATTTATGAGTCGTATTCCAAGACGTGTTATCGAGTCCGTGCCGTCAAGCAGCCGGACTAGGTAGGCCCAAGTCAAGTCTGGCGACATCTCGCGCTTTTCGTTTACCCGCTTAATATCCAGGATGGACCACGGCCTCAACTAAAAACCCCCTCCAGCCAGTTCGGTCACTAGCTAGCTGCCTCCAGTTACGCACATTAAGTTGGTTAGGGGGGCTCTCCAATTATACAGTCGCTGTATTTTGAGATTTCTGACCAACGTCGCTACAGAGACCGTAAAGTTTGTCGTTGAATCTCCTCCTGCACACTCTATCGATACAAACTGAACTGAAAACGTGCCAAGAGGTTTTCATCCGCTTTCGATAAGGTCTATGCTGCTTCACCATACGACAGGACCGAGATGATTAATAGATAGATAGGACAACTGAAAATGAAAGAATGAGTTGCAACTTGCAACACACAGGAAGATACAGATCGATAAGCGCAAAAAGAAAAAAATGTGCTTTATGCATAACTACAACAGTAGAAAAGAGTGTAGCTAATGTCCTTACAACATAACGATTGATATGACGAACGCAACTCCATTAGGAGTATAGTACGCTGAGTACTGAAGCAAACCGGCCGGCGCGACAGCAAAGGAGCAATTTATACAGAATCACTAAAGATCGTATATGTGGCCGGAGCATCAAAAAACACCCGCTGGAGGCTTATTTTGGAGGGAGACCAGCCACTTGTGACTGAATACGGTCCTCAAACCCCGAATGAGAAAATGATCGCGATGAAAGCGCTAAAAAAACAAAAAGCAGCTTCAACAATATCGGCTGGGCTGCTGCACATAAGTATTTGTATAGAGAGCTATGGGAAGCTGTGCTCCTCCTGGAAGAAGGGAATGAGCGTCAAGCTTCATTTGAAGGGAAACCTTACGCAATGCGAGAACTAAATAGATGTGCCTAGACTTAAAGAACATTGCTTTACAAACCAGTTTCCGCTTTGGGTCTTCCTGAGTCGACCACATCAAAACAATGCAGATAATTATTGAACATTTTTATTGCATTCTATCTGTACCCGATGTTCTTTTGATACCCTCCACAGAAAGGTATTCACTTTGCCATTACATTTGTAACGCCAAGAAGGAGTCACCGGAGACCCCATTTGGGGAAAAAAGGGGGAAAGGTTGAATAGGGAGGTCAAAGTTTGTATAGGAAGATATTTATTTTTCATCCGACCGATTTCAAACTCGGTTTGTGTACACTATATTAGAAATAAATAAAATCGGTTTCTCTGATTTTGAAAATTTTGTTTGGAACCCGAGCTATTAGCGACGGGACATTGGGATTTTGTTTGCATGACGTTTGAACATTTTTTTTTTCATCCTATCGGGCTCGTAGCAAAGCACACTCGGTATGTCTGTAGCGGGTGCAAAGCAGCTGATTGTCCTTCTTCAGGATCCAGAATATCTCATTGCCAAATTACATTAGGATCGACTCAGACCTCAAAGGCTTTCAAATTTATAATATAATTGTGGAAGAGTGGACCCACCTGCTGTTCATAGATTTGAATAAATCAATTGACACTTGACAGTGTCAAACACAGTGCCATATGATGGTTCAGAAATATTTGAAAACTAGAGTTGGGTCAATTTTGAAGCCAATATATTTTTTATTGGTGATAGAAATATTCTCAAACCTATTTTGTCGACGGGAATATTCCTCCGGTTCTTCCATACAAATTATCTCACGTCAGCTAAAACCTATATGCTATGCGTAGGTACTTTTTATGTAATTGTTTACAATACCCAACATTTAAATAAATTGCATATAATAAAAAGGCAATTTTTATATTTATTCTACAAGGGTAGACCTTCCAACTTTGCCATTCACATTTTATTTGAAAGCTCTCATATGTGCTGTGGGAATTTGTGTGCCTTTCGGTTGATGTCCTCATTTAGATGGCGAAGACTCTTTGGGCCGGAGTATTGGTGTTAATTCGCTCTACATATCCTAGCCATCTTAGACGACTTATGCGTACTTTTCTGACCAGGTCGATCGTCGATGGAGCTTTACAGCTCGTAGAGTTCGTTGTTAAATCCCCTCCTCCAAAGCCCTTCAACGCAAACGAGACCGAAAATCCTCGATAAATTTTGCTTGGTCGAAGCGACCAAGGAAATCTTCATCTAAATTTGATAAGGTCCATGATTCTGCGCCATACAGCAGGATTGGGATGATGAGGGTCTTATATAGAGTCTCATTGGTGTTTCTCGACAAGGCCCTACTAATCAATTGCCTTCTTAGGCCAAAGTAACAGCGGTTGACAACGACAAGTGTAATTCTTCCTTGATTTAATTTCAGAACTAATAGCGAAGCCGAGGTAGACCTCCCGAACTACCTCGAGGTTGTAACTACCTATAGTGACGTTCTGTCCGATTCGTCGTCACCACTAAGCCCATTTTCCCGCCTCTGAACTGATAGATACTTGCAAACGCACCAGTGACATCACAGCACGCTGTATTCTGCCAATAGGTGCGTTTTTATGAAACCTCGCCAGCCAGCCGTTCATTTTGGACAATTGCCAGCAAGATGAAGCCAACCAGCCGAGTTTTAGTATAAAATTATGCATTTGGTAGAAATATTTGATAAATTCTAACATTTTTCTCTGGAATGTTGTGTGCATGAGATAAGAACGCCATATGATTTAAGCAAATTGTTGCACTTGTTGCTTTCAGCGCCACCTGTTTGTTTATTGTGAATTGAATATAGCAAGCTGCCAGCCAGTCTCTACTCCAACTGGGGAGGAAATCAAGAGTTGTTGCCAGCATGTTGTTGTTTTAATTAGCATGTGAAATGTGCCCCAACTGTCAACTACTGGCAACCACTGGCTGGGGAGGTTTCATAAAAACGCAACTAATGATGTCGATGTCGTCAGCGTATAAAAGTATTTGCACAAATGTCCAGCTGACCAGTTATACGTCAGAGTAACGTATTCATTTGACAAGTCAATTGTTACGATATTCTTTATATTCGTTAAATTTTTAGTTATTTATCGACGCACCTCACGTATGTAAATCAAAATCACAGTACATATTAAGTGCATGAAATGCATCGCTTCTTATATGGATGCATCTAAAAATCTGGTTTCATTGACATTTACAGTGTCCCAATTCCAAATGCCATTCTATACCACATCATCGTGCTGCCATCAACCTGTTCTCGTCTTTTTACACCTCTCTCTATACAACATCTGCAACTTGGGACTTGGTTAGGTACCTAATAAATGAAACTCATATAGTAAGAAGTACACCGACTAGTTCTAGAAAACTGAATAATAACCAGAAAGCAGAAAACCAGGGAACTTTCTACATAACCGAACCGCATTTCTACTTGACCAAAGTCATCAACGCGACGACGACGACGAACTATATGTGTATAGTAAATGGTCAACAGCGTGCATCAGTCAACAGGTTTTCCAAGTAACCGCATATCATCACCTTAGCGCGGACAGACCGCAATTTCCAGTGTATACCGGAATGCAAGCATTCCTGCAGCGGAAGACGGACAGTCCCACACTTTTATTGTAATAGGCTGGAGAGGGGTATCTGGTTTAATGGCATCTTGTTTAGGAAGCGATGCTGTTGTAGCACAGTCGTCGCTATACTCACACTTGTACAGCTGAAGGTCGTTACTTGGGATAGTCTCGTTGAGGTGGTCTGGCCATTCAACGGTTCTATTTACGGGATAAATATATGTACAATTAACGATGGCGATGATTGCTACTTTTTATGAGATACCTACCTAGATAGATACGAGTATTCGTTTGCTAAAGTTATTTTCCTAGCCCATTACCGTGCATAGTCTCTTTGCAAAAGTTGCTTGTTTTTATCGTTGTGATAAAGACTACAATGTTCGTATAGATGAGCTGTTGAAGAGGACAAGGTAATTTAGCTTTACTAAACAAGGTCCTCGTAAAATTGGATGCAGATAACTACCTACCTACATTCATTCGAGACTTTTTTTCACAGCCACGACACAAGTAAATACCACTTTGTTACATTGTCACTGTTTCGGGCTTTTATACAATTTGTAAATACGTTTGCTAGTATAGAAAGGGAAGCGGCTAAAATAGGTCTAGCGGTCAACGAGGGCAAAACCAAGTATATACTGTCAACAAGAAGGGACACCCAACATCGTAGAATCGGACAAAACATCACGATCGACAGCTATAACTTTGAGGTAGTAATAGTGAGGGACTTTGTCTACGTGCGTCGGTTCTGCTATAAATTCTGACAACAACATCCCAGAAGAAATTAAACGAAGAATATCTCTTGCCAACGGCTGTTTCTTTGGGCTAAGAAGGCAATTGAGTTAGAGCCCTATCCAGATCAACTAAGGAGATTCTGTATAAGACCTTGATCATTCCAGTCCTGCTTCATGGCACAGAAGCTTGGACTCTATCTTAAGCGGATGAAGATATCCTCGGTCTCGGTGAAGATTCTTCGTAAAATGTTCGGTCTCGTTTGCGTTGACGGGCTTGGAGAAGGAGATTCAACGAAGAACTATACGAGCTGTACAGCAACATCGACCTGGTCAAAAAACTGCGAGTAAGTCGTTTAAGATGGCTAGGACATGTAGAGCGGATGGAACCAAATGCTCCGGCCCGTAGAGTCGACAACGCAGTAGAGGATGACCTCGCCTTAAGTGGCGCGCGGAAACCGAAGGCGATCTCAACCGACTAGGAGTGCGTAACTGGAGGCAGTTAGCTAAGGACCGGACTAACTGGAGAGGCTTTTTAGCTGAGGCCTCGGTTCAACCCGAACTGTAGAGCCGCCTAAGTAAGTAAGTAAGAAGAGCAAAGTCGAAAAATAGCTCGGTAGAGTTAATGTTAATTTCAACAATTTTACCCAAACAATGACTAGCGGTAGCGCTTTATAATACCATGAGCTGTGATATGGTTAATGTTAAAGTTTAAAAAAAATAAATAAATAATCTTCTTGGCATTCTTTAAAAACTAAATTGTAGGAGAATGTAGGTAGGTACTAGTTACGTACATATTTGTATAAAAGTATCTAAAATTACCTTGTTTCTGAATTATTTGAGTGCTCCAGCAACTATATCTACAAGCAATAAAAATGTCACCTACAGCAATAATATCTTAAAGCTTAGTACCCTGCTCGAGCTAAATGTTAGCTCCCATCTAAAGTTCTCTCTAAAAAATCAAAATTTTATTTCCAACTGTACTGGCATGTATCTGTCACAATTTAGCGCGCCCTTTAATGGTTCGGCACATTTTTTCAAGCTAAATTTTGACAGATCTATTGGTCTTTTTTCTGTTGTGTTTTTGTGCTGTTGTTTACGTTTCTGTTGTGTTTTTGTGCTGTTGTTTACGTACTATCAATAAACATTTTTTTGAACAGCTGATTGTCAATTCAACCAATTAGACCATCAGTCAAAATGCATAATTTTGTTTATTGGGTTTTAATTAGTAAAAAGTCTCATTCTGTCGATTTCGTCTTTGAGGGTCATAGTTAGAAATATTTATTCAGCAGAAGTAATTCAACTTTTTATTAAAAGTTTAATACCGTTTAGTTCTGTTTAGTTCTTTACGAGATTATAAAGGGTCCGCCATCTAACGCTTTTTTTTTTCAACTAGTGCTTATTTCGCGAATGGTAACACTTAGCTCATGTCTGATTTGACAGATAATTAGTTTTATCCTTCCGCTGAACGAATATGGTTGTGTATACGCTTGAACAACGCTGGGAAATATTGCGACATTACTTTGAAAATCATGGTAATTTTGCGTACGGATTTTGGAAGAAGAGAAGCACCGTCAGCTCCGTATGTTCGTTATCTTGTGAAAAAAGTGAAAGAAACTGGCATCCTCATCGATAAACCAAAGCGTGAAAACTGAAAAGCCAAAAACAGTGCGTACACCCAAGAAAATTGCTGCTGTGGCAGAAAGTGTGCGTGAAGCGCCATCAACATCAATTCACCGTCGTTCTCAACAACTGAACATTTCGGAGACATCATTGAGACGAACTTTGCATAAAGACCTTGGTATGACGCCATTCAAAGTCCAATTGGTTCAGGAGTTGAAGCCAACTGACCATCCAATGCGTTTTCGCTTCGCTAAGTGGGCCTGCGATCGACTTAGAGAAGATGCCGATTTTGCCAAAAAAAGCATCTTTTCAGATGAAGCTCATTTTGATCTTGGCGGGTATGTAAACAAGCAAAATTATCGCATTTGGGGCACAGAAAACCCGCACGCATACATTAAAAAGCCGATATATCCAAAACGAGTCACTGTTTGGTGCGGATTTTGGTCCAGAGGCATAATTGGGCCATTTTTCTTCGAAAATGAGCAAGGAGTGGCCGTTACAGTCAATGGCGATCGTTATCGTGCCAAGGATATTGGCAACATTTGGTTTCAACAGGACGGCGCTACGTGCCACACAGCCGAAGCTACACTCGATGTTTTGCGCCCTGTTTTTGAAGATCGCATTATCAGCCGCAGAGCTGATGTCGTTTGGCCACCGCGGAGCTGCGATTTGACACCGTTGGACTATTATTTGTGGGGTGCCGTAAAAGATAAGTGTTACGCCGACATGCCAGAGACAATTGACGCAGGACAATATTCGTGAAGCCATTGGTGAAATACAGCTGCACACAATCGATAATGTGCTTAAAAATTTGACCGATCGTGTAGGCCAGAGGTTCTTAAACTTTTTAAGCTGTGGAACCCTAAACAAGGCCCAAATATATTTCGGAACCCCAACGCTTAACGATATAAAAAATGAAAAACATCAAATTTCAAAATCAATTTTTTTAAGGTTAGTGTGAAGAATGAAACTGTTTCATTGTTTGATTTAAATTTTTTTTTAAGTTGGCTTCTATCTCCGAAAGCTCTATTCGCATAGGCGTCTGTTATAGCTATCAGTAAAATGCATCCGTAAAAAAATTGTTTCACTTTTTTGGAGCACTAAAACTTAATCGTTGAACTCAATCTTGGTCTTAAAATGTTGCTTTTGAATTATAAAACTAATTCGTCAAAAAAAATTAAGCAATTGATCTTTAAATTTTCTAGAAAAAGAATTTCTTTATTTTTCCGTACGAAAAGCTTTTTCTGTTCAACTTCTCAGTCAATTCCACAACAGGTTTCACTGAATTCCTATGATATGCTATGGTTAAATGTTTCAGTTTTGTTCTGTTTCGTGTTTTTACGGATGTACTTTTCTGATGGCTATAACTGAAGCCATATATGGGGGAGCGTCCAATCTCGATCTGTCTATTTAGTTTTTGCATAAGTATATGCTGAAAAGCAAATGGAATCAAATTTTATATAGCCTGTTTGGCAAGTTCAGGGTATTCACTCCTAATACCAACCCAAAATTCGTTCAATGATACAAAATCAAATACATGTTTTTAATTTAAGGAATTTGAGTCCAAAAATTAAACCCAAGTCCGTAATATTCAGTTGTTAATCCCGATAAATAATCCGTTTTTTAAACCTTGTCGGCGTTTAATCCGATTGAATTTAAACTGCAGTCCGTAGACCAGTTTAAGTAATTTAACCCGGGTTAAAACTAAATTTCATATTATTGACTATTTTTTTTTATGTCACATTTTTTACATTTCTTCGATCGCAGAAAATAAATGAAAGTGAAAATATAAAAAAAATGCAAAAAGATAAAAAAATGGATTTTATAATTTTATTTTATTTTATTTATTCATTTCACATTGGACACACAAATTTGTGAAATTGACCAAATGTTGATGTCACAACAAATTGTTGCTCTTAATTTTCTTTGAAAAGTGAATGTTGCTGTACCATTTTTATGGGTAGCTCACATTTCAATAAAAAGAAAATATAAGTGTCAACAATTTTTTGCGCAAAAATGTTTGTAATTGCATACTTACAAAAATTATTATTGTGTATTACTAGTCTTAATTCAAGAAAGTCGCGGAACCCTGAAAACCTTTTCGCGGAACACCAGGGTTCCGCGGAACACAGTTTAAGAACCGAGGGTGTAGGCTACTGCATGGCCAGCCGAGGCAGCCATTTGAATGAAATTATTTTCCATTATTAACCGGAAGGATTGTACTTTCAAATAAAAAAAGAAATTTGAGAAAATATTCAGTAGTTTTTTTTAATAGCATTTTCAAAAAAAAAAAAGTTATTTGGCGGACCCTTTAGTTAATCCGACCGCTTAAACAAATTTCTTTTATTCAGTTTCAGTTTATTCATCATTTGTATCGTGAGTTAAGTATGCGTAAAAAGATCGAAGGTAACTTTTTTACCGTCAAATTTTGATCAGTGATGAGATGACTGATGAGGCTCAGTAAGGGCAAATCAGTGGAAAGTTTTGAGCAGTAGCAAAATGCCTTTAGAGGTGCGATTTGTACCATGCCTATGGCAGTTCTGTATACATTACCGCTACGACTAACTAAGGATTGCATTGCAGCGTAGGTCAGTACAAATCTTAAGAAAGTTACTGTCGATTCGATATTATCGGATTCAACCGCATTTGATCAACTTTGACATTCCGTATATGATGGATTATATCCAGAAACAGATTATGGCAAATACACAGATTGCGCCAAAACATCAGAAGCAAAAAGTTCGGGCATATTCCCCTTAGATCCGGACCTGATGATATCAATTTAGTCAAAACAAAAGTTCTGATCATACTTATACCCTATTCACACCAAGCCGAAAACCGAGTTTTCGTCAAAAAAGTTCAGAAAACTCGTGGATGCATTCACACCGAACACCAACTAGTTTTCGTTTGACGTTTCAATTAGCTGTGAAACTAGCTATGAAATTTTTGTGGCGACTAGACTTTTATTTTAGTTTACTAAACTTCGCTCGTATTGACATAATATACAAACAATATTAGGCGTATTTTTTTGGGAAGTGAGTATAACAAAACCAAAAGTGAGTATAACAGTTTTGCATGTAAAACCAAAAGTGAGTATACCAGTTTTGCATGTAAAAGTAAAAGTGAGCTAGCTATAAATTCCAAAAAAATACGCCTATTATTTAAGCTACTTGATAATCGTTAACTTATGGTTAAATGCATAAAATAATTAACATAAGCAACAATCAAAATCAAAACATCTGAAAATACCATTTAGTTGTGGCAGGTAGTGCTGCCGTTCTAAAATTATAGAAAAAACTGAATAATTTGCTCTTTATGGTGTAAAGATACCAAGAGATTCGCCATTTGTAAACAAAAAACTAGAAGAAACGACAGCACTGAGAGAGAGAGCTATCCTGTCAGCAGTTTTGCTGAGCTCGCTGAATGTTGCCAAAGGTGTGTCTGCTTCAACAACCCAACAATTGTACTCGGTTTCGTGGCGTTTTCATGGAAAACGACCTCAAACAACTCGTTTTGAAAACTGCAATATGTATGGGAAAACTTCAGTTTTCGATGAAGTTTTCGACTGTTTTCGCGAAAACCCAGTTTTCGGCTTGGTGTGGAATAAATACCTATATGGCAGGCATGTCGTCATTCACATCACTCGAGGCTCTACAAATATTAATTCTAACAAATGAAATGTCGCACAATGGACAAGTCCAATAGTGAGACTCTAAATTGATTAGAAAATGAGAAAGCTGACGAGAAGGGGAGAGGAACTAGAAAGTAGTGACACTGTGGACATCAAACCGTAGTAGAAGTCATTATTTAGGATAATATCATAAAGTTTCGTACCGAAGATGGTCCAATCCTGTTGGTTTTAATGTATATAAGGTCTAGATTTCTGTAAGCAAACATACACTATAAATTGGGATACTTATTTTGCAGGGAAATTGGGTGCTTTTCAAGGAAAAGTGTTTAGGTTCGCTTTAGTTGGTTACCCGGGTTCTATATTCCCGAAGAACCAATTACTGTACTTGGTGAATACCCTGTTTATACCACAAGGAATGAGTGTGGTACAGCAGAGTTTACCCTGAACTGCCGACCCGTATAAACCTAAAACCTGCCTATAACCCTGTTTAACATATCAAAGATGATATTTCAAATTGAACAAAGTTCAATCGGATCATTCTAGACGGCCTTTGTAAATTTATTTCATCAGTTCTGCCTTCTGATCCTCAATTATTCAATGTTGGATCGATAATTTAAGGTCATCTTTGGTTGGTATGTACTTTATCTTAGGCTGATGGTTAATCGCCTCGTAGGCCCCAATGGAACTGTCATTGCAATTGTGTCAATACTGTTTTTCATTAAATTCCATAAGTAGCTTAATGGCAATCCCCATACAAGTATACTCTTTCGAATGTGACAAAGTTGAAGGTTAAAACATCGCAAATTACGTGTTCAAGACCTTCCGCTATGGGAACAAAGTCAAGATCATCCGGCGCGGCGTCGCGTCGCTTAGGTATAATTTTGCCTTGCATGCAAACAAGTAAACGCTTGCTAACTCCCCATGAACTAACTCTATTCATTCAGAAAACAATGAATCGAAAAACTGCAAGCGAATCAAGTACCTAGCTAATTGTAAAACGGAATTCGCACAAAGTTATTGTAAATGGCCATAATTGAACCCAACTTACAATCGGATAGGTAAATTCTTAATAATGCTTCGCAATCTATTATACAATCTCATAAGAACACGAACGCCGTCACATTGATCGTGTCGTGCCAACTTAAAGAATTCTTCGATTGTTCAAATCACGTTCTTCTTAAATACACTTCAGGTCCAAGTCCGTGCCACCTCAAGGCTTAGCAATAAGATTGCAAATATGTAGAAGCTACCCCCCACTTGATTGGCAACACAAGTACTCCACTCCACATTCCATAGAATCGAGAACAAAGTGAAAGTTCTTATATTCGCTCTCAAGTCGACACAATAACCCAAAGGTGTGCCATCAAGTGTAAACACCTGTTGCCAATTGCATAGCAATTTACCCGCCAAGAGGGTAATTTGAATAAATCTACCATTTGATGGCAGAACAGTCTCAATCTCAAATGTCCTCCGAGGGTTAAAGTGGTTAACCTTGGATGGGCGAGATTGTTCAGGTGTGTGTGTGCCATGCTGCTGCACCAATTGTTAAATAGTGCATGGCTTGAGATTATACACGAGAGCTATAAATCCGTTTGTGCCTTGTCACCGAAGCACTGGATAGCCTTGCTTAGGTCTGTTACTCTGTTAACTGCGAGAAGACAATTAAGCGGGTAGGTACATTTTAAACTGGCCAGCAAATTACTATTTTCGGAAAGTAACTGTGAGAGAACAGGTTATTCGTTGTGTTTATTTTGTTTGCGGTACCACTTAGTAAATGACATTTGTGGCAAACGATGAGTCAGCCTGGTTCTTTTAGTTTGATGGCGAATGTGTAATCGTGTAAACTTGTTTCTCAATTATCGAGTTGTGGCCAATTTAGGTGGAAGTAAAATAGCGAAATGGTTGGTGATTTTTTAGTCACCAGTTTTTGTTGGAAAAAGAGGCTAATGCAAAACAAATATTGACCAAGTGGAAAAGGTTGGTAAAAAGGCACCCATTGATTGACGAAGGTTGTTGTAGGAAAGTAACGCCAGGTAGCGAATTTTACCATTGTTTGGGGAAGAGCTTACATTTACAGTCTGTCACGAAATTGTTTTTACAAATTTCTTGACAAGCTCATTTTTGCGTATTTTTTATTACTTTCATAATGTAATATTTTTTGTCACTGTTCGTTAGTAGATAAAAATTTAGATAGAATATAAATTATATTATATTATTATATAGATAGATAAAAATTTAGTTAGATAGATAAAAAGAAATTCATTAAAAAAATTAAGTAAAACATCAAAGAAGCTCTTTTGTTTTATAAAGGAACTGTCTAAATTACCAGTTGTTTCCCTTTGTAAAAACAATTCCTTGACAAACTGTATGTCTCAGAGGAGGTCAATGATGAGAGAGTGGCAACTTGCAATAGCTACGCGACTGTATGAAAATTACTGAGTTCTCAATGCATTGTTGCTTTCCAAATCTTTCCTTAAATGTGGAGAAATGGAAACCGGAAACCGCAATTTTTTTTACATAATTCTTAAATAGTTGCTTAATCTTTATAACAAAAGCCTGGTGAAGTAACCTGTATTCTAACATCTGCCAGAATCAGAAACTGGTTATGAATTCATAGAATGATTATAGGGTAATGACTACGAGGCTATAAGTGCGAACAATATAGAACTAAAAGTGCGAACTGGTCTTCTTCACAAGAAAGTAGGTATGTATAAGATTCCTATCTAATTCCTAATCTAAACGGCACCCGAATGGTGCTCAAAAATACCGCCAAGTATTATTTATAAGGCCTCAGCCTCATCCTAGAGAGAAGCTGGAGACCCAATATTGTGGAGCGAGTTAACAAATCCACCATACGGCTCTGCACTGGTGTGAAAAGCTCTTGGAAGCAAATGAGGATCTTAGTGTCGAATCACATAATTGGCTTTCTGTATGGCGTAATCGCCTGGTGGACTGTACTGGACATATCTGGATCTGGAGCTAATTTAGTCGTGTGCAAAGAGCGGTATACATATGTCTGCATGAGTGAAGGCCCACTCCAACTGCGACCGAGTAAGACATCGACAGATAGATAATTGCAACAAGTGTCCTCAAATGCGGCCATTCGCATAAAAACGGTTAAAAGGAGATCTGTATCCGTAGATTGACATTTTCTTCGCTTGGCTTATGATATAATATACAGTGGAGTTAACTGTCAAACAAGCCGTCATTGAGTTCGCTTTTTGACACTGTGTAGTCGTCTCAAGTCGGCTAGATTTGTCTGGACTTAATTTTCTCTGAACGCAAAAAGCAGATTGTTCGTTAACGTCTTACTATACTTCAGGCACTACCAACAATCGAATTGTCGGGAAATTCGTGACTAGATTTGTGGGCTACCCCTCCATAAACGCCAACGAAAAAAAAATATTCACGTGATCAATCTTAGCTGCCAAGGTAGGTAGGTCTAGGTAGATGTGGCGGTTTGTAAGAAAACCCTAAGCACTAAGTGCCGTTTTGTTACCATAACTCATTTGACCTGGTTGTTTATCGAAGGTTTATCGAAGTGGAGAATTTAGATCAAGTCTGTGGAGTTCAAAAAGTTATCAGTTATTCGAGACTTCCTCGAGGGATGCGAAGAAGGGTTTTCCCAGAGATCGCTGTCTAGTCCTAGCTAGTGCCGGGCAAGCGCATAGGTAGTGAGTGATGGTTTCTTTTTCGGTTGTGTCGTTACAACTGCGACAGTGTGTGGGATGCCTAATCTGGCTGCATGGCCCCCTATAGGCCAGTGGCTTGTGGTATCGGCTATATCTTTTTGTTTTCTACTATAAGTTGGCCACATGTTTCTGGACATGGTAGAGTTTATTAGCCTCCTCCATACCTAAGAGTGGCTATCGACAGAGATTCCGAGGAACTGTTTGTTTTGACTGCCTTTGAACCTTGCCTGGCCAGCTCGTCAGCCTGTTCGTTTGAACGATGCTATGACCTGGAACCCAGATCAGCTTAATCTTGAACTGATCCAACGTGCCAGCTCCTCTCGAAATTCTAATACTAATTTTGAGGTTATATTGACTGAGGCGATAGCCTTGATCGCAGCTTGACTGTCAATGAATATGATTATCTTTTACCTTGGGACTATGTTCGTGTGTAGTTTGATTAGGCGAAATAGGCTTCTGCCTGCCCGCCAATTTTTTTTTTTTTTTTACGTCTATAATTAATGAGGATGCATTTTTAAATATTTTTTAAAAATGTCTAACCACATTTTGAAGTTTGATATTGTGTGAAATCAGCAATTACTAAAATAAAGTTATGAGTTAGAGGTTGGAAGGTAAAGTAGCGTCAAAAAGACGTTTAGTTTATGCTTTTGATTCTAAAATTTCAGAAATTCACGAAAACAAAAGTGTAATAACTTGGTAAACTATATTAACTACTCAAAACATAGTCATAAAACGAGAAAAGGTTCAGTGTTATTGTTATCACGCAACCACAAGGATCACAAATTTATACTTAAGAGGCTTTAGACTAAAAGGCCGTGAGGGCACAAACTTATTAAAAAGAGGCGGCGGGTTTCAATCCTGAAAAAATTATCTTAATTTAATTGGAAAATCAGTTATCGATTTGCTGATTGGCGTCTGCAGCAGTAGTTGGAGGTCGAACCTTTTTAACCTTGACGAATTAGTTGATAAAGAAAATTTCCGGAAATGACTGAGTTTCATTCACTGGCCAGGTAAATCTCTTATTCCACCCATGAAGTCATAGTCATAGCTGGCAATCAGTTATAAGTTCGTTCAGTTCTAATGAAGGAACTCACGAAATAATGTCTTAAATTACATACCTCGTTTAAAATCCAAATAAATGTATTATAGTTGTTCAGCTACTAATCCTGAAAAAGAAAACATAAGTTGAGTTTAAATATGTCTACACACGTATAAATTGCTTGTAAAATTGGTTATGTAAAATATAATTTCAATAGATAAGATTTTTAAATAAATTAAATAAATAAATTATTATTCATGGCGATGCTTGTGTCTTTAAGTTTTTCAGCAAAATCTTAACATCAGCAAAATAAATCAACATTCGCAATATACGCCTTTAAAAACACTGACCAAAAATATATACATATACATGGTAGTATATGTATTCCCAGATACAAGTATACGTGATCGGAATATTGCATTCGATTTAACGAACATTTACAATACCGATTTGCAGATAACTGGGAAATGCTTTACCAATAAACCAAACCCAATATCCAATCGGCGAAATCTTATGCAAGAATGTCAAAGCGTCATGTGAAGTCACACTGGCATACAAATGCAAATATGGGGTTTTCGAGGGCGTGAGTTGCACAATTAAAATCACAAAAACGATCGATTGCAATTTATGCAAACTGAAATGGAATTTCTTTCGATTTTGCAAAGCAACACAGACAAGTATAGCTATAAGTAGATGTGTGGTAGAACATAATTGTACCTGTATTGAGAGTATAGTTTTGAATTAAGGCATTGCCTTCATTTGCGGTTTCAATTGAATTCCATTCCACCTTTACTAATGTCGTTGGTACGATTTAAACCGCAAAAAAATAAATTAAGCGATCGTGAATATTTTTGCATCACAGGGAACGTTTTATGTTTCAGTCCAGATTTTGTTTGGCTGTCCGCCTGTCATTTTGATTTGAGTGTCATTTGTCAGTTCATATTTGACAAGGTGTTGAATTTATGAAAACAATGGTATTTAGTAATTGTTCAAAAATGTGAATGTCCCATTTTAAAGCCAACCCCTCAGCTTCAGCATAAGTAAGTACCTACACTGAGAGGTAAACAGATACTGCAAAATCTGCGCAATAACGTAGATATGCAAGATGCGCCAGAAAAAATTAATGCATTACACATATAATAAAATTGTAGATTTTTTCTTTGTTCCACTATTACGTAAGAACTACTAACCCGATTGCTGTGGTCTTTTTGGAAAAGGTAGGCTTTAACATTGGGAGTAAATTAAAATAAAACCTATTTTATTTGGTCAAATTTTGTCAAGGGGCGTGGCACTGCTCATACAAAAAAACATTCAAAATCTTATATGTATCTCGAAAACCGCCGAATGGATTGAGTTTTGAAACTTACAGAGAATCCTAAGTATTAGCCCAGGAGTGTTGCTGTAAAGATTTGTCAAAATTGGACAAAGGGGCGTGGCACCGCCCATACAAAAAATACATTCAAAATCTTGTATCTCGAAAACCACCGAATCGATTGAATTTAAATGTACCTACATACAATCGTAGGTATTGGCCCAGGACTATTACTGTGAAGATTGGTCGAAATTGGACAAAGGGGCGTGGCATCGCCATACAAAAAACATTACAAATCTTATATTTCGAAAACCACCGAATCGATTGTGTTCCTGTGAAAATTAGTCAAAAAAAAGATAAAGGAGTGAGGAGGCACTATTCTTCGACAGTCATGGGAGCTAAAGTTTGGAAAATTTGTCACATTGATGTGCATTATCTTGATATACCTACAAGAATATTATCTAGGCAATAGGAATCCTGGAAAAACCAAAGAAATTTTGTGTACCACAGAGCATTACAATAGAAACTGTTTATCACTGATTTAAATGATTTTGAAATTGATTTTTATATTTTTATATTTTGCACTACGAAGTGTGCTAGTTCAATATAGTGAACACTGAGCACACACAATTTTATTCGGGCTATTCCAAAGAGTGAACAAATGAAAATCTCCCTATCTGACATCACTAACTAAACATAGTTATCTTCTCAGAATTTTTCAACACACAAAAGTTAGTTAAAATTCATAACCGCCATGTAGTCGTCATCTGTGTAGCAATCTATTATAATATTAAAAGCCGACCCGATTTCTTGTGATAGTCATTTACCCTACTTAAAGAATACAAAATCCATTTTTCTTTTTACCAAATTGAAGCTTACCACTCATAGATGTGTTATGAAGAATAATTATTTGAAAAAAACATTTGTAAAATAGGTAAATTAATATTTTTAAATTGCATTGGTTGCAACAACAACAAACAAAGAAAATGAATATTTCCCCTTCGCTCAGTCGAAATTCTACTTTTTGCGATCGTGCGACAGGACAAACAAAAACAAAACCACATCGTCATATGTGGGGGTGGTGTGTCTGTGTACCTCATTCGAAAAGGGTTGATTTGCTTTCTCAGTGAGTGCTATGGTCAGCAGCTGTATGTTACTTTATATATGATTACATATATATATGATCGTATGTCCAATGTAGGAAGGGGTGCGTGCTGCAGTATAGCATGGGGTATATTAATAATCTTCATAAGAGAAGAGACGTAAAAAACAGGTAACAGGGTAGCCGGTAGGGTTGGGTTGGGGTAGTTTGTTTGGATTTCATAGCAAGAGCGAAACAAAGGCAAAGAGATGCAGTTCAAGGAGAGGGAGGGCGATGCAGAGGGTGCACATTATATTTGTTGTCTTTCATTCTCCATTGATTGCATTGCGTGAGTATATGACTATCCGAAACTTTTTAAGAAATTTCACATCTTTCACGCGTACGGACCTGCACACGCCAATTTTTGAAGTGAAACTTCTTTAGCGAGGTGTAAGTCCATCCCTAGATGGTTAAGTACCCGGTATAGGTGGCGCTGCAGTCGGGTTCCAGGAATTTTATTTAATTCCTTCTAAACTCATGGACCGATTTTGCTGAAATTTGGTGGGTGTGTTTGAGGGGATCCTGGATGGTTATGGAGCCGGTAGGTGGCGCTGCAATCGGATTCCAGGAATTTTATTTATTTCCTTCTAATCTCATGGACCGATTTTGCTGAAATTTGGTGTGTGTGTTTGAGGGGATCCCTGTATGGTTAAGGACTCGGTAGGTGGCGCTGCAATCGAGTTCCAGGAATTTTATTTATTTCCTTCTAAACGCCTGGACCGATTTTGCTGAAATTTGGTGTGTGTGTTTGAGGGGATCCCTGGATGGTTAAGGACCCGGTAGATGGCGCAGCAATTTTATTTATTTTCTCTTTAAATGGATGGTTTATAGTGGGTCAAAACAATACAAACCAAAACAAAGCAAAGCAAAGCAAAACAAAACACAGTTGTTGTGAAGTTTTACCTCAGTAGAGTGCTTATGTACATAATGAAGGTGAAGCACATACTCATTTTTTTGTCGTTCTGCATGCATGTTGCGTTGCTTTGTGTTTAAATGTATGGTGGTCGAATTTCGACCACTGGGTGAGCCTAGTTAGTATTAATAAAAGACGTTGTTTTAACAACAGCATTTGACACATTAGATGCATTAGTCACTGCAAAATGTTGGGAAAACGTCATTTCGTTTAAAGAAAAGAATGCTGATGTAATACGTCTTAGTTTTCTTCGAAACAATATAAGGTCTAAGATGTGGTTGATCTTCTGAACACTACGAATAAAGGAATTACATATACGGAAACTGATTACAAAAAAATGAGGACGAAGATTGGATATCGCTTGATATTAGTCGAAGAAGAACTACATCCATATTTTTATTATGTTCCCGACGTCATGTATGGAAATATATTTTGATGAAATTTATTTCAAGAAGTCTTGCTACCGTCCGGTTTTTATTAGTTCACTGTAGAGAGCGTCTACTGTAATTTTTCTGCCCACTACCGTCAATTCATAATCGAGATGTGATAGTAGATCTTGCATCTGTTAAGTTTTCCTTTTCAGATATGTACTCCCCTACCGTGTGGAATGTTGTATGAACTTTCTCATAAAATATCGATCAATGTTTGATCAGCGTTTAATATCATCAATCACTTTTCCATCCATTTGCTGTCAAACAAGGTAAGATGTTTAATCGCTACTAGTTGAGGTAAACACTTAAAAAAAAAGCTGGCAAAAATATGCATAAAACTTCCAACCGGTGATCTACGTGCGAAAAGAAACTCTCATCCAGTATCGACGAACATAATCCGCTTGTAGCTGACACTGATAATGTAGTCATAAGAAAAATTTGTAATTACCCAGTCGAAAGCAGGTGGCATGCTTGCCAATTCATATGGACGAGTACATTGATATCTTGGGTGCATAGCGAGTCACTTTCACTTCATTACTTCAATCAAGTAGAATACTCTCTTGAATGCCATCTTGCACGATCTATTTATCTTGTTCAGTCTTTCAGAAATATTGTCATTCCCTAATTGGGTACAATATACGTACCCGTTCGTAAACAAAGTCTTCTCATTTAATTTATAGACAAAAGTCGTGATCGTGAGTCAGTGGGATAATATTATTCCACTGCCATCTGTGTTGGTCATTAATTTCTTAGATAATCCCACGGAGGGGCCAATGAACCTCTGCATGGCATTAGTTTACTTTAGTTAGACAGTATCTACGATCTAGTAAAGGGCCAACATTGGTTCGTTTCCTTTCCGATCCACGTACACAAGAATTTAGTGTTTATCGATTCTGTGAGGGCCAAAAATTAAATTTTCATCTCAAAATTGATCTATTGAACAGTGCGTACATAATGATAGGCTGTCTGTTTTAAGTGGCGGTATGCGCTATTTCTGGATACTTGTTGTTCATCCGTATACTGGGTGAATACTTTTTTTTTAGAAATAGGTTAATATTCCACTTCATTCCATGGAAACGCTTGGGGTGAAATATTTTAATTGAAAGCGGCACCGTATGATGCTATTATGAGTGCGAGCCGGTAGGTATTTATATAAGTGGTTGGTTCCGGAATTTTTATTGAAGGGTTAACGGAAATGTCTGCGATTTGATGGGTGATGCTGTTTATGTTTTTTTTAGTCATTGGTATTTTGAAATTTAGACCAACCGATGGTTATATATGTATATATATATAGGTTTTGGTATTGTTATTTATGAAAATGTGTATATTGCCGATTTTATTACTAAAATTGTATATATTAATATTTTTTCCAAACGCGTGCAGTATGGTAACAATGAGATCTAGAAATGAAAAAGAAGGCAAAAGAGCATTTAAAAAAGTCGTAAGCTGTATTTACCCTGATACTTCAGAGCTATTTCTTGAATAACACTATAATCGATAGGAAAACTAAATTTCAGAAGGAGTTACACTTTTCACAAGGATCAGTTTTAACATTTTGTTTATGGAATGTTATAAAAATACAACTAAGTCTCATGAGCCATGACCATGAGAGAATTTTACTTTTGATATCATAATCTCTCCTATACCTGTATAGGGATTGCCCTTTATGATTTAGAATCGATGGCGGAGAATTGAGAGCTATGGAGGGTCCACTTGAGCAACCTACACCCGCGACCCATTTAATGGACATGCGGACCATTGAAAATCAATGAATGAATGAATGTATGAATAAAATCATACTTAAGATTTACTCAGTTACAATTTTATCAAATTCGAAAATGGGATTTTCGAGAGATGAGCAATTATTGTGTTGAATCGAGTGGAAATCAAAGGACGCTGTCATTTTGAAAATATAAATTTTGGTAAAAATAAATCCTTATGCCCGTTTTTATGTAAACTATAAAAAATAAATTTAAAGTACTTAAAACAAAAAAAAAACTAATTTGCTATCAAGTTTATAATGAGATGAGACATTAAAAATAAATTTTTGTTAAGACTGTATATATTGTTTTCGAGAAAAAGCCAATATTAAAAGGTAGATATGTACCTACCTAAAATATAAATTTTGGTTGAAATCATTAGAGCTTTTTTAAAAATTTTATATAGGAAATACCGTTAATATTATGGCAAAAAAATCCAAATAAGAAGTTTGAAACAAATCCGTCCATGCAGACAGACGGACGGAATTGCTAAAAAACTAAAAATAAGTCAAATTGATACAATGTAGGTCTTTCCCTACGAACCATACTAAGCAAAAACAAAAGTCAAAGAATTGTCAAAAATGACAGCATTTCCCCTAAAGCAATACACTACCACTACCACTATTGACCATAAAAGCGAACAACTAAAATCTGAGTTCCTTCAATTGATACTGAAACTGAAGTCAACCAACTGGGAGCTTCTCATTTTGATGTGATTTTTATCAATGGGTCATATTAGTCGGATCCAGGATTACGCCCAAAGAAACACGAACTTTGGAGTGTTTTGTGCACATTTTACTTCTGTTCCTTCACAATTTTTGACTTAAAACTTAGATAATACTGAACAAGGTATAGATGGATGGATCGAGCATTGCTTACAATAACAAATCCCTGGAGTATCGGGCAATGCTGACAATACGTACCGGTACCACATTTGCGACCAATTCTGAGTGAGTTAATTTTTCAAGAATTAAACAACGGAGCTGGAGCACTTCTCAGTGCTATTGAAGCTTTGCAGTTTTCTGAGTGTACTGAAATCAATGATTACAAACCCGTAACAAAAAAGATTGCGAAAAATATAAAGTCAGTTTAAATGCCTTTCACAATGTAGTACTCGTTGATAATTCATTTTCAGATATTAAGACGTTTATGACCCAGATTTTGCTGAAAGTATTATTTTCCCATAAAACCAAAAACTCCGGGGGCTGAGCAATTATAATGATGATCGTCTGAACCACAAATAACCTATAATATAGACAGCTAGCTGAGAGCAAAAACGTGAGTTCCATAGGTTCAGTTTTGAAATAAGAAGCTCTTCCCCTTTTTCTATCTGTGAATATTCTAAATGACGGGAGGTGAAATAATTGCCCTGTCATCAAGCTGTCATAATGCCGTGTTTAATTTTTTCGGGTTGACAGTGAAAACAGTAGAAAAAACTGCGAAAAAGAGATATTTTTTCCAAAACATTTCTTAAAGATTGTGCAAATTATCAATGAAGAAATGGAAGCGAAACTGTGAGGTTTTCAACTTTTCCATAACCGAACTGTCCGCACAGTGGCTCTGTGTCAAAGGCTTTTGACTAAATCGCAGCATTTGTTGACGATCAATGAAAATTGCAGGATATTATCTTAAGTGTCAGTAAAAGGAAGCTCAAAGTTTGTGCTCTAAACTATGGAATTTGTCATTTTGCTTGCACTTACTCGTTATCGCTAATGTTGGAGGTCCATCATTTCGAAGACAAAAGGGGCCTGTACTTTTTAGTAATACTAGGCTCACCCAGTGGTCGAAATTCGACCACCATACATTTAAACACAAAGCAACGCAACATGCATGCAGAACGACAAAAAAATGAGTATGTGCTTCACCTTTATTATGTACATAAGCACTCTACTGAGGTAAAACTTCACAACAACTGTGTTTTGTTTTGCTTTGCTTTGCTTTGTTTTGGTTTGTATTGTTTTGACCCACTATAAACCATCCATTTAAAGAGAAAATAAATAAAATTGCTGCGCCATCTACCGGGTCCTTAACCATCCAGGGATCCCCTCAAACACACACACCAAATTTCAGCAAAATCGGTCCAGGCGTTTAGAAGGAAATAAATAAAATTCCTGGAACTCGATTGCAGCGCCACCTACCGAGTCCTTAACCATACAGGGATCCCCTCAAACACACACACCAAATTTCAGCAAAATCGGTCCATGAGATTAGAAGGAAATAAATAAAATTCCTGGAATCCGATTGCAGCGCCACCTACCGGCTCCATAACCATCCAGGATCCCCTCAAACACACCCACCAAATTTCAGCAAAATCGGTCCATGAGTTTAGAAGGAATTAAATAAAATTCCTGGAACCCGACTGCAGCGCCACCTATACCGGGTACTTAACCATCTAGGGATGGACTTACACCTCGCTAAAGAAGTTTCACTTCAAAAATTGGCGTGTGCAGGTCCGTACGCGTGAAAGATGTGAAATTTCTTAAAAAGTTTCGGATAGTCAAATACTCACGCAATGCAATCAATGGAGAATGAAAGACAACAAATATAATGTGCACCCAGCGATGCCAACTAAGGCTTTTTCATGCCTTTTAGGCATTATTTCATTAGCTAAGGCTTTAAGGCTTGTTTTTCTTCAAAAAGGCATCTTTTCTTATTTCGAATATGTTTTTAATTTTTTTTTTTGACTCAACATACCTACTGACTTTTTATTTTTTAATCATTCTTAAATAATTCTGGAATTCTTTACAAAAAGTCGCTTTTTAAAGTCAAGAACTGCTATGATCTGCAATTCAAATAAACACACATATCCTTGTTTCAAAAATCAATGTATAATATCAAGGACCAAGGCGATCTGAGGACTAAAACTATGTTTGTTTTGTGTTCAATACTTTTTACCTACTTATGAAACTAAAATGTCATGAATTTTGTTATTATTAAGAATTTTTTACGATCATTTTAAGTTTTTTTATGAAAAAATGTTTTTTGTTAATTTTTTAATACTGTGTTTAATTTTTAATTCATTGTTCCACTTTACATAAAAAAATTCTTTTAGGCATTATTTTATTGAAAAAGGCATCTTTTTCTTTCAAGTAAGGCATTTTTTCGTCAAAAGTGGTTGGCAACGCTGTGTGCACCCTCTGCATCGCCCTCCCTCTCCTTGAACTGCATCTCTTTGCCTTTGTTTCGCTCTTGCTATGAAATCCAAACAAACTACCCCAACCCAACCCTACCGGCTACCCTGTTACCTGTTTTTTACGTCTCTTCTCTTATGAAGATTATTAATATACCCCATGCTATACTGCAGCACGCACCCCTTCCTACATTGGACATACGATCATATATATATGTAATCATATATAAAGTAACATACAGCTGCTGACCATAGCACTCACTGAGAAAGCAAATCAACTCTTTTCGAATGAGGTACACAGACACACCACCCCCACATATGACGATGTGGTTTTGTTTTTGTTTGTCCTGTCGCACGATCGCAAAAAGTAGAATTTCGACTGAGCGAAGGGGAAATATTCATTTTCTTTGTTTGTTGTTGTTGCAACCAATGCAATTTAAAAATATTAATTTACCTATTTTACAAATGTTTTTTTCAAATAATTATTCTTCATAACACATCTATGAGTGGTAAGCTTCAATTTGGTAAAAAGAAAAATGGATTTTGTATTCTTTAAGTAGGGTAAATGACTATCACAAGAAATCGGGTCGGCTTTTAATATTATAATAGATATGTCCATTGTCCAGTGTATTCTGCAATTTTCAGTTTTTTATGAATTTTTGAGACAATGGTTACAATTCGAGATTTTGTCTCATTGTCTCAAAAATGCACATTAATTATTATTGTAGGAGTTGGTCATTCTAAATTTTTGTTTTGTTCTAGATTTTGGTCATTCGAGATTTTACGTTCTAGATTTTTGTTTTCGACATTTTTTCCAACATTTTCATTTCTAGATTTTCTTTTTCTAGATATCGTGGTAAACCCGAAATAAAGAGATCGGTTTGACCGGCCATGCTTTTATTTTTGGCAGATTGTTATACCTATAACTCTTTATTTAGACCATTGCCACGTCAGAAATAATTCCATAAATGGCCAGTATGGCCAGTGGCATAAATAAGGCGCGAGATTTGAATGTGATTTTATGAGGATCCGCAACAAGACTCTTCAATAGAGGGTGATGTTAAAACAAAACCTATATAGCTATAAATATTAATGTTGATCTTATTCTTCGGATAAAAAAACTGTCAAATGCGGATGCTATTCTTTATAAGACGGGGACAATGTGCACCGACAATAAAGACGACAACATTCTCATTTTCAGCCGCATTTTTACTTTTTTTTTTGTATGTATTTGTTAATAAGGCAGCTACATCAAAGTTAATGTCAACTACAGCAAGTGTCGCATTTTATTGTCAGACACTTAACTGAGTCAACAAAATCTGTCGATTTCATCAATTGAATTTTCGCAAAACAGACAGCCAAACAAACAGGTTGTTGCATTCACCTCAAAAACATGCACTTCACAATATGGCCCGTCTAAATTAACCACAGAGCAATACATACACATATTAAGGAGGTATGCCACTTTATTATGGTCATATTGCAAAATGGCTTGCCTGGGTAAGCAGAAATATGAAACATTTCAAAATGCGCGCAAACGTAAATGTGAAAAACAATCCCTAGTCAAACAATACATTGAAGACCCTGAACCACGATCGGTGGCGTGGCTGACGCTGCGCACAACGAACGCGAAAACACCAACAACAGTTAAGGTTAATGAATTAATCACGTTCGTAGAGTTTGGTTGGCTGCCCTCTGCGGCTCTGCCCCTCTATGTTCCCCGGCCAAATGTTTGCGCGGCGGAGGCTTTCTTTGGCGCGTTGTTTTCTTAACAAACAAAACACCCAGCGCGTTTTCTCTTTTGAGTTGTTCGACGGTTTTTCTCTCTTAAAATCCACTAAACAAATAACATGAAAGACAAAATCATCTTCATCATACATAATATTAAGGAATCTACAAGATACACAGATACAGCCATCTTTGGTGTGATATTCATTGGCTATTATATACGATTTTTTGAGTGGGTCACGCAAATTGGTTTTTATTTGTTTCTGCTTCTTCTGGGGTTTGGTTTCCTACTCCGGTCTGTACAGTATTTTCATAGATGCTCCCAATGGGTATCTGGGTTAAAAGAACAAGTTCGTAATGCGGTTCTGCTAAAGAGCTGTAACAGCTGAGCTTGCGGAAAGATGTCAGAGTTTGAGTTATGTTTATGCAATGAGGGGTATGGTGTGGTTAATCTGCAACAGGTGGCTAAGAACGATAAGCTATGTTGTATTTTGGCTTTAAGGCATTCTACGAACGTGTTTTGCAAAGATTAAGCAAGATGCGCAAATGGATTTGCATCATGTACATATACAACTGCGATGGTAATTAAGGTTGTGGGATTAGATTGTGAAAGACTGGTATGGTGGCAATAACAGTTTCCGTTGCTTTTGACATATGAATTTGTGTATAGTGTAGGTACTGTCTACCTTGTCGGGCGCGGATGTACACATATTCTTAAAGTCTATGCACCTGCACCTTTAAATTACATCCACATCTGGCAGGATTAGCAGTCTGGTGCTGGAATATATAAATACCAAAGCACTGAGGACGGAAAAAGTAGAGTTTCTTCCGAAAATGGGGTAGAAACCCAAAAATCTACCGAAGTCCTATGTTGTAGACCAATCAGCAACAAGGTGGTACACAGATGGATCGAGAACTGATGAGGGAACTGGAGCGAGAGGAGCTATTCGGACCTGGAACTATTTTGAATCAATGGGCGAAACGATTGTCCAAATATATATATGTCCAAATCAACCACGACAGAAACAAAGTCAGCTTTGATATAAGGTGCTACAACCATGACATTTGATTCCTAAATCATAGTCTAACCTGCAAAAACTTTACGAGTTGGGTAGAGGAAACAAGTTAACCCTCACCCTCTGTTATGTACCTGGCCATGTTATGTACCTGACCTTGTAATTGAATGGCTGCCTAATTAACAAGAAATGGAGCATCAGCAACTTTCATAAATCCTGAACCATTCTGTGGAATAGAGGATCATATTCTCAAAAAAAGAATTCAGGAAACTAGAAAAATAAAACAGGTCTAGAACATGGAACAACATTCAGGGCATGAGGCAAGCCAAAAAAGACTCTAGGACAAAATAAACGCGGAGAAGATTCCAGCCATGCATCGGTATGAACAAAAATAATCTACGGATACAAATGGGCTTCCTTTGTTGACTCAACGGACACTTAAGAAAACTAAATATACCTAGGTATCTGAATAAGGTCTCTGTAGTTTTTGGGACGAGTTCTGTATGAAGTCCCAGAACCCAGAACATGGGCTCCGATCTTTTGCGGAATTGCATAATACTGAAATATTTGGGCAACTGCCAGATGAGAAAATTCCGTTACTGGAGCCTACTCTCATCCTTATATTCTTTAAGGGTCCAGGAAACTGGATTAGAAAGAGAGTGCTATAGGACACGCATACTGCTTATTTTTTTGTTTAATATACCTAACAAATCTATTTTCAAGCACATAATTAAAGCGGTTTGACATTGTTCTGGTGAGGCTCTTCAGCTCATTAGGGCTGATTGACACTCAAGCCTTTCGCATAGCTTTTTGAAGCTGATTTATGCGGTGGAATTGTCTGTCATGTATGTAAATATTTTGTGCAAGAATCTTACAAAAATGTTCGATGTGGTTAAGGTCGGTCGGGACTTCGAGCCGGCCACTTCATTACCTCAATAATCTTTTGTAAAAGCCATTATTTTACGGTCATTGGACTGGAATACGTTGGAATACGAAATTTTCTAGAAGAAAGTCTTCAGACATGACATCGATGTACAAAGAAGCGTTAAAATTTCTTGGTAACTACGCGATTTGTGATGTTCCCTCAGAGCAAAATGGCGCGCAAATCATACGAACCTCCCCCACCTAAAATGCACTTTCTATTAACTTCCCAACAAATTCCAGTGAGCTCACTAAGGGTGAGAAAGCTGTTGAAAAGTATTGCACTGAAAGTATTTTAAATGGAATTTCTGCTTTCGGTGGGCAATGTTCTTAAATCAAACTTCCCCGACTGTATAAGTAAATTTTCCAAAGTGATGTTTGTGAATAAACTGCACACTTACTTCGTACCGACTTCATTTTCAGCAACAACTGAAAATGAGTCAGGAACGATAATAACCTTCGCATTGAATACCTATACGTCCACCACTTCCTTCGTTTCGTATTAATTTACGTGTTCGCTTCCAACGCAAGCTGAGCGGAACAATCTGACAGTCACTTGTAAATGTCTATCGTCGCGTGTTGCCAAAGGCGTATCAAGAACCGGCGCCATGCCATGGCCAAGTGCAACTTTTTTGCTTGCCTTCCTGTTCTATTGAGCGACTCTGAAGATCATTAACCGAAGTCATACTAATGAATGCAAATTGCAAATCGACGTGGTCGCATCGCAATGATTCCTATTCTAATAATAGCAACTCGTAAGTAGGAGAGAAAATGTCCTTACTTGTATGATGTTGACAAGATGGCAGCTTAAGTATATAATTTGTATTCTTAATTGTTTTTCATTTGCCCAACAATGCGATATTTCAAAATGCTATGGCATTACTATAGACATAATCAAATGTTTAGTTTAACTTCGAAAACACTTAATGATGTGTCAGAAAATCTAAAGCCTCGCACTAATGCAACTGACAGCTTATTTAATGCATCTAATTCCGTTGGCGGGACAAGGGCATAGCAACAAACAGCATTGCACCAATTGTAAGCGTGTAGGTAATTCAATTTATTTATTTTGTTTAATCTCATTTTCCACATCTCTAAATCAATCAACTCGAACGAGAATAAGATGCGTTTGCAACATATACACACACTTACTGGGACTGGCATAGTGGGTATAATGGAATAATACGGTCGGTTCGGGTGCTACTGCCACTGTAATAGCAGACGCAGCAGCAACAGACCCCATTATTAAGCGAAAAGAGAAACCGGGGACCCTATATGATTGAAAATTGGATGCACTTCCTGGGGTACAAACGTCGTGTATATGTACCTACAGTCATACTTCCATACAACAATGAACTAGATGCAAAGTATGTGCTGCAAGAAAGTGGACCAGAAAATTCTTACCATGTAGCCGTATAAATGTTGTTCAATACCTATTTGTTGTAAGCTTAAAAATAGGTGATAACTTGTGTTACACATTTCGGTAAACGTTCATGTTATGTAGTTCTGCAAGAAGGACAGCTTAAGGGAGAACTTTACTAGCCTTTCTTTGGAATAAGGCAGCTAACATTAGTTTTGAATTATGTATTGAATTCGATTTTCGAGTTCACTTTTATTAAGGCACCTCTAGCAATTTATGGAAATGGAAATTTTCTAACAAAAGTCAACTCTTCTTCTTGAGGGACAATTTAGTCCTGCATTTCTTCCAAATAAAAAAAAATCGTATCTTTAGATTTAACTCCAATCTAACTATTTCGGAGCCGAATTTAAAAGTTCATTTCTAAAAATCTAGAGTTAAAGTTGAAAGTGAATTATTACAAATAGTCGTCTCTTAGGTAATTGTTTTATTGTTAATGAGAATGACCAACAAATTATCAATACAGTCAAAATATTACTTGAAGTTGTATTGAGAACTCTGCGTTTTCAACTTTTCCATTTTTGGCCTCTATTTTATTTTCTCTCGAATTTATTTTCTTTCATTTTAAGAGTTCGACTTATGGAAGATGCATTGTAGTGGTATTTAGACAAATTTCAGAAATGTACAACACGAAATTAAAATAGCTTTAACTCAAACAAATTTCGTTTCGCCCTGATAAGGTGGTTGGGCTCATCAGTAGATCTGATCTATCTCAAAAATAGACACCAGATATGATTAAGTCCTATTACCAGAATTGAACAAGAAAATACCTAACAAACTAATGTATGGCTCGACTCTAGACAAGGACTCAATTCGCATGCTCATAGACATAATCACAGGACATTGGTCAATTAAAACCATGCTCCGCAAATGAAATCTAAATACCAACGATCTATTCAGCAACTGCGAAAACGAGGAAGAAACAGACGATCCAACATTTTGTACGCCATTTTCCCGCCCTTCAGGAACGACGACTATCATCTATGGGGCACAAGTTCTTCGATAACCTATTGCAACTGGCCTAAGCAAAAATATGGCATAGCGACATATCTCCGCCCAGTACATTTCTCCGCGCGGAGATATGTCGCTTTAAAACGTCATATCTCCAAATGTTAATCATTTATATTAAACATAATGCAAAAGGTAGGTAATTATTTTTTTATTTGTTTAATTTCTGAATAAGTCTATACCAAAAACTGTCAGATAGGCGTCTGTAAGAAAGTTTGGTGTAGGTATTTAAAGTATGGGATGGGTGGCTCACTTCGCTCGCTAACAGGACCTTAACCCTTTTAACCCTTTTTTCGCAGGGTTTAGCCGCTCACGCGACTTCGTCGCTCCGCTAAGAGTATGTCAACAACTGTCTGGCAGGCGCCTGGAGCTAAAGTTTAATTATATTTACTCTGGGGTATTTAGCAGTAGGTATAATATTTTTAGTCAATAAAAATACATGCACTTTTCTGTGTTTTGAAAACGTCATATCTCCGCCAAACTAAGAACGACATATCTCCGCGCGGAGATATGTCGTTTTAAAACGTCATAACTCCGCGCGGAGATATGTCGCTTGAAAACACTACGGAGAACGGAGATATGTCGTTCTTAGTTCGGCGGAGATATATCGCGCGGACTTATGTCGCTACCCCAAAAATATCGGACCTGCACAAAAGAGCACCAACTGGTTTAAACAATCAGAAAGATGAAAAGTCTACTCGATTGTTTTTGGGTATCCAGGTACTTTTAGAGCATTCAAGGCATAAACTACTATGGTAGTGTAAAACTACCAAATACCAGGTTTAGCTCCTGGTCATTATTTCATGTAGATATAGACGAAAATAAAACACTGCAGGGATGTGCAATGCCATTTCTAGAATTATGAAAAACATTATCCTCCGGAACAAAATATGTTTTCTGATTTAACTTCAACTTATAAATAAAGTGCGATGTGCAAAGCGTGGCCGGCAAATGAGATAAGATAGTCTTGGCGATATTTCACGAACAGCAAACATAATCGCCAATATTTTTAACCCATCGATTTTCGCACTATCATAATATGTAGGTCTCACTAAAGGTCATTTTTAACATTCACCTTTAAAAATCTTGATTTTTTTTAACAAAAATACCACCATAGTGAATTCACAAAATTGAACCTAGATACTAAAAAAATGTTTAGTACCGCTACATGACTCCTTTTGGAAAAATGGCATACAAAAGGAAAACGGATAGTTTTAAATTCAAAATTTTCAATATTATTAGTGTCTCATAGAGTTCAGTTAATAAAGTCGTTTTTTATAATGTCGCCAGCAAGCAAAAGGAAGCGAAACGTTTGATCATTTGGAAAAAAAAATAAGGAAACTGGCATCAAATTGTTGAACATACTGTACCCGCGATCAAGAACACTTCACTATGCTTTAGTAGGTTATTCGATGCGATCCAATGTTACATGTCTGCTACCAGATGACAGAGGGGATAAATGAACGCAATTTGACAAATAATTTCCAAGGCGCGTAATCTATTCGATGTACTCGTCTCACTGACAGTTGAACATCTTCACCCTGTCACATTTTAAAATGGATTTGTAAGTGGATCTATGATGTGATATGTGAACGGCGACGATGCTTACAATGCCTTTCAAATGTATGGACATCTGAGGTCGATAATCTTTTAAGGAGAACCACCGCCCGACCGGCATCCGTTCGTTGTTCGTCAAATAGATGTGATAATGGGTTGACTTTGTGTAACTCAAAATGGCAAGCGGAAGACATTTTAGTTCTCTGAAATGGCTAACTAGTCTGACTGCGCAAACTGAGTTGTGTGAAAGAAAACAAATTAATTAAAATAAAAAAAATAAAATAGTTTGCTGCTTTGATTGATGAAGCGTTTTGACTTAGAAAATCCTCTCAACATTAATTAAGAAAGGTTTTTTTTTCACTACAGCAGTTAATGGGTATTTTGACATGAAGTCTATAGTTGGAAATAATTGGCAAAAATTAAAAACAGAAACTCGAATAGTGGAAGCAATTTAATAGATAATTTTGTTTAAGCAATGAACTTGTATTCATGGTAATCCAGTGTTTCCACTGTGAAACAATGATGGATTGATATTTGATTCAGCGGGGCATAGATATACTGGTATAGTTAGGACCTACTATTTAGTTTTTTTTTGTTAAGTGAAATGTAGCTAGAAAGTTTCTACGACTATTGTTATTAAGTTATTAGCACTAGATCCAGTGATTTTGGAATAGGTACCGACATAGGGAACTATAATTACAAGGCAGAAGGCGGAGCTGAATTTCAGGTATATATTTTTTGTGTTAGGCTTTAAAGTTTGGGCAATTTCATATATTTAACTGTCAGTATCAGCAAACGTCCCACGGCTCCGGCTACGGGGAATACTTAAGATAAAATATATGGATGCTGGTTAGGTAGGGTTGTATAAGGATGTATAAGAATTAAGTCGTTTAAGTATTTCAATCTTTAAAGTATTTTTCAAAATGAGGTAAGGCGAACCTATAGCGCTTCAACAGAGCTCCGAGATGGTTGCAGGAATGGTTTAGCTCTGCACTTAAATTGTTGTAGGTTGTCGTCCTCTGGAAATATGTACACAGGAAGCGTGTTCCAAAAATTACTTGTCATTGTTGGTTGGTTTTGAAAAAGTGATGTCCTTGCGGCTGGGTAAAAGTGTACCTACTGGGGTTATGTACCTACGTATTGTCTGCCTTGTAGGGCGCTCATATGACACATTTTGAGTAGTAATTTCATTAAGATCTCTTCCTATAGGTAAAGGTCATCAGGGACTATATTCTTCTTTGCGCCAGCGGTTGTAGATTTCATGTTAGTGTGGAATCCCTTATTAGTCGAACTGCTCGTCAAGCAGGTTAAGTGAATGTTTTGCCGCCAAACTCTATATATGGAAGCAATATTCGACGCCTGGTCTAAGCTGTGCTGTATACAGAAAGAGGAGTTGTATCGGATGGAAGTACCGCTTTAAACAGGTAACTACATGGCACGAATTGACCAGTGTCTCCATGAAAGTGCATGGATTACTTGGGATGAATGAATTGGTAGTCCATTTTAATCTGTGGTACAGTTGAATCATTTTGTGATTAGCTGTGTCTTCGGTTCATTAAATACAACCAATTTCTCTCTTCCAAACTTCAAGATTTTGTCTAAATCTTTATAGTGAGTTGGGTGGTTGAAAATGGCTGCCAGCTGGAAAACGGCAACGCATACTTAGACCAGCATATCTCCACTGTGATGTCACGAAAAAACGAATCTCATAGATCTCCCTACTAGTAGTTGAACCAGTTTGAGCTCTTTATATAGTTTAAGAGGCTTCTGATGTCTGTGTTTCTCAGATCACCCAAGTCGGTAATGGAAGGCTCCCAAGTGAATATTCCTTCTACGGGAGAGAGCTGGGCCAGGAACAATGAAGGTGAGGAATAGTTTCCTCATCTTCTTTATCCATATACCTACACTACAGCTTCTGCAAAAGTCGTTTGCGAAAAGGCCTAGCCTTGCGGCATGTTTTCCTATATCAGTCAGTGTCCAGTAATGACACCTATTGTGGCGCCGATATGCAATCTTTCAAAAGCCTTTGGATGTTTTAGGCTACGGCTATGGATTCGTAATGTTGGTCGATTGCCTGCGTCCATAAGTGAGTTACATAGCGCAACAGGTCTCCAGTAGAACCACGGCTTTGAAATCAGTTTTGTCTGCAGTCGGTCAGTATGCCTTTATTTCTCTAATTGTACATCTTATCAGTTCCTTCGGATGTCTCCATCCGCCTATCTTTCAAGGACTGTAGCTGTATATAGCTACTGAAGTAATGCCAGGGCTAAAGTCAGACACGACTATACCTATTCCGATTTAGCCATCGTCTTCGTATTCGAACCCAAATATTCAAACAAAGAAAGCTAGCTGTCTACAGTTTAACATTTAATCCGTTTAACGATTCCAATGGATTATTAAATTAATCTCATTTATAATTGAAATTTGACGCATTATCTAACAAAGCGTGATAATTAGAACATTATAATCTAATGATCACGCTTTGTTAACGCCGGTGCTGATTACTTTAAATGCGTTGAAAGTTTCGGTTTCACTTTTCACTATTGTTTGCTTATTTTTATCTTCGCCCTCATATCTAACAATTTCGTCACAGTTCAATTTCATCAGTACCCAAAGAATATATAGAATATAGATACATCCTCCGGTACTGGTATATTGTCATGTTCCTCATCAACAAGATAATTGCGCTGCCTGCTTTAAGTAATAACTTTGACCTACCCTAAGTAGGTATAGATGTCGCTATTATTCCAGTTGACTTGAGGTTCAATTGCTCGGAACGTACATTGAAGAAATCAAACTATCAACAGATAACCAACTAAAAAATCATGTTGTCCAATCAGCAACAAAAAATTAAATTCACCCATGAGTTGACGGAACTCCTTCGTCGTGTTGTCACAGTTCAATGCATTATTTGCTTCTTGTGGACATGTACCAGTTGCTCCTTCTAGTTAGACCGAATACGGATATCAAATGGAATGTCTAACTAAAGTCGGTAATTGAAGACAATTGTAATGTTCGGCTTCAATGAATCGCAGGTATTTGAGAAATTTTCCAAGAAACAGAAAACCATACTCGCGCTTGAAGTTGTATGCGATTGTGAGCCGACTGCAGCTCATGATTAAAGGGGAACGGGAAATAATTATCAAATAAAAAGTAAAAGTAAAACCATGATAGAAGTCATGACTGAAATACAAAACACAAAAAACCGATCGTAAAATATGCAAATGTTTATTTATGCACGACTTTGCCGCCTGTTGTTTTATAATAATGGTAGGGTCTGTGTGTGTTTTTTAGTGGAAACCTTAAGTCGTTACTTTATTTATCGTCCGCCCACTATGTGTGTGAATAAAGCCGGTAAGCTGGGATAGCTTTATATGGTACTAGAATTGATCGTTACCGTAGAGGCTGTAATTCTGACCATATATACAATTGGCACGGTGACAGATTGGCATTTCCTTCTTAGGATCTGTAGAATGTTGCCAATGGAATACGTCTTTGTATAGAAACAGACTTATGGCTTTGATTGTATAAGTCTTTTAAAAGCGCAGTATGTGCTGGAGTCATAGCAAGTGCGCCATACCTCTTTTGATTTATAGTATTCGTAAGTAATTGAGATGACGCTTCTGATGCATACATTTTCATTCACCAAAGGTTTTACTCCGTTGATCAGATTTGATCATTGATTGATCTTCTGTCTATCACCTGTATGAGAGAACTTTGTGACAACTTTACTAACATAAACAAACCATTATGAGTTATTAGTTCATTGTTCACTACATTCATAACGCAATGATGTGGCAAAATGTATACTGAGATGAGACACCCAACTCTGAGGATGACAGTTTTTTTTTGCCTACAATTACAATTGGAAATATGCAATCTTTGAAATTTATAGATGCACTCTCAAAACACAAACCTCTTCTTCCCTCTCAAAACCACAAATTCCCTTTCACAAACACAAAAGCACCTAATAATTTCTCAATTAAGAAAGTGTCTAATTTTGTTGTTATACTTCAAATTTACTCGAAATGTCGTAGCAACATGTTGTATAGGAAATAGAGATATGAACAAAATGACATATTGCCACAAAAATCGTGAATTTTGAGTTGGTTTTTCTGTTCAAAATTTGGGCAAAATCTATATTCTGAAGTCCTTGGTTAGTGTCGTTCAAGGATTTAAGCTTACGTTTCATTCGTAAGTCGTGACCAATTAGTTGGAGGTGTGAGTAGACCCTTAGATCATACCTCATTCCAGTGGTAGTATGTTTAGATAGCAAACCATGCCCCAAGTATGAAAGGCTGGGCTAAGACCAGTTGCTAACGAGTTCCCTGAGGAGCACAAGCGAATACATGCAATGTAATGCCATATACCCGGGCTCTGCTCTGGCGGACCACACTTTTCAGCCGTACTCCTTGTATTCAAAACTAAGATTATTGAGAACAAAAAGAAACCAAACAAGTATGAAAGAGAGGGGGATACGATAAGTACCATGAGTGAGTAGGTAGGCTGCCGACACAACAGTTTTTGGCAGAGTTAGCTGACAAATAGGCGAAGGAAAAGAAGTTATCCCCACCAGATCTGCTAAAGAAAAGGAAATCCCTCAAGGTGAAACTAAGTACGGCATTCTCGTTGTCAAAGATCAGGGCTCGCTAAGAAGGGGAGAAGCGAGCTTCTATAAACTGTACAAAGGAAACGATAACAAAAGAAGCTCTTACGAGGCCTGTACGGTACCTAGAACAGCATAGGGTAAAGTGGTGGCCAACATGCGGACTATAAAGGCCGAGGGACGATGTCGCTAAGACATACCCTGAAGCACACAGAAATACCGCCATAAAAAGGGATACCAACGGAACTCAGAGGGAGACCAGCGATAAGCACCCTACTGCTGAGGGTCTGGGTATAAAGAAGTTTGGCATCAAAGAGGTAGTGGTCGCCAGCTTAATTATTGTGGTAAGTAGCACAACAATTTCTTATAATAAATTCTAATTAAACAAAGAGTGAAGTTAACTCTTTTGGAGTAAGTTGTTCACTAGTGAGTGAGCAATCCAAGATTAAAAGCCATTTTTAGACTTTAGTCAAAAATATAATCCGTACATTTAAAACTCGTATATCCTGTGACTGGACAGCAAAACAGTTCGAAATTTTCTCGGACGGACCTTTTTATTTATTTATTTATTTCTGTATTACAAGATGCATTTTATTATTCGTTTGAAGATGCATTTTTTGTTTAAGGGTGCGAGAGTGTGTGCCTGGCTAAAACAAGCCATTTTTGTATATGTATATAAATTATTTATTTAAATCTGTATTTAACAGTCTGACTTTATGTATTTAAATAATTCTTTTTTTTTTAATTTGGTAACATTTGCAAGTGTTTTTATTTCATTTAGAAGATTATTAAACATAAGTCCCTTGAACATTACGGTGTTTTGAGCGTGCACTGTTGACCTAAACCGCGGCCTAACGTTTTTATTTCTTAACCTAGTAAAGAAGTATTTATTTTCTTAGACACTTTTTTCCATACGTAATCTATATCGGCTTTCAAATTATTTTATTATCTATAATGACTCCAAGATACTTGAATTCATTGACGAGCTCAATGCTTTCTCCATCAATGTTGACATCTACATTTTCATTACTATTCATACACATACTTACATTAATTTAGTCTTCTTAATATTCAATTTTAGTTTATTAATTCTAAGCCATTTGCTTACAGCTTTCAAATCTTCATTTATTTTATTTATACAAGTTTGTACACAGTTGCCACTAATGACTAAAAGTCCGTCATCCGCAAACATACGCAATTTACTATTTTTTACCACCGTGTTAATATCGTTAATGTATATCAAAAATAGAAACACCCCCAAAACCGAGCCTTGCGGGACTCCTAACTCTTACTTTACATGGATTAGCAATATTATTATTTACTACTGTTCGTTGGATACGCCCTGTCAAATAAAACTTAAACCATTCTAGCTCTTTATCTTTAATCCCATATTTAAATAGTTTTTTTTTAGTAAAATTTCCCGATCTACTGTCTAAAAACCTCGCTTGAAATCCAAAAAGACTGGTTCGTTATAACGACAGAACCAAAGTGAATCACATTTGTCACTTTTTTTTGAGTTAAAAAAATCCAATTGTGAGTTGTGACCCATAGTCCTTGATGTATCTGCTTATACTCATAACTAACAATCCTAATCAAGCTACTTCTCGTGGATAGGCCTAACATTTATTTTACTTACAAAACACTCTCCGCCAACATTAATTTAAATTAAGTTTACCTAGAAAGAAAAGAAAAATATAAATTAATTTTTTACATAGGTAGGTGCAGGTATTTAAAATATAATTAATTTTAAGAAAAAAAAGAAAGATAACAAAAAATGTCACATAAGGCGCTGTTTTTGGTACCCGGTTTTAATTTGTGTTCCCAATGCTTTCCTAGTAATTTATTATGAAAACACTTACAAACGGTGTCCAAAGCCAAGGTCAAAATTTAAGAGTCACCTCTTAGATATGAGATCTGTCTAGCATGTTCCTGTAATTGTAACTAACAAAGGAGGAAGCATATACACAGTAAAAACAATTGTGAATGGGACTCTAATGAGCCTTACATAAATCTAGCCGCATACTTGAGTGGTTCGCTGTTGAGTCTTCAAGACCCAAATACTGTTTGTATTCAAAGCAACAAATATTGTATGTTCCCTCTACCGTAGCTATATCTATAGCAGAAGGGAAACACAAAAAAGCTAAATTTATACTGCGTGCTGCTGTACATACTATGCCTTTTATGTCACACCAATGCATACAATAATTCCGCATTCAATAGATACTTCATTGTATCTCGGTATCAAGCAATTCGCTTTATAGACTGCGTGCGGTTACTTAATCGCATTTTATTGGCACAAAAATGCACACATCTTTACTTGAGATCAGTGTACTGCTGAATGTCATACTCTAAGAACATTTTAATCGGATTAAGCTTGTATCCGGATGACATCACTGTCATACTACTGCGAAATGCGGTGTAAGTTGAGGTCGCCATACGCCAATGCGCAAACAGCTAATCTCGCTAAAACCTGAGAAGAGAAACAATGGGTAGGAGTTTCTTATGATTCGGAACCTTTTTCGGTTAGTTAACTATTACCACTGTCGGATTCTCGTTTGTCCGGTTTCCATGCCATATTATAACATTATTACATCAACTCACCACCTCTTTGTGGATGAGAGGAAAAGATATGCTACTGATAAAATCACCGAAAAAAAAAAAGTCTGTGAATGAAAGTAAAAGTATTTCGTTCCATCACACACCCGCCAGTTGTTAGTCGTCACGTCATAGTTGGTATGGCTATCAATGAGCCCAGCGAAAGTTGAAAGAAAGTTTTGATTGGAAAGCAATTTTTTAGCGCGCGCGCGCATTGAAACACATACTGATCAGTGATCAGTCATCGGATCGATTAAGTTAAGGAGATGAGCAAATGAATGTGGCATCATGAAGTGAGTCTTTCCAACTTCATAATTTTATCTGAGAAGCTACATTTTTCATCACATTGTCAGTTTTGTGACGAAAGACTTCCTCGTTCATGAGCCGCCCACATGCCCTAAAATTAAAAACACAGTGACTATTCCATATACAAAAATTGCACCAGCAACGGATTATAATGAGGGCGGGAAAGTGTTAGAACGAAGGTGAAACATATCTGGGCGATGCCCGAAGCATGGTTGTAAATCAACAAAATGGGAAAAACGACAACTCAACCTTGCGTCATGTAGACATACTTCCTGGATAAAGAGCTACTAATAGATCAGAGTAGAATATGCATGCTATTTTTAGTATCCACAAATCAGGGGGATGCTCGTTGGACATACAGTTAGAGGCTGTATTTCTGAGGCATGGTGCTTTTAAGAACTATCAGAAATTAGTATATGAGTCAGGCATTAAAAGTCAACTTCAACAAGATGCAAATACGATTTACAGACATTTTAAAACCAATGGGCATCGGAATTTCATGTCTTCTACACTACACTATAAGAGCAGCCATAACCTCTTGTGACTCTGACAAACGATTGTAGACTTTCATAAAAGTTAGATAACATTTTTGATTACATTCATAAATTACTTGAATCACAAAAACGATCCACCACTTTGAAAAATGCGAACGGTAGTGGTATTCGGTTCGGGACCATTACGGAAGGTCCAGGACATGTTTTATTGTTTCGCAAACCATGGACGTATAGCATTCATTTATTCATTAGTTGTTCAAAACACATTATGAAGTTCGGTCAATGATGAAGGATCGTCACAGCAATGATCCCTACACACATACACTCGAAGTTCGGTTTCTTAAGGGGTAATGCCTGAATCCTGAGTAACTAGTGCCCGTTTTCACAGGGCAGACTTAAGTGCAACGTGAGTTGAGTTGAGACGAACAGCTACCTAAGTGTCACTCATGTCTATTTTGTATTTCACAGTCGATTCTTAATACTCGCCCGAAATCTTACAAAAACTTGGCAGCATTTAATAATTTATTTGATACTAGCAGGCCCGGCAAACGTTGTGTTGCCTCCTCGTACATTTTCATTGTCCGTTAATTGTTCTGCGGCCGTTTTATTATTTGAAATTTTATTCATGAGCTTATTCTTGCTTTTTAAATTTTTTTTATTGTTGAGTGTTTATTACTTGAAATTTTGTGGAATCGGATCGCAGCGCCACCTACCGGATCCAATAGTAAATCTAAACCATCCTTAGACCCATTCAAACATACACACAAAATTTCATTATAATCGGTCCAGCCGTTTAGGAGAAGTTCGGTTACAAACACGTACAGAAGAATTATATGTATAACGATTTAAATTGGTTGTGAACAATAAAAATGATCCCTAACTGTAGAGAGAAAAAAAGTAGTTTGTTTAATTGAATTCATAAAACGAAAGAAAAGTCCCAATGAACTTAACAAATCGTTGACAGCTGAGTAGCCACCTGTCAAAAATACAGGCAGGTAATACTTAAGGACCATTCACATGAGAGCGAACAAACGAATTGATGAAATGCGAACAAGCCACTTTTTAAGCATTTATAAACAGAAACTTTCACATATTATTATTCAAAGAGAAGGATAATTAATTATCCCATCAAAATGAATTAAGAAAACAAGTTTAAAAACTGTTTAAATGACGAAATTTCGAATTCCAAACTTTTTGCCGCAAACGAAAACACCCTTGTCAAAGTTTATTCGCAATGCACATAATTTAATTCGCGTTCCACAAACTAGCGGATAAAACATTCGTTCGAACTTAACCTCAAATTAGAAATTGTTGGTGCAAACTGATGGCTGAAATTCCCGAGCTGCGGCGACCAAGAAAAATGTTCATGTGAATGGACTGTCAAAACTTGCGAATATTCGTTCGTTCGTAGGTAGTTGGACGCTTTTATGTGCATAGTATTGATCCTTTCAGTTTTACAATCAAATATGGCACTGAAACATAAATCTACTCTTCAGTGGCGTTTGAAGGATAATCTATACCTATTTAAGTGCGCTCTGACTGGGCATAAATGGATGACAGGTTTCAGTATACGCGCGCCGCCTGGTGCCGTCTTATTTTGTTACGATCACCGCTGAGGATAGTAAAAAGATGAATCTTGCAGGTGGCCTTGCAGGTTTCCTTCATATTTGAATATGTTTTTGAATATGTCACTTACTCAATAGGCAATATCTATGTATTTGACATATTTTTTTGAAACGAAGTGATGAGTTTAGTTCAGTTTATGTTTCTTCAATTATGGAATTTCACAAGATCACTAAAACATTTGGTAGACAGAGGCAACGTTCGTGTACATTAGTTTTGATGTACATAGCGAGGTCGCGTATATGTCAAAATGAAGCAGCACGTGTTGAGATCAATGTATGAGTGATTGATAAATTAGTGGCAAAAGTGTGTGATTTTAAGTTGAGACACAATTTACATAAAAATTATTCATGTTCACCTAATCAAATCCAATAATAATTATTAATTAACTATAATGCTCAAAAATACCACCCGTTCGATATTCTTATGGTTATTATGGCTATTATGGTCGGCGACTAGCCTACTTTACATTTTTATACGAACGTTTCATTCTTTTAATGGGAACCTTGATATATCTGTAGAAATATCACATTCACATGAGATCATCCACGCAAATTACCCATCTACGGAATGCTTTTCAAAATTCAAGTTTCACACGCAAATCTCTTCTCACATCCGCTAATATATTTTTCCATTGCATCGCACAATTATTGCCAGCCAACCATGTGTAAAGAAACCTCCGTCTGGTTAGATCATTGCCCCGCTTTGATTTTGATTTCCATATTCAAATTGGTATCAGAATCGTTTCCATCAATTTCTATCAGGCGTGATCTAGATCAATTATTATTATTATTGATCTCCGCCCGGCTTCCAACTTCCAACTGAGACGTTGAGTTTCTTTGATTAGCACGAACAATTATTATTCTGTGTTCGAGGTCTGAAATGTCACTGACACAGATACTGAGATACTGAGATACTCGAACGGGGGTCGAGTGATAATTGAATTATAATTCAAGTGTTACCCTGCCAAACCAACGGAGGGATATTGAGAGAATCCATCTCAATGTTATATTATTCAATTAATTAGCAGGAAAGGAAAGTCTGGCGTGAGCACTATGTATGCTCACCGAATCGCATCATCACAGTGCGTCACAGTTTCTCGCAATGAATTTACCGTCGATTTAACACGATTAACCCATTAAAAAGGCTTTAATACAACGATCTGGCGGCGCGGTTGCCAAACGATCTTTTAAAGAAGGGATTACCTCTACCTTTTGTCAAAGAATAATTGTCGATCCGCATTATGCAGACGTCACTTTCGGTTTTTGTCTCCCGGTTATATGACAAACAGCACCAGTATTGAAGCTTTTCCAAACGAATTCGTCAAAATTGCTCGATTTAATGATAAAATTGAATGATTGACAAACGACTTTTCCACGAATTCGTGTCGCTTATTAACCAGAGTAGTAGGAGTCAATTCACAATATAACTGATGGCTTTTGTTGGGACGTCTTTTGAGGCATCTTTGGTAATTGCCCTGGGCTTTATGTTTCTTTTAGATTTAATGAAATCAATAATGATCTATGTGGCTTGAGACTCATGATGTAACTGCGGTGTAGTGTGGTAGTGAGAAGCGCTAGTGTTCGAGGTTTTGTACCGGAACTAACGTGAGTACAACGTGATATTCCAAAATTGAAAAAGAAAAATATTTTGACCTGATTTTTAATAGAAGATTGGAATTACATATAATATTTTGTATAGACTGCAATTGACATCAGTCAAGTCTATTCTATTAAAACTTGACAGTAGTAGTATACGTATAAGAAATCACTTTGTCGAAATCTTTAATTTCATAAATTGACTAGGTCTTGTAATTATTAAAATTTAGATTGTCAGTCAATGCACTCAGTACTCAGTGTTGTTTCGAATATGGTAAAATTAACCTCAAAACCAACATTTTTTCCAAAGTGAGTAGAATACTCTGCTGCAAATCTAATCTACTTTTCAGGCGAAGCACATTATTATCTCGGAATTGTCATGATTGTCAATCGGACACGCTCAGCAGTCACATCAAGTTTATAAAGCTCTGACGCTTTCTGAAGAAGGGGAAGAAGAACGAGAGCAGAAAATGACAGAGTACATAACAGATTTGGGTCAATATTTCAAAATATTAATATTTTGCGGTCAGGCACTTATAGGCTAAAAAACATTATTTATTTTAAATATTCGTCTGAGACACGCTTCTGCAGAAACTCTTTTAACATGTACACATAAAAAAATAAAAATAAAAATGCATAGTAATGCCGAAATTTTAACTTAAACACCCAAAATGTCATTACCATGGCATGTCCTAAGTTGTACCTTCATTCAACAAATGTATTTTATTTGTAAAATGTAAGCCGGTTTGCAATTTTTATTGATGAAGCCTTGAAGAAGAAAGGACAATGAGGACTGGGGCCCAGTCAATTTGTTTTAAGGAAATTTAAAAAATTACGTGGAAGGTATTTAATGATTGTCCCCAAAAAAATTGTCATTCTCGTGACAAAAAGTAAATATTAAAAAAAATTTAATTAACGGCCGCAAACTAGGCGGCGGATTTCACATTAATAACGGGACATATTGATTGTTTTAGGAACATTTCGCAATAAGCCCATATATATATCAGAAGTAATTTTTCTTTCATGTGGTTAAGGCGTTTCATGTTTTCGTTATCCAAAGTTGTCATTACCGTGGTTAGTGTTTTTGAATGTAATAATGTAATAAATAAATCAAATATTTTTCCCAAAGCATGCCTTTTTTATGTACTTAATTAATTGTATGCGTTTTTAGGAAAATATTCAGTAAAGTTCGGTTTTATTTTAGAGAAATACCTTTCGATGTCATTTCCATGTCGTCATTTCCATGGTTCCCGTGGCATACACGGTAATGGCAATATGGGCACGGAAATGACATGCTCAATCATATTGCAAAAAATGTTCAAATATTTTCACTTTTTATTTCAAATTGTTATAAAAGGTCATCTGTGCTTATCATGGCGCCTCGCAAAAGTGTAAATAAAAAAACCGAAAATGTCTTGCCGTTACCAAGATACGATTTTGTCATTTCCATGTTAGTTCTGTCATTCCCGTGAAAAAAATTATTTAAAATTAACAAAATTTGGTGGCCCATTGGCTTAAAATATTTAATAATTTTTCTTAAATACAGAGTAACCAAAAAAATATTAAATTTGATTATTTTAGTAAATGTCCATTTCGAGGTCCAAAATATTAATGTTTTGAAATATTGACCCATTTACGAAAAATGGCAATATCAGTGTAGATTCGTACTGCATGAGGCAGTAGGCAGGCACCTAGATGTAGTAGATCTTTTCTATCTGTTGATTAATGTCTTATACATTATACATTACTTAGCAAAACGTCAGACAGCTTTGACGAATTTGGCATATAGGGTGACCAAATCCATGCCCACCAAAAAGAGGACACCTTCAAATATCCCAAATGAAAAATTGAAATATCGTTTTTTTTAGAATATAGGACATAAATAGTCGTAAAATTCTGAGCAGGGCATATTTCTAAAATTATATTTACAAAAAAAAAATTGCTTTTACAATTTCGACTTTAATTCTATTACGTTCTTCAGTACATTGGCTCGTTGTTAGCATTATGCGCAGGAATTGAAAAAAAAAAAAAACAAACTGTGCAATATAGCTAGGTATGAAAAGTTCACTGTGTAATTCAATATTGTAGGTAAATTGTTTTCAAGTATTCTACCCATTTTTCGTGCATAGGTGCATTTAAAAAGTTAATAAGGGTATTCACTTAAACGCGCAAAAGCCTCATAAACTGCTTAAACTGCAGAAAACTACCACATCATACCAGAAAGATGCAGACAGAGTCTGAATTAGTGTTGAAAAAAAGATTTGTTATAATTTTGTGATGTCGAAAAATTCCGTAAACTTCCGTGGCGTGATTCGTGACACGTACACCGGTAAAAGTGTCAAAGTAAAAAAGGCATTGCCATTGGACCATGGAAAGACTTACGCCCGAATAACGTTTGCAAATTATTGAATTTTATTACCAAAAATCGTGCTCAGGAAAAAATGTTTCCATGAATCCATGGATATATTGCGATGAGTATTGAGCAATTCATCTCACGTTTTGGACCTGTGAGTGAATTGGCCGCCTAGATAGTGCAATTGGACGCCGCTGGACTATTTTTTGTGGGGATAAAGTCTCTCGTCTATACGGACAAGCCAGCAACTATTGCCGCCATAAGCGACAAAACTCGTGTTATTGGTGAGATACTAGTCGATATGTTGGAAAAAGTATGCCAATTTGACATGAAGTGTAGTCGCGGTCAACATTTACACGAAATAATATTCAAAAAGTAAATGGCAAGAATTGATTTAATATAATAAAATTCACTCAATTTTGCAATTTTTTTTTTTTGTTTTCATTTTAAAAACCAAACACTTAAAAAATCACCCATTATTACCTATACTAAGTAGTAGTATTAAGTATGTTTTTTATTATTAAATATTCTGGAATACAAAGTTTCACTGTTGTGGATGAACAATATTGGTGTTTGCCAAAATTGGATGTACCTACCTACTCTAATTCAAGAATCATTCATGAAAAGACAACTCAAAAAAGAAAATAAGAAGAGAGGTTTGCGCCCATTTTGGATAAAGCCGGAGTACTCGCTGGGCTGGACAACAAGGAGTAAAATTTAAAAAATAATTATGAATTATGTATCTACTACATAGTATTTTAATTGAAAATAAAAGGGACCAAATTATCGCATATGTGAACGAGTCATAAACGTGATGGAATTTGTTATTGTTTTGCATGTAAAATGGACATAATTTAATGACGTCCTGCTCGCTCACGGATGCGAAAATTCGACCTAAGTTCTCAAAACAAACAGAACCAAAATTCAAACCGGGAAATATATCATTCACGATTCACCTTTCGGCGACTTTGAAACGAATTTAACAAATTGGCCCAAAACACACGTGCAGAATTCACTGTGCAGCAAGATTAGAATACACATGTTCTTATGTGGCGATACAAATGTAAATTCTGCACCATACTGCAAAATATCTCTATTTCTAAATCCACTGCATAGTAACGCATTGAATTAAATTAAATAGACTTAGCAGCATCGAATTTTTAAATTCACTCACGGGGTGGTGTTTTCCTCTCCAATTTGTTGTTTTCCATTACACTAATTTGTACCTTTCGAGAGCAACAAATCACAAAATGTGTGATAAAATGCGTTCGCCGCAATAAAAAAAAATGCATAAAAATGCAACTTAAATGCATTCCAAATTAATTGCCATAACTGACAGTAACGTGTCTTGTCTTCAAAGAAAAAATCAGCTAAAACGCAATAACCAAACTCGCAGTAGCTTTAGCACCATCATTGTTAAGGTGCTAGTACACGGTATGTAGCACGCCACATATATATGTGGCTCTGACGTCACGAGAGCTTGCACACGGCAAGTATAGTCATTGGCTCCATACGCTGACGTCAAAATTACGTCAGAGCCACATATATATGTGGCGTGCTACATACCGTGTACTAGCACCTTTATTCCCAATTTGTCTGGCGGGTTTCCCAAACTATATACATTCAATTGTTGTAAGTCAGGTTTAACGTCTGTCAATAGGAATACGAATACATCATGGAGTAGGTAAAGTACCTACGTGATATACTCTAGGAGAGGACAACTCGCATGTTGGGAATGAATATTTGCACCTAGCTAGTGGAAGAGCTGTCCGCATAGTTTACTTTTATACGTAAGTCTGCTACTAGCCAGGCAATTAGTTGATGCAGCTTATGCGAAGCGTATAGTTTTCCTCGTTGTAGACGCTTCCAAAAATGTTTAATATGCGGAACTCTAAAATGAGATTGAGTGTAGCATGAAAAGTGAATTTTTCTATAATGGTGATTGAAACATAATTTTTCGTCGTTGGTTTAACATTAGTGGTGATCCAAATTTGTAAATGAATTTCTGAAGGAAAACTTGCAATCATTGGGAAGTGACAGCAATGTTCAAAATGTCAGTCAGTATAGGGTGCGGTGGTAGCTCTTTTGAAATGTAGAACGCAAGAGTAAGAGACATAGTTGGCTGTCAAAAGGATTGTTCCTCTAAGCATGTTTCTCCTTGTTATTCGACTTCCCCGCAGAAAGACACCAGACAAGACATTGACCGCGTTCCATTTACTGCTAGATGACTAACTGCATGTCCAGCTCACGTTAAAATCCATAAACGATACTAATTTACATGTAGCACGAAATTAGGGCACTGGCGCAAATGTCAATTTTTTATATTATAAAATTAGTTTCCTTTTAATCTACGGTGCATTATTTCGAAAGTCAAAGTGACATGAGTCGCTAATCAAATCAGTGACAATAATCACATTCCTGCACAAATCCCAATAGGGTTGGTGATGATATCTCCTTTTCCAAAATCCCTTTTCCAAAATTCCCTTTCCAAAATCCCCTATTGCATTATCCCCCGTTTTTGAGGTTCCAAAAACGATCGCTTCATTAATCAATTATTAATTTATTCACCTTATAACAGATACCTTATGGTTGATTGTATTATTAAGAGTAACAATCATAGCGAAGTGTGTCAAAAGGTTTTTTTTTTCAATTGAGCTACTCTCACAAAATCTGCATTTCCAAATTAAATTGAGCCAGCATAAAAACAAAACTAACTTTACCATAAAATTGACAACATAAATGAAAGGTCTTGTTTAACATACCAAAAACTTAGCTCAGCATGTCATTAAGATTAAACACTATACCGCCGATGTAATCTTCTTCCATAGCTAACCGTCGCGTCAAGTTGCGCATCGTCTATATGACATAACACTACAACATTTATATCTACCCGAAATAAATAGGTGATCATGTAACTGAATAGCACTATAAATTAATACCAACGGAGAAATTTCACTAAAGCACCCAAGTTCAGTTATTCACTATAATTTTTAGCATCAAATTGCATAAAACACCCATTTATGTTAGATCGCACTTCACTTCTATTGACAGCTGTCATTAAAAACAAAATGAAAGAGCAAATTAATTGTTAATCACATAGTTTAACAAACTGTTTGTAAACGGCACATCTCAGTTCCGTGTGTATCGGGAAATGGGTGTAATTGTCAACTTGACAGGCACAAAGTATGAAATTATGAAATAAAAACACTGCAACCGAGAAAGAAAAATAAAAACTGCACGTCAGGAATTCCTATACATAGTTTCGCTGTTTTTTTAAACTTTCTCCGCTCAAAAGATTGCTCATGGTCATGGAGACTGTTAGTTTAGTGATGTTGATGCATCATTTGGCAAACAGTTACCTAGATTTGGTTTTCCCTACTGTTTTAGTGTTTCCAATTTCAACTGGGTAAAAGATTCTTGTCGATTGACAGAGAAGTAATTACCGATCGAGAGCACATCATTAGAAATAACGGTGGTAACAGCTTTAATTGATTTTAAATTACAATACCGCGAATGGGGAGATAGTTATCTGCGAGTCATGATTTAAATGATACCAGTTTGTGCCTATGAATGTGGTAGACAAATGCCTGAATAAGTTGATAAATCAGCTAAAAATGTCAAATTATTATGGAATTTGCATGGCCGCGTTTATGTCGAAAATACAGTGCTTCTACCAAAGTACATGGATGGGATATGGAAGGCGTATTAATAACTGAAATTGTGTAACTAGTTTTTTATTTAAAAATTAAGACGTCTAAAATTATGTTTATTTTGATTTGTCAAAATAATTAAGAGACTTATACTGCACCTCAAAGAACTGCTTTGAGCTCAAACCCCCAAAGAAATCGCTTCCGCTATCTGGGAAACAGACTTTTAGAGGCCTAGGGGTACCGCTGACGCATTCAATAAGTTCAGTGAGTAGGTACCTAATGATCGGTTTTAGTATGTCATAACTGCATCAGAAGACAATTTTAAGGAAGCAGGTGTTTTATGCATGTTTTCGGTTGTTCCATAAAGTATATAAAAAAAAGTATACAAAAAAAAGGTAACACAAAAGACCTGTGTAGATGGGTAAAGTTGATCCGATGGATATCGGTTGGACATCTTGACACTCATCCCTACTAAGGAATCTAGTTAGTGAAAAGTATCTTACTAAATCGATAGGCTGTGAGTTATGTAGTTTTGTGCAGCGCTTGCCACCAGACTAAATTCCTATACAAGGACCACTTTAACTTCTTCCCATGATTTAAGAACGGAACGTATCCCAGTTTAAGGGTGTTTAGAAATATATTGTCCAGATGTGAAGCTATAAATCCTTCCCACTTTTGTAGTATCATAACGAATTTGGGTACATGAAATTTGGCGCCAATGAATAATGGCCCCAAACTGAAAATAAAAAAATCACCCCAAAAATTTACATGAAAGGCAACAACAACAGAAAATTGCGTAAAATTCTACGAATTGGGGTGACAATTCATATTTTGGGGCCCAATTTTCCTCCAAACTTGGCTCTGCGAAATAATACCCCAATGAAATAAGGCCCAAAAAAAAAAATTAAATAAGGGCCCAAAAAATTATACAGGAAACAACAACTACGATTTTTAATAAAATTTGGGGTGTTATTTCCTTTTTTGAGGCCTTATTTCCTAATGAAAATTGCGGTCTTATTTCATACGAAATAAGGCCCCAAAAGAATAAATGAAATAAGACGACAAACGAAAAACGAAAAGGTATGGGGGGCCTGCCCCATGCAACCCCCCTGCTTGGATTTACTGTCAGATTTGGGGCCTTATTTCATTTTTTTTTTTCCCTTATTTCATCACAGGGCGGCCTTATTTCATATTTTTCATTCTTAGTTTGGGGCCATTTTTCATTGGGGCCAAATTTCATTTAGCCAAGGAATTTGCCATCAATTCCAGAAGGACCTACTGTAAGACTTCAAGCTAGAAACAAATACTTTTTGAGATAACAAAAATCGTTCCCATACAGGTTGGCCAAAGAAGTTTATCTTTCAAAACTTAAGTATCCGCAAATATGCATAACTTTGCTTGATCATAGATTACAAAGTTTTTCCATAGAAACCAGGAAACTCTGTCCATAAAATTCCTACATCCACAATCCAATCAAATACTTAACCCTTTATGAGAACCGAACTCTTGTTATCAAGAGAAAGTAATGAACCAACAACAGCAATAGCTTTGTTTTTTTTTTTTTATTTTTTGTTTGGTTCATATTGAATTGAAAAGCATTTCAATCTTACTTATCCCAAAAGCATCATCTCGTTCCGTCTGTGTCTTGGTCGGTTTCAATTTCAGCACAAGTATACCTACAATCGGAATCCATAAACAAATTAAGTCAAGACCTCAGCCCAACTATTGTTACTACTAATAGCATTGAACAGAGCGTGCGGGTGAGCGCGGCGCGTCCGGCGGGGCAGCCACCATAAGCTGCAGATGGAAATGTACTTCAACCCAGCATCGTCGTTGTAGTTTGTTTTTTCTATATATTTTCATTTTCTGTTTTTTGCTGTTCATCTTATTTCAAAAGTTCATTGCATTACACATCGACGATGTACTTTACTTAGTACATGACGTGGAAAGATCGCGCGCATACACTTGCAAAAGGTGAATTTTGCACAATGCCTTCTCGATGTATACCTACTCGTAACAATAGATGCAATTATCGCGCTTGCCGCATGTAGTACTATAGAAGTAGCATATACAGATACATACTTGTATCTAACGTAGCGCAGGTTGCAGCATCTGCAGTGGAAAATAAAACATTTAACAAATAACCGGAGATAGTTGAAACGTGATGCTGAATATACTGTCGACTTGCCGGAGGGCCCCACAAGCCCACAACGCATCCATATGCCTGGAGAGGCAAAGTGATGTGTAAGCGTTTCCACTGAACATGTTTTTCTTATGTAAATCTATGAAAGATGTCATTTAATTAATAAGTACAACAAAAAAAAAAGATAAGTACAACAATAAGAGTTAATTTTGGGGAATATTATTTGTTAAAAGCTATATTTATATAAAAGGATCGTGGGCGGTGTAAGTTTTGATGACGCATTTTCATATACCTTAACAGTAGCCAACAGCAACGCACGGCGAAGTCGTTTACGACCTAGCTATTTTGACTTTTGTATGGAAAATGTACTTATGGTAAAATATGGCTTTTTAAGAGTTTTAGAAAGTAAGTATGCAACGCGCCGGATTTTAGAAGTCCGCTTTAATGAGAAAAATGCAGCGTCCAGAAGGTGGTCATTATTTTTATGGCCAGAGGGTTTTGTAAAGGTTGGTACCAAGAAACCAAAGAGAGGTATGTATGCGTATAGTAGTGAAATGCGGCCTGGTTCTACAAAGCGGAAGCCTCAAGATTATAGTGAATTGTGGTCAAAACATGCCAAGGAATATTACAAATAAGGATCTATACCCCAAAGCCATCGACTTGAAAGGTTAAAATGTTACTAAAGCTCCATTACTCCGGATAGATGGAAAATGATTCCGTCAAAACTTGGAAACAATGAAAGAGAATTCAGGCCAAGCTCCAAACTGTCGGTTGTTGGCACGCTAAGCTTATAGCGTGCAGTGACCAAAGATATTGCGACCTCTACAAAAAAAGCCATAGGCAAACTTGGGAAGGTATGGCCAGGTGCAAAACTTGATGTAGTTGCGAAGGAGGATATCCCAAACCGACCAAGAACTCGCGCTTGGATCCCAGCCGAACCTTCTAAAGAGGATGAAATACTCCAAATCATACAAATTAGGAACCCATCGCTTGCAACGCAAAACTGGAAAGTTGCTAAGCTGGAAGAGTAAAGAGGTCTCTATAGATGTGCAGTGATTGTGATGATCAATCAGGAATCTCTAGCTCCTTTGACGAAAACTGAAGGTTCAATAAGTTATGGGTTTGGCTACAATTACCTTAAAGGCGTATAAAAAGGAAGAATTATGATGATGGTCAAGTGAAGATTTTGGTCACGCTTGTATACTGAACAACTTCGAAACCGTTTCTGGAAACACAGACTACACAACTCCCAAGTTAAACTTTGACAAAAAACTTCAAGTCTACCATCCCCCCCTATAGGTCTCTCTGGGAAGGGGAGGCTTTTCTTGAGGACAAGTCGGTTCACTTTTATATCGACGGGTCAAAAACTGACGAAGGGGTGGTTGGTGGTGTTTTCTCTGATAGACTCAATCTCAGTCTTTCCTTCCGGAAATAATGGTGATTAAAGAAGCCCTATCCTGGCTTATGAAGAACGTGTTATCTAAGAAGGATATCCGTATCTTTTCAGATAGTCAAGCAGCTATCAACTCCTTGGAATCCTTCTCTAATATTTCGAAAGCAGCCCAAGAATGTCGCTCGTCTCTCCTAGAGATTGCAGAGCAGTTCAATATTCACCTGTTCTGGGTGCCGGGGCTTAGAGATATTTCAGGGAATTGTAGGGCCGATGATCTCGCTAGACGTGGAACAACTTTACATTTGCTACCTGATAAAGCTAACTTTGGTATACCAATCGCTACATGTAAAAATAGATTAAAGCTAGACACCTTTGAGAAAACAAATCTTAGATGGACAATCGGCACAACATGTCTAGTGACAAAGCAGATTTGGCCAAAGCTGGATCTGAAACGCTCTAAGTGCCTGATATCCCTAAAAAGATGTCATATCAGCGCTATTATAGGTGTCATCACTGGACACTGATTTTTGCAGAAGCTGTAGAGATGAGAAGGATGAGGAAACTGTCCCCCACCTTCTCTGCTCCTTCCTTGCTTTTTCTCGGAATAGGAAAATCCACTTAGGAACTTTAATTTCGAGTTTATGACTTGAACTCTTAATAACATCTCGAAATGATTCATCTTAGATCATCATCTCGTTTCGCAGCTATTTATGTGACTCGATTTACATGAGTCATTCGTCAGATAAGACAGTGACCAATCGAAGTTTTTAATGTAGATAATTTTAATCAATTCAGATTTATTCTTACAAATTGTTTTTTAAGAACTGTAGCCTGCTTTTAGCTGAATTTCTTAAAATTTCGCACTACACATCGAATTAGCTATTAAATAATAATGTACAGGATTACACAACGCACAGAAGTTTGACAGATTTTAACAAATGCAACTGTGAGAAGGTGGCAATAGGAAACTGCAGAAAAGTTCAAGTTCCGCTTGTGTGAACACCAACAATCAAAATGACTCATTTAGAATCATTTAAATTTGTAACCGACTTGAATCGTAAATGAATGACAAATACGAAGTCTTTACGTTAGAATTAAAAATGTCTTGAGATTATCGTCCATAAAGTAAAGCTAAGACAAATCCCAATTTACCCTTGAAACAACAGCTCACACAAAAATACAAAACCAATAAATATTTGTATCTATATTATATTCGTACAGCTATAGATACTATTTTATATCACCAACCAGTTGACACGGAGAAACCAAATTGAAAATCAGTCAGATTCTGACCATAACTAAATTTAGTAGATTCCTATCCCCATTACCTAAATTTGTAGACCAGTTTAAGGCAGTTCCAAACAAGAATGTCATTCGATACTTATTCTGATTGTAATGTATATTTAACTGCGATGTATAAATCGGTAATTAATTAAATGCACGCTTTAATATCATAAAATAAATAATAAATAAATATCATCCTTCTCGTGAGTATATTCAATAAAAATAAGAGTAGATACTAGATAGGTATGTAACTAATTAGCATTATGTTCGTAAAAAAATTAGTATTTAGGTATATATAATAAAACTTTGTGCCTATGTTTGATTATGTCACATGCAATATAATTTGCTATACTTATTATTGTTTAGAAATATGATTGGTTTCAAAGAAATTTCTGTGTTTTTTTTTACACTAAACTTAAACTCGTTTTTGTGATTATGCCTATATTGTAAAAGCCTACACAGAACATTAGACCGAAAAAGTTTGTGTATCATACTGCCATGTTTTTAGATATAATATAATATGACAAATACACATACACAACCGTTCATAGCAAAACCAGATATTTCAAAAGCCAGAAGAGCTATACAAAGAAAGAAGTAACAACCTTTAACATTTGTTCACCTAAGTTCGGAAAGCCTGGCGATTTGCATTTCATTCGCTTCGTGTTTCCCGGAAGAAGGTAAGATAGGTAAGAAGGTCTGATAATAATCCCAAACAATCTATGATTATGTGAAATGGTTGTCGTGTCGACGTCCATTTCACATAGTAGTCCATCTATTTGTTAGTCAATTATTATTAAAATAATAAAACAACTAAAATTAGGGTGTCCGTAACTGAAATGTAATGTTCAATAAATCTAGTGACCGACACCGGCATCATCTGTTACTGGCGTAGCTAATTGTAAATTTTTTAGGATATTAGTTATGGACACCACCAATATTTTCTTTGTAAATATTTATGCATGTCATTATTTTTACTTTGTTTTTTTACTGTTAGTGTTAGTTTTAATTATCTGACTGCTCGTCGATATTTCAGGCTTTTATTTGAAAATGCCAAAACAAAAGCTGCTTTGGACGCGGTTAAAAGGGGAACGTCAAAAAAAAAACAGCTGCGGCTAAATTTAACGTTCCTCGTACAACCTTAATAAACTGGTCCGAAGGAAAAGTATAAAAGCCAACCGGAAATTGTACTGACCACTGAGGAAGAACAGCAAATTTTTTTGCTGGATTACACAAAATCATGAAAGAAGTTTTTCAACACAAAAGGAAGATTCAGAGCAGTGTTCATAAATTTCTGAAAAATGCGCCAAGAAAAGCCCCTTTAAAAAAAATACACCAGTAGAAACGTGGTATAGAAGTTTGGATCATGACGTAATCTTGAATGACAAAAATCTCGAAGGCAAAAAATCTCGAAAGTTTTTTCTTTAATCTCGAATGCAAAAATTTCGAATGTATAAAAATCTCGAAAGACTATTTCGAAGAAATCACGAAAATAAAAGTAAATTCGAGATTTTGTTGGGATACCATAATATAAAATTTGCATATACCCATTACCCAACCTTACACCTACACCAAATTCTACAGTGAGCACAAGCAGTGGGGTTGCAGGGGGACAGCATGCCTCCCATACGTATCTCACTTTTTAACACCATTTTTTTAGATTTGGTGTTATTAATTCTGTCGCGCGCAAACTGTTACCATTGTCTCAAAAATTAATATTAATTTGAGATTTTTTTCGAGATTCTTGTTATACGAGATTATGCTTTCTAGTTCTTTTTAATTCGAGATTTTTTTTTCGAAATTTTTACATTCGAGATTTTTGCTTTCGAAATTTTTTTTTTCGAGATATCGGGGTAAACCCATAGAAGTTTCTTAAAACAGCATCCACAAACAGCGGTAAGAATGCAGTGACCCTTGCATCTTCCACCGTTTTAGAAAACGATATCCGAGATGGTTAAAGCAAATTGCGGACTATCTTTTAAGAACGGGTAACGCAGATATCTTTGAAGATCCAAGTCGCATTTTTAACGGGGATGAGACGAACTTCCTCCTTTGCCCAAAAATGGGTAAGGACTTGGCTCTAAAGGGAACAAACAATGTGTACGAAACAGACAAAGGCGCTATGTGCTAGTAGCAAGCGCAAGCCACATACGTATGTAGCACTGACGTCATTTTTACGTCAGCGTATATGGCCCCAATTTTAACTAAATCTTAGTTTATTTATTTGAGCTCAGAATGTATTATTTTATTTTATTTTCGCAAAATTTACCACTGGCTTGTTAAGAAAAGGGCTGTCCATCACTAATATCCTAGGGTGTCGACTACTGCAATTCCATAAAATAAGTAAAACAGTAGTTTTTATATGGAATTGCTTACATATCTGTTATAACTCTCATATAACTCTCTTACAGAAAATTGTTTTCGGTTAAATTTTAAATAAACATCATTAAAATTGATGCAATGGAGAAAAAGTTCTGAATTTTCAAAGTCAGAATTTCTCTTAAGGGTGTCGGTCACTAGTCATTTTACCCTATAAAAAGCTTATGCGAATGGATTTAAAAAAAATTGGGAAAGAATTTGCGACAATATACCTATTTCAGCTCGAATTATATTTTAATTTGCCCGATTAGAGAAATACCAAAATGTTTTGGAAATCTTTTTTTTAACTCGTTCCCATATTTATTTTTCATATCGATGGGATACTATTTTCGTGTTGAGAAATATAATGACATTTAACCAATATTGGCCCAGGAGGTAAGGGAACATACCTTACCTGAAAATTATTCGTTTTGGGTAAATATGTTTGACATTTCGTTATATGAAAATGAAACATAATTATGATTTATATTTGAAATTTGTGTTTTTAAATTGGAGTTTGATGAACAATTTTAGCGCAATTAATGTAAAAGGCAAGTTATAGAAAGTTCGAATTCCATTAAGTTTTCTTAATTTTTAGTAAGAAATATTTCAACTTCAGTACAAATTTACAGTTCTTTGATTTAAATCTTTAAACATATTGTGCAGCAACTCAGAAACATTACTTTTTCATATGGTTCTGTGTATTTGTATTGTGCTGGAAATTTAGTTTTACTTATGCCTAAATGTAAATTCGACACATTATACGCGAAGGACAATCGGTCTATTATCAATGAGAGTGTGTCAATTGGGAGAAAATTGTGACTAGGATGGGTTTCACAAATTTCACTTTATGAAATATTTTTTTTTATCTATTTCAATTTCAATTTTTTAACATTGGCATTAAAATGAGTTTAGTTTCTACTTTTAATACTTCTGGCAAGAGATTTAATATTGATAGCCATATTCCACACATAATAGGTTCGTTCGTGTACTTTCAGCACAGAAAAATGAAAAATGTCAAATCACAAAAATCGAGAGAGAAATCTCCCAATTTCCAGAGAAGTACCTGAACGGTTTTCCTACAAAAATTTTAAGAAATGTCATTTCGACATTCGTAAAATAAACGTTAACGGCATTACCTATCTACAAAATAAGTTGGACCACCATTACCATTTTGAATGCGCTGATAAGAGTTCTAGAAGAACATTCAATTACAACTTCTTCCTCCGACATCGTTGAAGACGAAAAAATAGAGTTTTATTTGTCAAACTTTAGAGCTGTCACTTAGATGACAGTTTTCATTTTTCAGTAAGTCGAAATTCGGCGAGTAGAAAATTACGAAAAAATGAAAAGAGGGGAAATGGATTTCTCTCTCATTTTTTTCAATTTACTCAGTACGTGGTCGCATTCGCACAGTTTCTTAGCAACTTTTTAATAATTTTACGTTTGCAAAAAAGTAGGTACCCGAACGAACCTAATGTAATTTCAAATAGAAGAAACAATTATTTGTTGACATTTCACACACAACTTTATTAAATTTTAACTTCCACCTACCCGTCCCTAATGGAGAACCCTTTATTTAGTTATCGCTGCGATATCGTTACCTAGTAGGTATATTATTAGACAGATTATCGTTTGCAAAAATAATAGTTTTAGACATTTAAGGTATCGTTTACCTATGTTCATTAAAAACAAAAGAGGTCCAATTTTTGATCACTGGGGTACTCCCAACAAGGATGACATTATGACCGAAGTTTTGTCATTTTCCTTGAGTTCGCTACTTCAAATAGGATATGAGCCACTGTAGCTCTGTTTCAATTTCTGAGTTAATATTCGCCTTTCAATATAGTTTTGAAAGTGTGTTTAAGGTTGGAAGTTTACAGATCATCTTTAACCTGTACCTTCAATTTATTGTAGGTCGCTATAGCAAATTTTGTGTTAATAATTCCGTAATGATTAAAACATTTTCGTCTGAAATGAAATTATTTTCATCTTCTAATTTGTTCATATCCATCTGCCAGTTTTTGTCAGCTTTTTTTAAATATTCGTCTGAAAATCTGAATAAATCGTCAGCATGAATATTCCCTTTTACTCGAACTTATGATTTTTAAATTTTTCAGACAATTTTTATATTTTTCAAACGATTAGGTACTATATTTGTTTTCAGACGTTTTAAAAATTGTTTCAGACGTTTCCAATATCTGATTTTCTGATGATTTCTATTTATTTTCAGATGATTTCTATTAAATTTCAGACGTTTTTTCGATTTTTGCCGACGTTTCCAATTTTTTTTTTTTTTTTTCTGAAAAATACTATTTATTTGTAGACGAAAAAATGTTAGCCATTCCGTAATGATTATAAGTACATACTGTACCTATAATTGAATTTATGTTCAGAAATGTTTACATGTTTTACTCAAAATGTGTTTCAGAAACGTAAGAAATATAGGTGTAGATATAGTAAAATGTGTATTTACTACATCTTACGATCACACCGTCAAAAATGTAACTACCAGGTTTGTATAGCGTCAACATTGCCTAGTCCTTAGGTATATTCTACATCCTACTCGTCTCAAATTTCGAGTTCATACCTGGTATTACTTTCCCACCAATATGTAAAACTACATATATGTAAACTCCCTTTAAAACCAACAGTTTAACAAAAAAACAATACAAGTGTTAGCTTACCTTTATTGATGAAGATAAAAAAATTGCAGCCACACTTTAGTTCGGCCAACAGGTACAGCAGAATTACTCGTATTTTTTATTTTTATTTTTTTTTTTTTTTTGTTCGTATTTCTTTTCAGATACAGTCTGTCGATATGCAAATGTATCTACTACGTGTATCCACAAGATCTATAGATTTTTGTTGTCTTTCGTTCCACAAAAAAGTCAACTCTTCAACTTAGTTCTTTGTAATGTTTTATTTTTGTTTTTTAGTCGCTGAAAGATGAGATTCCCAACCTTAATAAAGGTGTGTAGTTTATCTATAGGTAGGTAATCCAAGAGATACTCGTACTGAGTATAAATGATGTGGTGATCACTGACTGCACTTTTCCACTTAAAGAAAAAAAATCAACTCAAACAACTTATAATTTTTGCTTCTTATTCACCAGTAGAAAGTAGGTTAAACTTTTGCAAAAACGAATTTTGCAATTTTTTCACTCTTGCACAATCGTTTTGAAGAATCACCAAAAAAATCAAACCCGAAACCGAGAGATGACACCCCTGGAACACGATCGTCAGCGTCACTTACTAATTGGAAAGTTTATTAACTTTTATGATTTAGTGTTAATATTAACAATAAATCCAAAAATAAAACAGCATGAGAAACAAATGGTTTTTTTCAAATTCAACACGTTCCACAAAACACAACCGATAAATCTCACGGTAAATTTATACGATTTGATTTTTCAATAGAGCACAATTTAATCGATCAACAAAACTGTATATTTGTTCAATTAATGATCGCGAATATAATATGCAAGACGAGTCGGATTTCGAGCCAACAACAGATGGCACTCGCTGTCGCTACTCGATCGTTACTGATTGGAGAATTTGTTTAAGCCAACTGCAGACTGTTAAGAGAATCAACGATGAGAGATCTCCTTCATTACTGCTGCTTCATCTCCATGAAAAAACAGAAACAACTTAAAAGATTGTCTGCAGTCTGCACAAAAGTCAAAGACAACACGAGAAAAAGAGAAAGAGCCTAACACTAATCCAAAAAAAAATAAAAATGTGGGGAGGGTGAGAAGAAAGCAAAACGAACTGTTTCTTTTTTGGATTTTTAATTTCTTTTTCACACTCGGGTTTTACTTTGATGTTATTATTTATATTCGGTATAATTCAAAATCTACACACGATCCACATCAGAAATGACACGGACAGCCGTTACATACCGAACACGACAAAATCTCAACAAATACTGTGGAGTGTGGATGGAGCATGAGTTGTCGTTTGCCAAGATCGTTCGCCTTCGCAGATCGCAGCAAAACTGTAGTAAAGTGTTTTTCCGGTCAGAGTGGAGTTGAAACGTTTCGACTTTCGAGTGGAAATTTCGTTTTGTTTTCTGTGTTTCTTTCAGTCAAATTCGACTCAATTTTTCGAAAACATTTTCTACCTAAGATCTGCTATTTATCGGAACCAATATTGACTACGAGAGCACTTTTGTTTATGTTTTCCTTTTTTGTGTTTTGAATTTTTGTTTAGATTTGGGCATGTTGTTATCATTACCAGAGATTATGTTGAAAGGATTTCTTAAGAGATACTAAATATTTTACTGTTTCCGTATGGAGTCGAATGAAATACCCATCTATTGATGTAATAGGGGTAGTTGCTTATCCTATGCTGGCATTCATTATTATCATTTATGGGCCAAGTGACATTTTGTCTGGTCATCTATCAGCCGTTTATCGGAATGTACGGTTTGTTATCTTTTTGTTACAAAAATCGAATGTATAGCATTTTAAAAATTCAAATGTCCAACGACTGACCTCATTATTTATGGATAACGTGTTTGTCACCTCTTATCGGGAATCAAAACGTCAAACTGTGATTTTGAAGTGACCCCAATTATTTTAGTTGTAAATAACAGTTTTAGTAAGTGCAAGAAAAGACCACTGATGACCTAATCATAAATTTAGCAAACGCGACCCAAAATCACTCGAAGGAATTTTCGATCTGAGTAATATAAAGGGTGGACCATCTACTGGTTTCTTTTTAAATCATAGGTTATTTTGGCACTGACAGCGGTTTCCCACTCGAAATCTTGACAGAATTTCATGTCGTTTCCCATTGGGCAAAAAGAAGCGTCCGGAATCAAGAAAATCACTTCTGAAACCGTTCCATTGGCGCAAAAAATACTCTTCTGTTGATTCTGAGGAGAGAATTTCGCTTCTCGATTTGAAGTCAGAATCCACTCGAGGAGCACTTACACAAGTGCATTTTATGCATTTTATACAAGCCAGCTGGCAGCAGCCATACAGTAATTTTTGACGTTTCACCAATACGTGAGTGTGGTCAGCCAGAAGCAGTTTTGTTGTTCCATTGGATTACGGAATGAGTGAATCCCCGAGTGAAACCAATGGAAAACGACATCAGTGATCAGTATCGTACCTCCGCGGAACGAAATGAGTCGCTTTACGCTTGAAGAACGTTGGCAAATATTAAAAATTTATTTCCAAAGTGAGTGATGTGTATATAGCCAAAACAGTGCGTTTTTAGAAAAGAAGTTTTGGCCGAAATGAAGCACCCACCGCGCCGACCATCCACTCCGTTATCGCTTTGCAGTTTAGGCGTTAGAGCAGCTTGAATTGGACAACGATTTTGGACGAAAAATCATCTTTTCTGACGAGACGCATTTTCATCTCGGCGGCTACGTTAACAAACAGAATTGCCGCATCTGGGGCTCGGAGAACCTGCACGTTATTGTCGAGAAGCCAATGCATCCACAGAGAGTTTGATGCGGACTATGGAGTGGTGGCATTATGGACCATTTTTCTTCGAAAATGAGGCTGGAAACGGCGTTTTATGGTCAACGGTGGGCGTTACAGAGCGATGTTAACCAATTTTTTTTTACTGAAATTGAAGGTATGGATTTGGACGACCTCTGGTTCATGCAGGATGGCGCGTCATGCCACACAGCCCATGCCACAATTGATCTTTTGCACACCAAATTCCCAAATCGTGTTATCCAGCCGTCTTGGCGATGTCAATTGGCCTCATCGGAGCTGCGATTTGAACCATTTGGACTTTTTTTTGTGGGGAATCGTGAGGGAAACGATTCAAGCACTTAAAGCCAATAACATCCAAGCAATTCGTGAGCTACAGTCCGAAACCATCAACAAGGTCTTGGAAAATTGGAGTGCCTGAATGAACTACTTCGAATCCAGGCAGCCACTTGAATGAGGTTGTGTTCCATAGTTAATAGGAATGTTTGATCTTACTAATAAAGCCATAAGGCTGGAGTCATAAAGGGCTTATACAGAGTTTCCTTAGAGTTTTTTTTTTTTAAGGCGTTACTATCTACTCAACTGTCTTCTAAGGCCAAAAAGAAGCAACAAATGGTAAGCGTAGGTATAATTCTTCGTTTGATTTCTGATGTGGTGATGTTATTGCTGACTATTATGAAGTTTGTTCCGATTCACCGTTGTGTGTCAATACTTATTGAAAGCATTAGATATTAGCTGTTTGCCTTCGTTTACGACTGTACACTTTTTTTGGTGTTAGGTAATAACGCCCAAATCGATGTGGAAATAACACAAAAAAAAAAAAATCATAACGCCCAAAAATAAACAACAAGATGGAAGTAAAACCCAAAAGAGCATTTGCAGCATTTGAAACCCCCTGCTTGTGGTCACTCTGTCGCCATTACGCCTAAAACTAAAATCAATGTCACATCGCCAAAATGTGTGCGAATATTTTACAGCAATGTTTAAGGCTTTATGACATTTTTTAATTTGGGCGATAAGACCTAACGCCTATTTCTTCCGCTTTTATCCAAATATTTGCAAGATCGTTGAGATCTGAAAATCATGTCCATTTCATACGCGTATGCAAGTAATTTTACAGTTTTTAAATTCTTTTTTGACATCAAAGGTGTCTCGGTGAGATAGCTTCCGACTGTTGGAGCAGGCAGTATTCTTCGTCGTCATTCTGCACAAACTTATGTACGAGTTTGGCAGGGATGCCAAAACTCAACATTGCCCTATGTATAATAAAGCGTTTATATTAAGCTGTTTTAAATGAGGAAACAGATGCTGCGTATCGATCTATACTTTTTGAGTTATCTCCAGAATCCTTTTATTAGTTTTGGACAGGTACTGGGCCTAAAACCGCACAGGTAGTGGTTAATGAGTTCATTGCAGAATGGGTTCAGGCAGTGACAGTGTACGGCACACACAGTCTTGACTCTAGAGGATCTCCTTTCTTGTCGACCGAACAAATAATGCTGAGGTGAGGTGCTATTCATTAGACATACTTTTATACAACCCAACCAAATCTTAAAGAAGATTTGGTGTATGCTCTTAATGAAGTTGTCTCCCACTGGCTTAAATAGCTCGGTCGACAGGTCGCCTGGTGCAACAGCTTTGTTTGACTTGAGTTTAGTTAAATATTGCTATTCTCACTTCATTTGGTCGGATGGTTGGAAATCTTTTTATCGACAAAATTGAACGATTCGTTCTGTCGGACAATAGAATTTCGGTCATATTTGCCATCTTACAGTCTTCAGAAGTTGTTTTTCTATATCGTCAACACGGACTACAGGATTTTATCCAGCCCATCGAAAAGGTAAAATAAAATCATCATTATTGAAGCCGATCTAAAATTTCCTGGAGCGAAGACAATGTGTCTCCCTCCCCTATATCAGCAAATATGTCAGACCCATATTTGTTTTTAAGAAAGCTGCCATTGTTTCCATTTTTTACACGATTCAGGTGGTAGTCATTTTCTGAGATCTTCAGCGGAATCACTTCTTGTTGTGGAGCTCTTTTGTTTCTCCCCTTCAATTCGAAAATTGTAAAAATCATCCCAGTTAAATAACACACCCACCACATTCGGGGCGAAACGCATTACTGGAGTCGAGGCCACGGCCACCTCAAATTTAAAAATTTGTTATAAATTACATTTGGTTTCCTAACAAATGAATTTTCCTATATTCATTCGCATAAATTTTCCGCAGATGTTCACATTTTGTTATTCGCATGGGTTTTGGTGAACATCAAGAGCGCGATTTCCCATTTACGAAAAATGTAGGTACCTATCGACTGTGATTCTCAGATGAACTCGCCAGCGAACGAAATTTTCCGATCGCCTCGTTTGCTAGAACGGCCACCTGTAAAATCAAACATTCAGCAGACTTTTCTAATCCATTTATGTCATATGAATTTTATTCTGTTCTTTAAGTTTTAAAATATGTCACACAACTAAAAATAATTATTATTACAGAGTTTGTCGCATCAACTGTTAATGTTATGTTATATACAATGGAGTTTGGTCAAACCAGATCAGGAAATAATAAATGTCTTGTTTGGTAGCCCATCAACCGCGTCATCATCATCGTCATCAAGATCAATCACTTCATATTGCGACGAAGTTCCTGAATTTATGCTAATGTCCGAAATGTATCCGCTACTATTGTTATCGATTGATCTGAGGATATAAAATCAAGTATATTTGAACAAGGATAAATTAAATTTGCTACTTACTCATCACCTTGAACAGCAATTATACTAGCATTCAGTTCATCTTCCATTTTACGAGGTCTTAATTTTTTTTTAGGAAACAACAACTTAAGGGTTAGAAATTCAACTCAAGATTGTCCATTGTGTATCTGCGACGGAATATATATAACATGAACGTAACATTTCAGGTAGAAATTGTGTACTTACATGTGTCATGCATAACTTGGTAATTAAAAGGACCTTTCTTGGAAAATGATTACAGTAATTAATACTTTCTTATGCTGCCTGAAATGCCAATTTCTCGAATGATAACAGAAACACATGGTGCGAAATGAGAAACATCTAAGAATATGCGTCATGTCGTTAGGAATGGAAAGTCCTCTAATTAAACAAATTTCTACCTGTGCGTGCACCGATTATGTATTATGAAGGAAAACTCACTTCCACAGGACGAAATCTGCTCGATATGAAATAATCAAATGGCATAGGAAATATTTCAACCAAATGTTATCTCTAGGATTTTTATTTTAAAATGGAAATAAAATAAAATTTCAATTTTTACAAGGAATCATTACGTCAAGATTATTTTTGCAATTTTAATTTTGTGGTTGCTGATAATTAAATAGTTTGGAAAGATATGCAAACTTACGGGGAAATTTTCTCGTAAAAAACTCTTGACCACTAGGTACTCTTCAAAAATAGAATGGAAAAGAACCTTATTTTCCATTTGGTTATTGTTTTTTTTTTCGTTACTCACAATTTTACAAAATTTAATGAACGGAAACAATTTTTAGTGTTAACTCTCGTTTAGTTTACCTCTGTCTAAAACTAACCAAATTTATATGAAATTAACGGTTTCCGCTTAAATACAAAATCTACAACTAGATACTCCCAATAATTTCTATTGCCTTCCACACCTTACTTGTAAGAGTAACCATTTTAACGTAACGTAAAGCATCGGAGAAGCCTTTTGACAATATACATTTGTTGTGGAAAACAAAGCAAAAATGACAGATCAAGAATTTTGTGTTGTTACTCGTAAAAAATGGCTAGCTCGAAAAAGTTTAAATAAAAAACGACCACTGTACAAAAATGCTAGCGATAATGTTCTTCAAGAAGTTGATGTTCCAAAGTTTCTTACGTAAGTGCAATTATCTTGTTACCAGCAATGTACACATACAAATTGTCTACTTTAAATCCAGTCGATTGCAACGCGTTCGTGACCAAATGGAATCCAGTGACTACTTCCAGCTATCGTTGAGCACCCTTAACGATGGTTTACAAGAACTTGGAACAGAGAAAATTGCGCGACTCGTTTGCTTTGGCATTGGACCTTTCACAAGAAGCATTCAAGCGCTACACCAGTTTGGCTTCATACTCGAAATGCAAAAGCACTTGCTAATTACAGATTCCTTTTACTTTGATCCGGTATTTCGGGATTCCGAGAAGGAGGTACTAAAAACGCTGCAGTGTACTCTTATGACTGAGAATTGTGAGGCCAAGTATCCAACGGATTGTGTTACTTTGTTTTACATGCCACACTGCCCCAATACTCTGACAAATAACTTGCTTTGGAGCAATTGGACACCAGAGATGCTCAGCAGGACGGTGATAATAAATAACAGTTTCGATAGTTTGTCGTGCAGCAAACCCGAGAGGCTATTACGACTAGATTCAGGATATATTCTGGAAGTTCTTCCATATACAAAAGAGTTGCCGTTGGAGGATTGCTATGAGACGCACAATGTATTCAATGATCTCTCGTTACATGTATTTCCCGCCAAGCTTTTGCCAGAAAAACTGTCGAATTTCTGGGCTGCGAAAGAGGCTCCAAAATACGAGGACGGAGAGATGGTGACAACAGACGAGTTTGCAAAATTGGCCATCACTTAAGAACAGTTGCAATTTTTGTTTTAAATAAAACTACAGCCACCTATGAAACTTAACGGTATTTATTCATTTTGTTTACTCAATTCATGTGGTTGTTCAGCAATTCCTTCAAGGAGAGCTGTTGACTTATAAATTAAAGGAAAAGTAAGACCATAATGTCTTACTCAAAGTACACTCTACCTCTGCTATCTTGGACTAGGTACTGAAGAAGTGTACCTACAGGAACAGTCGTTTTTAGAGTTTTAAAAGTTCATGACTTATTTATTCAAGTCCACTTGAAGAATCAAATCCACATCGCATGCACCTGCTACATCAGCATCAAAACATTTGTTTTCTCCCTTACGACCTTGTGGCCAGTCAATCCCCTTCGTCTCGGATGTAAAAGTAGAATCTTCTGGTTCATCATCCTGATATCGAGGTGATATTGATCCAATTGAGACATACGAATCATCATCGCTTTCCTTTTCAGTTGGGTTGCTTACAGCTACCTCCTTTGGCAAAGTATGGTTATTATTCGTCTCTTTATCAACATCTGTGCTACTTTGATGTGACAGCGAGGCTATATCACTCTCTTCATCGGTTTCTTCCATCATCGATTGCACGACCTTGGCCTGGACGTATTTCATAACTTTGTAAACACTCCTTTACTTCAAAGGCAAGAACTTACCCGTAAATAGTACTTCTTTCGATCCACAAGAACAGCTGGTTGACGTTTTGACACCCCGTGTCCAGTTAAAAACGTTAACATATCATAGTACCGCCAACGTTTCTTACCGAACCCTTTTGTAGAATATCTTTGGTGTTGCACATGAAACTGACACCGTAGGTTGTGCCATTTGGCTTGTACATCGTGGGGCTCGTAGACTTTCTTTTTAAGTGAATCATAGAATATTTTTAAAACACCTTTCCAGTGCTTATGTCGAACTTTAGGACTTGTTGAAGATCTTGGATGTTTTGAGTTCCAGATGAATTCATGTTTTTTTAGGATATTTATTAGTAGCTCGATATGGCTTTCTTCCCAACGTGTTCGCATTATTCGTAACTATAACGCTTTTATTTAATTCACTTTATTATTTATGAAGAAAAACACAAAGTGTAAATTAGGTATACTGTTTTTCATATTTGAAAGAAATTTTCCCAAAAAGTCGGTAAGTTTTCATTGTCAAAGGGAAGTTACGTTCGCTTTGGCAATGCAATTGGATAAATAATGGAGTAATCCTGCGACCACTCGTTGCTTGTTGAAGTAAGTTCAAATAGGTAACAATTACATTATGGTTTTCCAGGAAGCTTGATATTATGGTTCCAATGAGCATGTTCCTTTTTTTCTGATCACTACCGATTTTTGAAAGATCAATGAACTCCTATAAAAATCTGCATATTTTAATTAATGTGGGGGACACTGCCCCTTCTCGAACGTCTGGCAAACATCCGGAGATGGTCCAAAAAGAGCTTTTTAATGCAGATATTCGGGCTTGACATAAAATTGTACGTCTCTTCTATTAGTCAAAAAAAAATTAACACAACAACTATTTAATTTATTTTATTCCGACCTACTGACGGAACTCGTTAGCCAGTAGATACGTTTTCCTTTAGACGGTCACCAATAGATTGTAGAGACTAGAGTGTAATTTGTGGAAGAGAGGCAGTTTACGTGTTCACGAATCACCACAAGTATGAGCGTTTTTTTTTTATAATTTCTGCTTTTTATTTGGGTGTACTAAATCTAAAATCTAAATGAAACTGGAAACACATGAAAACTAGGCAAAATAGACATCTTTTGGTCGATTCATTTGGACGGTGGCTTTCAATTCAATAGTGCGAGCTCGCATAGCACTCCCCCTTTAAATAATCATATTCCCTAGAATGTTTGCCAGATTTTCCTATATGCATTCGCATAGGCTTCATCTGGATGTAGGCATTTGTATCTTTCACTTGGCGAATCGGTGCCATGTATCACTTGGGATTTTCTTATGAATCTAAAGGCGAAATATATTCTTCAAAGGAACTCGAAGCAAGCGAAATTCGGATTTATTTATGTATTTCCATTTTAGCATTATGCGACTCCAAGAGCACTTGAAATTTCCAGCCCATGTAAAGGTTGATTAAAGTCCAAATATCGCTCGACTTCGATACTCGAAACATATGCTAGTTACAGCTGTCATTCGAAAAATATAAAACTGTGTATAAACAAAAAAGTGTGACAAAAGCATAGTTCTTAATTTAGTCCATAGTTAGTTAATAAACATTTATTCAAACAATGAATAACATTAGTTTGAACGAATCTCTTGGAATGCTTTCGTTCTTCGACACATCATTTAGTGACAATCCTTCTGACGTTCTCTATTGCTCCTTAAATGAAATCGAACCAATGTTTCTTGAAAAGGAATTATTCACAGGAAATGATTTTAGCCTGCCGAAAAGGATTGATCCGCGGAATAAACTTCCAATAGCCCAGTCCATATATGACCACACACGCCGCCAGAGGCCAAATTTGTTCCATAGTGTCAATCGTTCGCTTCTAACAAAAAATGAGCACTCCACTTGCCTTGCCTTTCTTCAGGCGATAAAAGCCAAGCAAGAAATATTACCCTACCAGTTAATGTGTTTCGAAAACACCGCAGAAAGGAGGCAAAAGGAGAAGATAAAGTTCTTACAGTTTCTTCTGCACTATAACAACTCAAACTACGAAAAAATCTACACATCCGATCGAATGTTTGTGGAGTTGTACCAACAATTTTATAAATGGCAAGCAAAATTATTGATGGATAAACACGTAGATGGGATATTTCAAATTCATACAGGGCTACCCTTCCCACGATCGTGTGGAAGTGCGGAGCTTTCCGGGGAGGTGAATGAGGTAGAGCTAGTGTCTAGCAGTGGTACTCCTCATCTCATAAATTTGCACGAGGATTTTTCCAAAATGAGAAGAAATATTGAAACGTATTTTGAATTGTATGAAAGTGGAGCACCAGAAAATGTTAAGTCAGATAAGAAGTTCCAGTTTGAAATATCGACTGAAGCCTTGGTCTTTCTCCTCTGTGCTGGAGAATACGTGGATATCCCAAAAGAAGTGCTGGTTAAGGTTCTACCATGCGGTGATGGCGACTGTGCTATCGAAATCAATGACACTTTTCCATCCAGGAACACTGGCGTACACACTACTGAGTTGGTTGTCACCAAATGCACAGAAGTGTTTATGAGACTGAGGCAAAATAAGATAAATGAAGAAATCAATGCAACTGGGTTTTCTGGTGCCTACTCAATGGAAGCTATTGAGAATTACATGAACAAATGTAGGTGTATGTCACAGTTTGATGTGAGTTCGAATCTAGTCAAGTGGAATCTCAGCTTAGACGATGGGGTGAAACAGATTTCAATCCTTACTCAAACCAAGCAGGGCTACAAAACTGAGCAGAAGAAAAGTATTGTCTTCCCCTCACTCAAACTCGAGTACAAACAACAATTTGGATGTGAAATTCCAAGCAAAGCGACACTCATTAGAGAATGGATCGAACAGCGACTATCTACATCCCTTGAGACAACTACTGAACGCCATCGCATCAATGCCGGAACATTTGCGACCATCCTTCATGAAGAGCTATCGCTAAATGACATCGAACAGGAGTTGCAGAGATATTACAATATAAAAATGCCACGACTACTTGGTTGTTTGGGCGACTTTCTTACCCTACTCACGAAAGTCACCCCAGGCAGATACCTTTTGCGGCACAATCCACGTTTTCAGGACAAGCTCATCCTCTATGCGGAAGTTAAAGAAGCGACTAGTAAAACCTGCGTCACTCTGCATGGTCTTCTTCAGAAGACACCAAGCGACATGGCCTTTATGACAACGCGCCAGTTCACACCCATAGACGACTCACTGTGCAGTATAGTGCATGACTACTATCAAGTTCTACCGTGCTCCTTTCCCCATTGGCGCAATGGGCAGACTACGGTCATCGACGATCGCAACTTTATTCTCAAGAAAGTTGAAGCTAAAATGAATATCAAGGCCGCCAAAGAAGAGCTGTCCATAAAGCGACGAAAGAAGGTTAAGGCCTCCAAGAAGTATCAGAAAGCGAAGAAGAAGGCTCAACTTAAAGAAGAAGAAACGAAGAATACAGAAGAAATGCGCGAGGATATCAATAATGATCGACTGCTGTATGGTTTCGAAGAAGCGCAAATGGTCGAAGAGCCGAACGGTCCTTTTGTCAAATCATAAAAAAAAATCTTTATTTCTTTAAAAGCATACAATTTGGAGTAAATAAAAAAAAAGCAAATCTTAACATTAGTGTTTTTTATTCTTGGCCATTCAATTCAATTCAAGTTCCTTTACCACTTATACTGGCCGATGAGTCGGTTGTACCATTGGCCGAGCTTAATACAGCTACACTCTCCATACCATTGCTCTTGATTTCATCCCAAAAGTTGTCCTCATCGTCGGACATCCGGTCAATGCTTTCGTCGTCATAATGATCCTCTTCACTTGAGCTATCGTCCAGCTTCGATTGCAGTTCTCTTATGGAATGCATTAACAAATAGAAGTTCTTCTTTCTGTACTCCAGTTTCCTGTTCAAACGTATCTCCTCTTCCTCCAGGTTCTTCAATTCTGTCTTCAGCATTTCCAACTTTTTAGTTGTCTCCTCCCTGTCTGGCTGAGTTTGTATAACCTTCGCTAGGACATCGTATTCCATGCGATTCTTTCGTATTTTCTTCGCCAACACCAGCTCTGCTTTGCTGGTTTCGATTTCTTTGTTGGCCAATTCAATACTGTCTTCAATGCTCTGGGAGAGGGTTTCATAGTTCTTCAGCTCCTGTTGGATCATTTGTTGGATGTTTTGCGATTTGGTGGCGGCGAAGGTGCATTGAGCCAACTGCGCAAGAAGGCGATCGTAGATTATCTGACTGGAATTGGAAAACATATCACAAAGATTCATGTGAGATGGAATATCTTACTTATTCTCCGGGGTATCGTTCTTTGTGGAACACCATTTTATAAACGTTTTTAGAAGAATGTTGAGCCTTCGGTCGTCTCCAGTGCCATCGCCGTCGATTAACAATCGGCGTTTGATAACATCGTCTGTTGAAATAAGAAAACCATTGTCCTATGAAATTGCATAGCTAAGTTAAACACTTACCATCATTCATCGTATAAGTATTTAATTAAGTTTTCCCCAAATTCAATAAAAGTTTTGATAACAAATAAAAATGCCAAAACAAATGCCGAATGTTGCCATTTGCATGAACCTGCGCTAATTTCGAAATGTCATCAACAAACGTCACGGCAACGAAAACTTCAAAATCATCAGACTTGTTTCTGTTGAAAACCTGCAATAGCTTTAGTACAGTAAAAATCAAAAGAAATATTTGAGTTCCTCCTCATTCTTAAGTACCTTCAAAAATGCATCGACGCATCATTGCACTTTCTTTTTTCCTTCTCTTCCTTCCTAGATCTCAGATTTATCACTTTCAAAGGATTCCTCATCAAGGTACCTATTCATTGAAAAAGCTTATCCTTATTTACTTTTTCGCAACACAAAAACACAACAGAAAAAAAAACCAACAGATCTGTCAAAATTTAGCTTGAAAAATGTGCCGAACCATTAATGGGCGCACAAAATTGTGACAGATACATGCAGTACAGTCTGAAATGAAAATTTGATTTTCTAGTTGAAGCAGTGTACCGCTCATAATAGTTTCGCTTAAATTTTTTGTATGGGAGCTACAATTTAGCTCGAGCAGCGTACAAAGCTGTACGGCTAAAAGTATTCGCTTAAATTTAGATCAGCTAAATTTTGGAGAGAATTTTGTATAAGTGCTAAAGTTTAACTCGAGTAGCGTACTAAGTTTATCGGATTTCTGGGGTTATCGATTTCTGCAATGGCATTTGAGGTCACAAGTGATTAGAATCAATACTAGGCGTATTTTTTTGAGAATCTATAGCTGGCTCACTTTTACTTTTACATATGTAAATCGATTTTTATTCTTATAATTAAAGCGAACACGACTTTATCTTAGTGGCTACTCTACGGAAGTGCCCTCCATCTTTATTTATTTTGACATTTATCCATCAGGCATTGCCAGACTACAATTAATTGGTTACATATGTTTAGTTCACAATTGATTCATAGATGGCGTTAATAAATACATTACAGTTCGGCCGATCTGACAAAATGGTCGACCTCGAGCATTACCTTAATTATATTATTATATGTCTATATTGCTGCTTTTTTTTTTTTTATGACCTTGTTCAGATGCGATTCTAGGCTATTTGTTTATCTACTTCTTTCCACTTGCGGATGTGACAAGCTTCGAGTATTCCGTCGTAGGGTAGTTGTGTGACTTGACAATTTTCTATGTCTCTGACTACGTATCTATCGTTAGGAAGCCTCTTGTGAATAATATAAGGTCCCTTAAATTTTGGTATAAGTTTCTTGTTGCCCGGAGAGACATCAACGTTTTTGATGACTACGTAGTCACCTGTTTTGAAAACTTCAGCTGGTTTGTGATTGCTCTCGAAGTACCTTTCGTTGTATTGCTGAGAGGAACTTATGGCTGCCGAAGCGGCGGACCTTTCAGATTCCAGATCACGCTCATACGTGGCATTTTCTTCTAGATATTCGGTCAGAAGATCTACCACCGGTCCCTTTTGGCACACACCGAACAAAAGCACCGAAGGACACTGTCGTGTAGTGCTATGCACAGTGTTGTTGATAGCGAATTCAACTTCCGCGAGTTTGTTGGACCAATCAGAGTGTTGGATAGGCTCACTTAGCTTACTTAACATTGGGGTAAGTACGCGATTAACGCGCTCTACCTGACCGTTTGCTTGAGGGGAGCCTGTGGCCACTTTTATGTGAGTAACATTATTTCGAATGAGGAATTCGCTAAACTCCAAGGATGTAAAACAGGTCCCTCTATCAGAGACTATCCTCTTGGGTCTGCTATAGTATTCGAAATATTTCTTAAGTGAACAGATTACTTCTAACGAGCTGGTAGAGTTAACGGGGTAGAGTTTGGTAAACTTTGTAAAAGAGTCAATTACGACCAGCAAATGCTTGCGTTTAGACTTGATTGAAGGCATTGGTCCTAGGTGATCAATATGGATTGTATCGAATGGTATTGGTTCCTTCGGAATACTGTAGATGTTCTTCTTATTTATTCTGGCCGGAGCCGAGTACATGATGCACTTCAAACAATTTCTTATAAATCCTTCAATCTTGGCTCGCATGTTCGGGAACCAATAGTAGGATTTGATTTTATTGTGGCATTTGCTCACCCCTAAATGACCAATCTTTTCGTGTATAAGTCTTATGATATTTGTTTCCATTTCGCTGGGGACATATAGATAAAGATTGTTTTTCTTATCTTTCCTGTATACTAGACCATTTTTCAACTCAAATGACTCGCAACCTTCTCCTTCAAGCTTGTTTCGTATACTAAGGATATCTGGGTCTCTGTTTTGAGTAGCCTCTAACTGAAATTCTATATCGTCTTCATTAACAGCGCATACAATCTCACTACGGCTAAGTGCATCGACGTGGCCCATGTTGCTTCCTCCACGATGCTGAATCACATGATCAGGATAGTTTTGCAATTCTAGGGCCCATCGTGCAATTCTCGGATTAAGGTTTTTCTTGTTTAGGGTCAATGTCAATGAGTTGCAATCGGTTACGATTTTGAAGGGGATGCCTTCTAAATAAACCCGGAATCGTCTAAGCGCGTATATGATGGCTAGTGTTTCAAGCTCAAAGCTGTGATATCTACTTTCAGCTGGGGTGGTACGCTTAGAGAAGAAAAATACTGGATGAAACTTGCCGTCTGGCTGTCTCTGCAATAATACCCCCCCGAATCCAGTAGCACTAGCATCACAATGAAGCTCAGTTTCCTTTCGATGATCATAAATGGCCAATACTGGCGGGTTAGTTAACATTAGCTTTAGTTTTTCGTATGCTAATATGCATTTCTCATCGAAATGAAACTGTGCGTTTTTTTTCAACAGGCTGTACAATGGCTCGGCAATTCGTGAGAATTGAGGCACGAACTTTCTGAAATATGCACATAACCCGACGAAAGAGTGGAGTTGTTTTATGTTCTTCGGCATGGGAAATCGGAGGATTGATGCTTTATGGTCTTCGTTGGGTTGGATCCCTTCGGCACTTATCTTATAGCCAAGGAAATCCAGTTCCGTAAAGCAGAACTTGCATTTGGTAAGTCTCAGCTCGAGGCCATTCTCGGCTAAACAATTCAAAACTTTTTCTAATAATGAAATGTGCGCCGTAAGCTCCGTACTTGCTATAAGTATATCATCCATGTACACTACTATGAGTCTTTTCTGAATAAAATCTTTTAGTATATGTGAAATGAAACGTTGAAATACGGAGGGGCTATTTTTGAGTCCAAAAGGCATTCTGTTGTATTCGAACTGTCCATTTGGGGTAACGAACGAAGTGTACGCTTTAGAGCCTTCAGCCATTTTCACTTGGTGAAATCCGCTTTTTAGATCCAGCAAACTGAAATGTTTCGTCTCCTTCAAATATTCGAGGCTGTCCTCGATCAATGGAATTGGGTAATTATCTCTAAGTGTTATTTTATTCAGGTCTCTAAAGTCAATGCACATGCGAGTCTCGCCAGATTTTTTTTTTACTAGTACAATTGGCGAAGCATAAGGGGAGTCGCTGTGTCGAATTATGCCTTTACTCAACAAATCTTCTGTAATACTTTGCACCTCTAACTTATCCCTATACGACAATCTTCTCGGGTGGCTGTATACGGGGACGTTTGTAGTCAGTCGAATATTCATTTCAAATTGGCTATTAATATGTATCTGGTTTGGGTATTTTGAAAGATAATCTAATATTATACTACTAACGCGATCTCTCAACTCTGTGTCTAATGAAGCATTTATGTTAAATCGCTCGTTTATTTCTTCATCTATATTTATATAGTATATATCTGGAGCGATGCCTAATTCCTCAACGTTACTATTAATGTCCAATGAATTCATACCTACAATATCACTACCCAGAACTGAACAATTCTCTGTATATGGTTTCACTTTCTCTTTCTCTGAAGATTTAGACGACTTGATGAGCGGTCTGGAATGCTGTACCTCATTATCCCCATAAGTGCCAAAGATATCACTGCCAGCAACGCACTTACCACGAGAGCAATCACCACCTAAACTATTCCCCAAATGCGCGGAAGGGTCAACACAACAAGATTCTACGACGGAAGTCTCCACATCCATAACATGTTTATTTAATGAATTACGAGTCACATCTGAACAATCGCATTTACAATAAGATTTTGTATCTTGAGTCTTGATATTAAATAAAAATGAACAAATTTCGGATTCTAATTCATAATGTTGAAATTCAGTGGCATCCATAACAAAACTAATATTAAAAAGTTGTAAAAAATCGCGCCCTAGTAACAGGGGTTCAGGAAGAGTATGTTGTTCAACTATAAACAAAGAAATTTTATTAGTTTTGCTTAGCAATGAAATGTAGCAATCTACTTTACCATAAGTGTTTAGTTTAACTCCTGCAATTCCACTGAAGTTTGATTTGGTATGTGGTTTCAAAAGAATTTGTGATGGGATGACTTCACGCGAGATAAAGCTCGCAGGACTACCACTATCAATAAGTGAATTTAAGTTAGAAAAACTTGTTTGACTCAAGATACAATTTAGAAAAGCAACACTTACGTTTTGGAATGGCTGCAACTGTTGAGGCTTGAACTCCTGGCTTGCTTCTGGATCCTCACTGATGACGTTTACTTTCCCTTGTTGACAATCTTTTCGCATATGACTTGCGCTACCGCAACGAAAGCATGATCCAACTGGGCGTTTTGCTTTGGTGCACTGCGCTGCAAAATGTCCAAATTGGGAGCAGTTGAAGCAGCGAATCGATTTAGGATCCTGGTCTGGTGTTGAAGTTGCGTTCCTTTGAGCGGGCTGATCGCTGGACCTCTTCTTGTCATATTTGATAAGAAGTTCCTTAAGCTGCTCCAATGTTGTTGCTGTGTAGAGCATGGATGTGTAGGCAGTTTTGTCTCGCAGTCCTTCAATAATGAAGCCTATTACTTCGCCTTCGTCGATGTTTGCCTGCGCAGCTATTTCCTGTATTGACAGCATGTAAGCAATTACGTTCTCCCCTTTGTTTCTTGCTCGTATCTGCAGTTGGCGGTAGACGTCGGTGACTGAAACGTTTTGCTTGAACTGTTTCAACAGCCCTTGTTTCAGTTCTCGAAAATTTCTTGCATTACTGGTTCGCAGATACACTGCTGCTGTACCCTTCATTAGCCGTCGCATTGCCATGAATTTAAAGTGGTCGTCGCTGCGGCTAGTCTCTAGGACATTTTCGAAGTCGTATATCCATTTTTCAATGCCATACGCGTCATCCCCACTGAACGGAGGTACTAATCCCTCAATGTCAGTAATACTCAACCTTTGCAGCTGCTTGATGACGCTCTCCTCTTCCAATGCTTGCAATTCTCGGCGAAGTTGAAGAATTTTCTTCTTTTTTTCAAGCTGCTCGATTATTGCGTCATCATCTACTTCTGAGGTTTGGCTTTGTAGGAGGTTGTGCGAAGGATGAGTGGTGGGACTTACTGCTGCAGTGATCAACTGCGTAGTTTTGAGTGTATCACTGAACTGAAGTTCGTCGGAGCACTGAAGATTGTCGAACCGCTGGACGTTATCGGAAGGATCAATGTTGTCGGAAGGCTGAAGGTTGTCTGCGTCTGTGCTGTTTGGCGGCGAATCACCTCCGTTTTCAGTGGATTCGAATAGATTTCGCAGCTGCTGAAGTGTGGCTGTTGGTGGGAAATCCACACCGAGAACCTCCAACTGCTTTGCTAATTCGGAACGCGTTAATACCATTTTCTCGAAAAACTTTTTGGATTTTCTTTCTCTCTTTAATTTAATTTAAACTTCCGGGTATTACTTTTCGCGCGTGGCCACCCCACATCTGAGATGTAAATCGATTTTTATTCTTATAATTAAAGCGAACACGACTTTATCTTAGTGGCTACTCTACGGAAGTGCCCTCCATCTTTATTTATTTTGACATTTATCCATCAGGCATTGCCAGACTACAATTAATTGGTTACATATGTTTAGTTCACAATTGATTCATAGATGGCGTTAATAAATACATTACACATACAAAACTATTATGCCCAAAACACACGTGCAGAATTCACTGCGCAGCAGGGTTAGAATACACATGTTCTTATGTGGTGAAACAAATGTAAATTCTGCAGCCACCGCAGCACTGCAACATGTCTCTATTTCTAAATCCACTGCACAGCAACGCAGTGAATTAAATTAAGTAGATTTGGCAGCATCGAATTTTTAAATTCAGCTACTGATGCACACGAGGAAAAGAGAGACGGGAATTATTTGTCGTCTTTGTTTCACTCACATATTTTCCCCCTCATTGACAGCAACCGCTGCAAATTGAATTCTGCACATGTGTTTCATCTGCAGTACTGCATGCAGTGAATCATTCAGAATTTCTGCACATGTGTTTTGGGCATTATACTCACTTTTGCTTTTGGTATACTCACTTTTAGTTTTACATGCAAAACTGTTATAAGGGGAGTAGGGGATGGTGTAAACGCGGGGCAAGTGTAAACAAATCATACTGCTTCTATCCAATACTATGTAGCAATAAATATTATTTGGTAACACTTACGAAATATGAACACGAACACACTATGTAATAACCGTGAAGCTGCGATATCAGTCTGACATTTTATTCAAATGAGAAGGTTTTTGCTATCTCAAAGTAAAATTTGGAAAAAATGTTAAGTTCTGAATTTCAAGAAAATTGTTTAACTATTTTAAAGTGTAAGTGTATATTTTTGTAGCTGCAATATAGAAGTTTTGTATTATTATGGTAAGTTTTCGTTTGATTAACCAATTTTTTTACGAGACAATGTTTTGCTCCTAAAGACCGACTGGGGCAGGTGTAAACGACGAAAATTAATTAGTCTTGGTCAATGCTGACCACAAGGGGCGGCCAATTTATTACGTTGGAAAAACAATTCAACTACATAGCCGATTAGAATTCGACATAACATTTGAAAGTCTGCATCTAAGCCCATAAATTATTTTATTATCCACTATTATTATTTTATCCACTAATGGAGGATATTATTTCTATTGTATCGCGAAGCGATATAACATTCTTCCCAGTCGAGCAATACAACCCGGGACATCTCGTTCTGCTTCTAGATACCTACGTGCTACGTCTTCAACAGCGATTTGAATAATTTTGTATGGTGTTTATATCTACCCCACATGAATCATAAATTTGTTTACACTTACCCCATGAGTGGGGCACATATAAACGATATTACCTTTTTTTTAAAAGCCTAAAATTACTACATTGTTTCTGACATGTCTCCAAACAATTAATTCAAATTGATGGCCAATGGTTCAAAGTTAAATTGTGTTGGATACATTTTGACAGTAAATGCACCAATTATATAGTGGAAGGAATTTTTTAAAAATCGTTTACACCATCCCCTACTCCCCCTACTCACTTCCCAAAAAATACGCCTACTGAAGCTGAGAATAATAATAGGCGTATTTTTTTGGGAAGTGAGTATAACAAAACCAAAAGTGAGTATACCAGTTTTGCGTGTAAAACCAAAAGTGAGTATACCAAAACCAAAAGTGAGTATACCAGTTTTGCATGTAAAAGTAAAAGTGAGCTAGCTATAGATTCCCAAAAAAATACGCCTAATAAAAATTTAAGTTTTTACTAGAAACAGCTAAATTTTATGTATGTTATCGATAACTTGGGTGGAAATGCCATAAATGATATTTACGATGATTTCAAAAACTGGAATTAAAACAAATTATAAACAACACAAGGCGTATTTTTTTGGGAATCTATAGCTAGCTCACTTTTACTTTTACATGCAAAACTGGTATACTCACTTTTGGTTTTGTTATACTCACTTTTGGTTTTACATGCAAAACTGGTATACTCACTTTTGGTTTTGTTATACTCACTTCCCAAAAAAATACGCCTACAAACAAAAATGGAAAAAATATATCAATAAGCTTTTTTTTATTTGAATTAGGTAAAACATAATACAGTGCGGACACACGTTTATGTCAAAAGTAACATCCCTAGCTGATTCAGCCGAAGTTTGCGCTGACACTGTGTCAGTTTTTTTGACAGCAACTATCAGCTGATTGTCAATTAACGAGTTATCGAATCAAAGTGTGTGTGGGTGTGCTGTTTTCATAACTTCCAGTTATTTAACAACCCAAAATAAGTTATTAGCAAAGCGATCCCCAATGGCCACTAAAACCCTTCGTTCGCTATTAAGCGAATTACGGCAAGCCTCACCCAATGGATGCATCAAGGATAATCTAGCCGCACGTTATATCCTGGCACAGTTCAAAAAACACCAAACCACCGATCAGCAACTCTGCAAGGCACGCGACGAAGCACATTTCCTGGGTAAGACATATCTCACCTACATGCACAGTTTGAGGAAACACGATGAGCTTCACAAGGAGTACCATGGGAGGGGGGAAAAATCGGTAAAGGAAACAGCCGACTTGGTAGGTTTCAAGCTACCAACAGATCCAAAGTAAAGTAAATACAAGGCACTTCAATAACTTAACAGTGTTTTTTATTATTTGTGCTTATGTTAAAGAGACTCGGAATTTGTTTATACCTAACAATGAACTTTAGCAGTAAGCAAACTCGTGCTCCATTCGCGCTTGACTAACGTACACATCAAATATACGCTCAGCGAAACAGTTAAATGATGAAAGAGTCTCTCGCTCCGACAAAAGCATTGTGAGGGCGGTTGCCGCTCTTTCTTGCGTAGCTACTGAAGCAGCCTTTCTTACTCGTTTCACAGCGCAGATTTTGTTCTCTGCATCCGTCAGCATCGTGGGTATTGTCAGAATTACGTGCAGCAAGGCTGTGGTCTTCTCAAAAACACTTTTCAGCTTGTATTGATGGAACACCCACAACAGGTCATGGGCGTTCCGACAAACCATCAAGTCGCTTCGTGTGTACAGTATTCCCAATTCGACGCGTAGTTTATCCGGATTGTTGAATTTGAAGTACTCCGTCGCGTTCAACAGAATTTTGTCGGGGAAATTTCCATGGAACTTGTAGTATTGCTCCGATTTGAACAGGATATGTGCTTCCCAATGATTTGTGAAACAGAAACGCTCTTTGATCTCTTTCAATATAACATTACAGATCTCTATCTTTGTGAAGGCGCGCATAAACGCTTCGCTATTCTTGTCATCGTTGTCGCTGTTCTCAACCGCGATAGCGTCTTTGGTTTTTCGAATTTCGTCGAGAAATTCGGTTATTGCGTGGCTGATTTTCTCTGAATCGACAAACGAATTCTGCAGACTTTCGTAGAAAACGTTGACATCAGCCATGAGGTAGTAGAAGAAGGACAGAAAGTATAGAAAGCCATCGTCGACTAGAAGCTTTTCACAGACATCGGCTTCGCGAATAAGATACGGCGAGGAGTCCAAATCCGTGTGCAGCAGTATCATAAAATTTAGAATCTCCGTCTTGTTCTCGTAGATAAAGATGAGTGCACCCTTCTCAAAACTGCCCTGTGAATAGAGCGACGTGGCATCAAAGAATGACTGAAGCACCTTTGGGTGCTTTTCGAAGAACTCGTACATTCCGTAAAGATTAGCGAAAAAGTCCCTTACCCGACTGTTTTGGCATATTGCGCGCTCCATGACCACCGTCAGTTTATACGCATGGTAGTGCACGTAGATCGCATTCTTGTACTCCTCTGTGATCAGCTTTTGCACCTCGGAGATGAGCGGGCTAAAAACCACACCGCCAATGTGACTCTGGGAGATTAATTTCTCCTTTTGCGTGGGCAGTATCGTGTCGAGTTCGTTGAGGATACACTTGGCGAACGTCTTTGCATCTCTCTCTGGAGGTTTAACGAAACTCCAGAACCGCTCTACCACTCGATCGTCCAGCAGGTAACGAATGATTATCATCAACTGATCTTTGTGCTCGATGTCGGTTGTCTCCTCGGTGATGAGGGCTATGAACTTTGCTGCGTTAACCTCCTGTAGTATTACAGACTGATAAGCAATCATGGCGGCCAGAAGAATTTCTTCCTCGAGATCGTTTGCCTTTATGGTGCTGAATATTGGTGAGTATTCACAGCACTCTTTTATTGTGTTGTCGACCTTGTAGAGCAGGTCCATAAATGTTATGGGCGCGAGTCGATTTTTGCCATTTAGCACGTACTCGTAAAGGTCTGCATACTTTATGAAGCCTTTGATGACTCTGAGGAGAAGTTGGCGATTCTTCTTCACAATCTCATTGTGCGTCTTTCGAATACCCTTGCCTGAGCAGCCATTTAAAATGATGGCACCCTGCAAAGAAAATGTAGAGGAAATCTTACTTTTGAGAGAAATTGTTGGATTGATATAATACTGTTCACTGCGAAATTATACCACAAAGAATCAATCAATCCGATACACGACAAAGAAAGCAAGAACCTTTGTGCGCCAGCTTGATTGTACTCGCTCCCAACGGACTCGCATTTGATAACAAATCTAATTGACATACTTTTCCCAACATAGCCAAATTTAATGCATTTTTTGCATGCTCCTTCGTCTTTGAATGACTGCGTGCAAAGTTAATATTCCTCGACCCTTTGAATCCTGGCCCGTCCATTAGCAAACAAGGAAAGCAATAAATCATCTTTTTAAAGCGATCCCCGCAGGCCCAATCGAATTCCTTGTAGATTTTTGATGCGAATTGGGCTGAATTCGACCTATGCGATGACTCCGTTTTTTTCGAAGGAGTTGTGTCTTTTTCAATTGGATTATGAAATTCAAAATTCGGTTGTGGTGGTCCCAAATCTCGAATATTGATCTTTTCCGATAGCGAAAGCGATGAAAATGTAATTCGTGTCAACTGAGCTACGCTTAGTTGTTTCTGATGATAGGAGTAATTGGCATTTATGGCACTCATGGTAATTGACTTGAATTTAATGGAATAAAGTTTGACAGAAACATACAAAACTAATAAAAAAGGATTACAACACAGACGGGGGTACTTGTTTTTGTTGAAATAAATGAGTTTTTATTTCCATGACGAAATGTCAAAATTTGATGGCGGATGCTCAGGGTGTGTTTGTTTTGATAATCATTTCGTAAAGACTTGGTTGTTAACACAATGGCATCTTTAGCCCTACATACATTATATCCATTCACAATAGGGTAGTTCGCAACAACGTCAGTGTCATATGAAAAAAAAAAAAAAAAACAAAGTGACAGCTAAAAAAACTTGTAGGAAAACAAACGAAATTTTATATGGCGGGAGATAGGGGGAGTAGGGGATGGTGTAAACGCGGGGCAAGTGTAAACAAATCATACTGCTTCTATCCAATACTATGTAGCAATAAATATTATTTGGTAACACTTACGAAATATGAACACGAACACACTATGTAATAACCGTGAAGCTGCGATATCAGTCTGACATTTTATTCAAATGAGAAGGTTTTTGCTATCTCAAAGTAAAATTTGGAAAAAATGTTAAGTTCTGAATTTCAAGAAAATTGATTAACTATTTTAAAGTGTAAGTGTATATTTTTGTAGCTGCAATATAGAAGTTTTGTATTATTATGGTAAGTTTTCGTTTGATTAACCAATTTTTTTACGAGACAATGTTTTGCTCCTAAAGACCGACTGGGGCAGGTGTAAACGACGAAAATTAATTAGTCTTGGTCAATGCTGACCACAAGGGGCGGCCAATTTATTACGTTGGAAAAACAATTCAACTACATAGCCGATTAGAATTCGACATAACATTTGAAAGTCTGCATCTAAGACCATAAATTATTTTATTATCCACTATTATTATTTTATCCACTAATGGAGGATATTATTTCTATTGTATCGCGAAGCGATATAACATTCTTCCCAGTCGAGCAATACAACCCGGGACATCTCGTTCTGCTTCTAGATACCTACGTGCTACGTCTTCAACAGCGATTTGAATAATTTTGTATGGTGTTTATATCTACCCCACATGAATCATAAATTTGTTTACACTTACCCCATGAGTGGGGCACATATAAACGATATTACCTTTTTTTTAAAAGCCTAAAATTACTACATTGTTTCTGACATGTCTCCAAACAATTAATTCAAATTGATGGCCAATGGTTCAAAGTTAAATTGTGTTGGATACATTTTGACAGTAAATGCACCAATTATATAGTGGAAGGAATTTTTTAAAAATCGTTTACACCATCCCCTACTCCCCCTAGGGTTTAAATTAATTTTGGATTTTTTGAAACAATCTCTACAAATTTATTTATTGAACTTTTGTAAACACTTTTAAGAAACTCTAAATTTCAAGACTGCAATGTTTTCAATTTGTATTTGGCACTTTAATATAAACTAAACCTATCTCCCGCCATGTAAAATTTCGTTTGCTTTCCTACAAGTTTTTTTGACATTTCAGTGAAAGAGAAAGCACACTTCTGAAAGGGAAAGCTTCGCGAAATACCCTATAGGTCCATAAACAATTCAATGATTAGGGACCTACTTCTATTACGAACTTTCGATAACTTGAGTATCTCGACTCCGATTTAAATTTAAGCTCATATTGACAAATAGGAACGTTTGAAAATTCTATCAGACAAAATGTGTAGTTATACCCACATAAGCGGATACATAGGGAATCGGATAGCTGACCATTTCCGTGTACTTATGTTGAATTCACTGTACAATTCGACCTTTAGTAGTTTTTTCCTTTATGCAGGAGAAATTTCTATAAAAGCACGGTTAGAACTTCTTCTGTAACTCATTTAATTTTCATTTCACAACTTCTCCTTTCTTTCTATTCAACGTTTAGCCTAATAAGTTTATTTTTTCTTTTCCTTCATTCTATTGTGTAGGTATCGTAATCACGCTATTTCCGAGATTCTATCGAATCGAGTATTTCTCGAATGAACTTCTCATAGCTTAAGTTCGAGGAAAAGAAGTTCATTATCGAATGAATTCAGCTGAATAAATATTTAACTGTCAGATTGTAAAATGTTTTTGGTTTTAATTTGAGTGAATGTGGCTTTATTATGTAGGTATTCTTGGAGGAAGAAACGATCAAATTGAACCAAAAAATACTACGAGCGACAAATCTAATCCATTTAATCTGCACGACGAAATATTAGTAATTTTAAATTAGCGACCTGCGATTACATTTTTGCCTACATTTAAATTTTGTTCGTAAGATGAACAAATTTTTTCTTCCTATTTAATTTTATATGTTTTATGTAAATTTTGTGAAAAAAGTAACAACATTTCTTTCCATTTATGTAAAAACAATTGAAATTACCTACAATAATTGTTAATAACGCTTTCGAACACAAATGTTCACTTGAATAAAATTTGACATTTAACCCAGTGCAATCGAAACTACGAATGTGGGCAGACATCAAAAGAATCTTTATCGAAATCTATAGCTAGAATGTCAGTTACCTGAAATTGACTTTCGATTCTATTCACGGAATTAGGGTGAATTGTTGCGTAAAATCGCATCAACCGAAATTAAATTTTTACTTGGTCTATATTTTATTTATTTTATAAGAAATGACGACGTAGTCGGTACGACAAAAAAGTGTGTAATGATGACAATAGAATTTGATTTATAATATCATGTTCGCACCGGCCGATTTTGAAAAAGAATTTGACATTTTTTTAATTTTACTAGATACCATTTTAATTGCCCATATGCAATTGTCAGAATTGTGGGAAGATCCCACCTTAGTATCTATTCGTTAATTGGACGATTTTGAGCGATTTTGACTAATAATTATAAACTCTGCGTCTGCATAATGTGCTCTCTACGCTGTGAATCTTTTTTCACAGTTTAACAAAACGTTTGCACTTATCAACGGATGGGTGCATTTGGTTGCGTGCTGTCAGAAATAAACACCTAAAACATATTCTCAGCACTTCGCTTTTTATAATAACATGATACTCCAACTGAACAAAATTAACTTCATTGTACCGGTACCTTCGGTGAAAAATTCTGTTAGTTTAAAAGTATTGCAAGCAATAATTGCATCTGTCACTGTCAGTCATACAATCCTCTTTTCCAGCCAGTCAGTCGACATTAAGAAGCTAAAGTCAATTACCTACGGATTTGTGTATTCTTCCATAATCGCCATCGCCATCACTAAAAACGTTTTAACCTGGTTTTAACTGATTCACTGTGATTTTTGTTGGTTATACTCGTATCTGAAATATACAGGTATAAGTACTATACATGAATGAACACAACGTAAATCTAAAACTAATTGTCAAAAGTCATAGCGAAACATGACGATTTCTTAAATCATGCGAATGCGCTGCGCGTGCAATTAACAAAGAAATCGCTGATTTCTGCAATATGAGCGAAATGACCGAATAAATCGCCAACAGTATTGCGCAAGTAAACTGGTGAAATTGCGGTGTGCGCGCTTGACTTGGCTGCAGTTTGAGTTTGATGATGTGATGATAAGTGTTGAGTTGATGTCGTTATGTGCAGTGATGCAAGGTGTAATAAATGACAGCCATACGTTTCTGTAGATATTTTTCATTATATTGAAATGCATTCCATTTTTATACGATAGGTAGGTACTAGGTACATATTTTGTGGGTGGGTTTCGTAGGAAATGGGTAGGCCTAGCTACTGACATTCACCTTTCGATGCGCCAGTGGGGTAACTGTAATTACACTTCAATTATTGTATTTATTTTACCTTTTCGTGGTAACCACCGGCTACTGGTATCGTCCAAGTTACTAAACTTGTATACGGCGAGTGTTAAATTATTTAGAAAATAGTAGGTAGCAACACTATAATGATCTGTCAGAAATGACAATGTTTGAATGAGTAGGTACATTAATTTCTAAGACGGAGGTACGACAGTTGAACTCACTAGATCAAAACAACAGTGGTCCTTACCAATAATCATTTTTAAGCTTCAACTTAAATATTTTGACGGTCACTATAGATAATTTTATGGAAGTTTTCGCAATTGTGACTTCGCAAAAGTTAGCCTGGACATTAAAAATGATTATTAGTACCGTGGACTGACAGGTACCTCCACTCACAGGATTTTTCAATGATTGCTATAACCGACTTGTCAAAAATGTGTAACCACCATTCCACTGATTTGTTCCAATGATGCATTTCAATAAGGGTATTCACTTAATCAAATAAATTTATGCAGCTCGTCAATACCTATGTAAATTTCTGCGGTGCTTTAAGTGAACACCCGTCGTAAATTGTCATTGCGTAAATCGCGTAAATCGACTGTATCTGGAATCACACAAACAATTCACATGACTGTCTCTCAAAGTTTGACATTTGTGATTTACGTAAATTATGAGGTCTGCGACTCTGCGTAAACTATTCTCCATACAAAATCTGACAGTTCATTTACGAGGTGGTAAATTTCTGCAGTTTACGCAGTTTATGAGGCTTTTACGTAAGTGAATACTTAATGATAGCTATAACTAGGTCCTTATAGTACCGCGCACTGTCATCAATATGTGGGCATGGGCGGAATTGGTCAGTGGTTATTGCGCTGAACTAATGGGCGAGGGGTCCCAGGTTCGATCTCCAGAAAAGGTAATCCTATCAGGTATATCGTACATGCTCCACATTTTCTGTAGAAATAGCACCGCACTTATTGAAATGCATCATTGAAAATTTTGATTTCCCATTTTAAGACGCTTGATCAATGACCAATTTCGCTCTTTAGCACCAAACTATGTAGATCTGTCAGATCCATCAGAAATCATCAATATCAATTAAATCTGCGCGTAAAAAGATCTTTGACTTCATTGGATACACTGGCTATTGCCCCCATTGAATTCAATGATTTATGTATGTACCTATCTCAAGAACTAGTTTCTTTCACCTTGAACCTAGACCTAGTGACAACTTGGGTATTCTTTTTATTTATTAATTATCCACATCCACTGACAGTGACAGCACCTCCCCAGTGGACTGGTTTTAAGACACATTTCGCATTTTAGATTCTAGACAATAAAAAAGTCTGTTCTGCGAATATAATGACCCAAAAGGCATTAGCATCCCTCTTTATGGATGGAAAGACAGAGTAGAATAGCGTCTTATGTAGGTATAGAAATAGAAACTTCATTCTTCATTGTTTTGGATGAAGTATAGGGAGCCGGGGATACAAGTAGATGCTTGGTCGCACCACATCGCATCGAATAGTTTTCTTATATGGAGACGTTGGTATTGATTCAGTGTTGGCCATTCATGCGTGCATATCAGTCAATTATCATCAATTAAGTTTAATTGAGTTTTATCTCTACGACTGGGAGCTCTTCTCCTTTTTGCATAATATACTTTTACTTCTTAAGTCGTCGTTGTCATTGTTGTCGACATCGAAGTCGGGTGAAAGAAGATGCTGATGATTGCTGACTTTTGCCCACACTCTTCTTTTTTCCACGAGCGCATTCGTCGTAAATAAAATTGTATATTTATTGCTCTATAGATTTTAGCCTGCTTTTGTCAGATACAGAATACAGATTCTCTGATACACTGAATATAAGATGTCGCAATTCGTTGCTGAGAATGAGAAGCATGGGGTGGTGGTATGGAACCACGCGTAAGGAGTAAGTATGTGTAAATTGGAAACCATTAGAGATGGGGGAGCCGGGAGCTCATTGAACTGTCATTATTTAAATTTTATTATGACATTCCTGTGAAATAACCACAGACTATGCGTATATGATTTTGTTTAGTTTTGAATGGGTATAGATATATCTACATATTAATTTCTTACCGACATTATACCCGATCTTGACTAACGTCTTTGTGTCGGACTAATAATCATTTTTAGTGCCCAGGTTGAATTAGGCGAGCTACTCGTAACAATGGTCTATTGTAACCTGCAAAATAGTTACTTATTTTTGGTGGCGCTTACAGTCCAAAGTGGACCACGGCCTCAACCAACAAGACCCTCCAGCCAGCCAGCGGTCCCTCGCTATCTGCCTCCAGTTACGCACACCAAGTTGGTTGTGGTCGTTCTCCAATTGTGCGCGTCACCTAAGGTGGGGTTTTCCTCTGCTGCGTTGTCCCACGGGGGTGGATTCGAAGACTCGTCGGTCTGGTGCTTTGTTGTCCGTACGCTCCACGTGTCCCAGCCATCTCAGCCGTTGTATTTTTAGCTTTTTGACCAGGTCAGCGTCGCTGTATAGCCCGTATAGTTTGTCATTGAATCTTCTTCTCCACACACCATCGTCGCAACCTGGACCGAATATCACTCAAAGAAACTTTCGCTCAAAGCATCCCTGAAGGTTTTCATCCGCGTTTGACAGGTTCCATGCTTCTGCACCATACAGCAGGACCGGGATGATTATGGTCTTATATAATATCTCCTTGGTTCTATGAAAGAGGGCTTTACTTCTTAGATGCCTTCTTAGCCCGAAGAAACAGCGATTGGCAAGAGTGATTCTTCTCTTGATCTCTGCGCCGATGTCAGTTTGTGAAATGATAGTGGAGCCCAGGTATACAAAGTCTTTAACTACTTCGAAGTTGTATCTGTCCATCGTGACGTTTTGTCCGAGTCGCCGTTGTTGAGAGTCCTTTCTCGTTGACAGCATATACTTCGTTTTGTCCTCATTAACAGCCACACCCATCTTCGCCGACTCCGTTTCGATGCTTGCAAATGCGCCACTGACAGCTCGCCGCGTTCTCCCAATAATGTCAATATCATCAGCATAGGCAAGTAGTTGAACGGACTTTTGAAAAATTGTACCTCTGGTGTTGGCTTGTGAGTTTCGTACAATTGCTTCAAGAACGATGTTAAAGAAAGTACATGATAGCGCGTCGCCTTGTCTCAAACCTTTTTCGACATCAAATGGCTCGGTGGTTTTCTTGCCGACTTTGACGGAGCAGCGAGATTTCTCCATCGTCATGCCAAAACTTGACATGGCTTTGTATAATTCGTCCCTATATACGTTATCATAGGCGAATTTAAAGTCGATAAATAGATGGTGTATATCGATCTGAAATTCCTGGGTTTTTTCGAAGATCTGTCGGAGTGTGAAAATTTGGTCGATGGTTGATTTGTTGACTTTCCTGGTCTAAAACCACACAGATATGGGTCGAATTTTCTTAAACACAAACCTTTATTATTTATGATGTCCCCGTCTCTTATATCTACCAATATACCCTGCACGTATGTTATGGCTCCAATTAACCAATCTCCTAGCATACGGGAAGGAGGTAATTTCAAGCATTACCATTTTTTATTTCAACCGCAGTGATTCCTAAATTACCCTCGATATTCTTTACCATATTGTCCCCAGCTTTCAGTCCTAGTTTAGTTTAGTATCAGTTTTTGTTGCTCTTAGCTTGTATTAAGTCTAATAAATGGGAACTTTATGCTTGCATTTACTAGCAGATCCTGAAGAAATCGACATAATGGACTGTAGCGGACAAGTGCAAGAGACTCTATATACGAGTAAGATGAAAATTAGCAAAAGACCACACTTAGTAGGAGGGTTTTTTTGTGTAGGCCCATAATGTTCACCCCAGAGGGTAACGCCGCATAAGTACATATACATACGTATAACGAAAACAGCCATCGATTCTTGCTTGAGTATCTGAAAGTACTTACCTGCCTTCGCATGTCGGTCGAAAATATAGCTAATGCAATTCTTCATTCAGTGATCGCGGGAATCAGATACGAAGGCTTAAGGGCCGACTTCAATTGATTCTCCGATGGCCCTTACCTAAGCTACTTCCAACTTTTTCCGTAGTCAATTCGTTTCGCGTTTTTTTGAAGGTAGACTCAACACAAGATTCCACACTGAAGCTGATATCTGCATACATCCCTCGAAATAATAAGCGAAATGAATTATTATCTTAATAAGCATAAAAGCAATTTCTGTAGAAAACAAGTAAAATTGTTATCATCGGTCTGGCCGATGCTTTGATACCCTCCACTGCATAAAAGTCAAGCAAAATGTTTGCCATGCGAGTTAGTACGTACTGTACACGCATGTGTCTAATGTGGGTATTGTATGGGAGGTACCAGAACTACTTGACCGACATAGACAATTTTCAATACGAACCTGACGACGATAAAAAGAAGTCCTCTCACAAAATTGTATTCACCTATGTCGATTCCTTTGGACACTATCGTGTTTTCAACAGACAGAGAGACACATGGGTCTAATAGTGGTTTTGTATGGGAGGTACCAGAACTACTTGACCGATATAGCCCATTTTCAATACCAACCTAACGACGGTAAAAAGAAGTTCTCTAACAAAATTTCATTCGCCTAGGTCGGTTCGTTTGGACGCTATCGTGTTTTCAACAGACGGACAGACGGACAGACAGTCGGACATGGCTAAATCGATTCAGAATGTGATCCTGATTCAGAATATATATACTATTTATGGGGTCTCCGGTGACTCCTTCTTGGCGTTACAAATGTAATGGCAAAGTGAATATACCTTCCTGTGGAGGGTATAAAAAAGTATTGTCCAAAAAAGTATTGTTATTGTGTACCTCTGCCCCTATCTAGCTCCTTGCTAACAATTTTATGCTAACTAAAACCAATACTTGAGTAAAGGCAAATTGACAGCCAAATTTTGTGCGCCAAAAATTCAAAGAAAAGATTGACTCTATACTTTCCTACACCTACACCATTCCAGGCATTTTGAATACTTAATAAGAAACTACTGGCAGAAGAATTTCCATAATCAGTTGGACGGCCAGCGCGGCGGGCGCGGAGATATTGGCAGAATAGAACCCACCTTGTTTGTATCTGTTGCAAAATGTAGGTGACACACAAAACTGAAAGATAAACGAAGCCGAAGCAACAACTTCAACTAGGTCGTCGACAAGTTTCAAAAGAACCAAAACACTTTCAATAATACTTTCTCCCTTCGTGAGACGAGAATTAACTTAAGTTGTTCCCAGAATTCAAATAAATCATTGAAAGCGAAATAAAAAAATAAATAAGTTGTAAAAATAGCTGTCGTAGAATGTGCGATTTAATTGGCGAGATAATTTGTGAATTCAACGACTTATCTTATGGACATATCATAAGATAAGATAAAGTGACAGTGATAAACCCTATGCGGATAGTCTTTGTGATAAATATTTGTTTAAGCCGCCTGGAGTGGTGGTAATTTCACATGCAAATGATATCATTTCAAAGACCATCAGCCTTGACTGGGACGAATCATTTTCTATGTTTTGAATAGGAACATAAATGACACATGCTTTTAAAGCGGCCAACAGTCCGTAAATCTTTTCTTAAATGTATATATTTTTTTCTTTTCCATTTTCATAAGTATTATTATTTTTTTCTTTATAATCATTATTGGTTTGATGTTGTGAGAAGCTTAATGTCGTTTATTTTCAGAGTTTCTGCTGCGAAATTTTATGATACATTTCGCGAGATATAAATTCACACTGAATTTCAATTAGATATAATTTTTAGAAATCTAAATTTGTTCGAATTGTTTTTATTTGTTTATTTTGGATTTTATCATAATTTGCACGTGATAGTAAAGAATTTTTTAGGCAACAGCATCAAGAAGATGTGATGACAGAGGAAATATTTGTTTTTTTTTGTATTTGAAGGTCTGCAAAATGATTTGATGATTTTTAATGAAACTGATGCATAATGCTGGCTTTACATTATCACGCCACGCAATTTTGCATGACTTTAGAGAGAGAGATCCGTTTTTTCCACAGTCAAGGCTAATGATGTGTAGGAGTGAGACCACAAGCCTAACAGTTGAATCTAGGGTGCTATAACTTTTTTATGGAGATTTGACAGCTCAGATGTAAACAATCAATTTTTTTTCATCGGTTTTGTTGTGGTACATATTAAATTAAAATTGAAAAATTAATTTAATAAAGGCAACGATATTGATATATTTATTATCTTTTAACAAATATTTAAGCTTCACATAATTAATTTATTAAATAGAAAATAAAGTACAAAAAACCAATTATTAATGCATTAAAATTTCCGTTTGCACAAGAAGATTATTTGTATCGCCTGGCATACGGTATGGAACTGTGACTGCTATGTTTGTCAGTGCTTCAGCCTTTTCTCCCAAATGTGCCAGTTGCTAGAAGAAAAAGCATAGTAATCTAGCAATCTAGCTGCATAATTTTTAAGGAACTTACCCTATCTTTACTGATGTCTATAAAGCCGCTACCTTCCTTGCCACGAACACTCTTGTACTGAATGTACAAAATGTCCATTGTTGCCAAAAGAATGTCGGGATAAACCTTACAGATCTCGCCTCCAATGCGCTTAAAGTTATTTATAGGATCCTCCAAATCATTCATGGACATTGGCACACGATTTGTATTGGCCAAAACTTCCAGTGCGAGGTGATATTTCTTTTCGTGATAGAAGTTACCCCAGCGATATCGAACATCTTAATGGCATCCTCAAACATTCCCTTCTTGACCAAGTCTTCGGCTACCATGCCAGCTGCAGTTCGAGAATCGAATTATTGAAACAATCCACTATAAAGAGAAAGGACATTCAGCTGTTGTTGTTTTGATTTTAGGAAAATTAACTTACCCTTACTTTACTCACATAAAGGTTCCTGAACATTTCGCGGCACACCCAGCAGAAACAGCTCATTCAAAGCGAGTGCAATATGTACAGCATGCGTTCTATACTTCTCCGTGCGCGAAAGGAATTCGATGGCAGCTTCAAATTGTCCAGTCAGAGCCAGCACTTGGAAATACAGATGACGCTGTTCACCTGTTTCTTACTTAGGAAATGGACAAACTGATCCTTTTCCATCTGCTCCTTTGGGTAGAAGCGAGCTATCTAAGATTTTTTGGTATCCCTGAGTTTGTGTTAATGCATGCTATAAGACTGCATTAAAATTTTAATGATTAAGCATATAATTTAGAATTTTGTAGTACCAAAGGCATAATTAGCTCGGTATTTAAGTTTACGAAATTCAATCATGCGACTTGTACTACAAAATTTTAAAATATAAGCATAATCATTAAACTTTTAATGCAGTCTTGTAGCATGCACAAAGACGAACTCAGGGATACCAATAACTCTTAGATAGCATGCTCCTATCCAAAGAAACGGGCGGATAAGTATACCTTTTCTCTGTAACCTTACTTAGGAAATGGACAAAATGATCCTTTTGCATCTGCTCCTTTGGATAGGAGCATGCTATCTAAGAGTTATTGGTATCCCTGAGTTCGTCTTTGTGCATGCTACAAGACTGCATTAAAAGTTTAAGGATTATGCTTATATTTTAAAATTTTGTAGTACAAGTCGCATGATTGAATTTCGTAAACTAAAATACCTACCGACCTAATTATGCCTTTGGTACTACAAAATTCTAAATTATATGCTTAATAATTAAAATTTTAATGCAGTCTTATAGCATGCATTAACACAAACTCAGGGATACCAAAAACTTTTTGATAAGTAAGTAAACTAGATTGCGCCCGACTTATTCCCTTAATTTAACACATCTACAGCTTCTTCAGGGAAATGTTTTTCGCCATGTTTTTCTTTATTAGTTGAAGTGGATGCATTTGTGCATTTGTGGCTGGATCATCTACAATGTATAAACAATTAAATCAGTACATATATACAAATTACAATAATTCGTAGTTTGTTATCAAAATAACAAAGTTACGACTGGTACTTACCGGCATCTAAGCTCTCAAATGAGCATTGAAAATCCTCCTCGTCAAGGTATTCGGCATTTGGACACCAATTTTCATCTGAAAATTTTATTTGCAATACATTTTCCACTAGTGCGTGGTAATAAAGGTGGCTTTACATTACCACGCAGTCCTATCACGCAAAATTAAAGAGATGCTAAATACTAAATAGTCTATAGACAGTAAGGGACAGCAACACCTAACATGCAAAAATACGTGACACGTATTTTGGTCGGCCATCTTGTTTACGTGATACGAATTATGGGAAAGATGTGCATGTTCATATTTTTATAGCGATGGCCTATGGAATTTATCAATCCTATAAAACAAAATGAACACTGCTATCATATGTTTTTACGATGCCATAATACCAAATGTTTGAGATTCTTCTGGTTCACATCACCGCGATAGCGATCGCTCTCAAAAATGGAAAACAATTTTGATGGTAATTTAACATTTTGTTTTAACTAGTGGAAAATGTATTGCAAATAAAATTTTCAGATAACAATTGGTATCCAAATGCCGAATATCTTGACGGGGAGGAATTTCAATGCTCATTTGAGAGCTTGGATACCAGTAAGTAGGTACCAGTCGTAACTTTGTTATTTTGATAACAAACTACGGATTGAAATTGCAATTTGTATATATATGTATGTATTGATTTAATTGTTTATACAATGTAGATGATCCAGCCACAAAGTCCACATCAACTAATAAATAAAAAGAAGACGAACAACATTTTCCCGAAGAAGCTGTAGTTAAAAAGTGAATAAGTCGGGCGCAATATAGTTTACTTACTTATCAAAAAGTTTTTGGTATCCCTGAGTTTGTGTTAATGCCTGCTACAAGACTGCATTAAAATTTTAGTGATTAAGCATATAATCTAGAATTTTGTAGTACCAAAGACATAATTAGCTCTGTATTTTAGTTTACGAAATTCAATCATGCGACTTGTACTACAAAATTCTAAAATATAAGCATAATCATTAAACTTTTAATGCAGTCTTGTAGCATGCATAAAGACAAACTCAGGGATACCAAGTTTAAGTTAATTTTTCCACAATCAAAACAACAACAGTTGAATGTCTTTTCTCTTTGTAGTGGATTGTTTCAACAATTCGATTGCGATGAATTCTCGAACTGCAGCTGGCATGGTAGCCAAACACTTGGTCAAGATGGGAATGTTAGATGATGCCATTAAGATGTTCGATATCGCTGGGGTAACTTCTATCACGAAAAGAAATATCACCTCGCACTGGAAGTTTTGGTCAATACAAATCTTGTGCCAATGTCCATGAATGATTTGGAGGATTCTATAAATAACTTTAAGCGCATTGGAGACGAGATCTGTAAGGTTTATCCCGACATTCTTTTAAACAATGGACATTTTGTACATTCAGTACCTACAAGAGTACTTTTAATTTAATAATTACCACAACAAAACCGATGAAAAAAAATTTATTGTTTACATCTGAGATGTCAAATCTCCATAAAAAAGTTATAGCAGCCTAGATTCAACTGTTAAGCTTGTGGTCTCACTCCTACACATCATTAGCCTTGACTGTGGAAAAAACGGATCTCTCTCTCTAAAGTCATGCAAAATTGCGTGGCGTGATAATGTAAAGCCAGCATAAGTAGTTATTTAATAATGTCTACTTTTGCACTAGCTTTGGAGAATATAATGAATGATACTAATAATAATTTTGAGTGTCCAGGCTAACTTTAACGAAGTCACGATGGCGGAAACGTCCATATAAAATTATCTATTGTGACCTTCAACCAACTTGAACTGAAGGTTTAAAATAATTATTTGCAAAGCCAGGTAAACTGTTAAGTTTGTTGTTTGTCTAAAATTTTAGTAAAAGATTCCTTTTAAAAAAAATTATTTTATTAAATCTTCTATATCCGGCAACAGTAGGTATTTGGCTACATTTTTCATTAAGGCACTTACTGTGATTGTCGATCAGCGATCGTCATCGTCACGACAAATGTCGATTTCAAGAGAAAGCATCGACCAAATATTTGTAATCGACTACAAGCGACTGTCAAATCGACAAATATCAATCGCAATCGACAATCACAGTTGCCTATCGATCGACCTCGCGATCGACAGTTGTCGATCAACGATCAACTATCGACACTCCCAATCAGGGGCGTAGCGAGCTTTCGAGCGGTGGGGGGTGACTTTCATTGAAATGCCGACTTATTTCAGGAACTTGCCGACTGTGTAGAAATCATGAAAATCGGCCCAGCGGTTATCGAGTTATATCTAACGTCATCGAATTTCACCTCATAGCATAGAAGATGTTTTTTGTATGGGAAGTCCCACGCCCTTTTCCCAGGAAACATCCCGGGCCAATTTCTAAGATCACCTGAAAATCTCAGCTCAATCCATTCGGTAGTTTTCGGGATATAAGATTTTGATTGTTTTTGTTTATGGGAGGCGCCATACAGGAACACTTCTGGGCCAATACCTAAAGGACCATTCACATGAGAGCGACCAACTCGAGCGAACGTATATTCGCAAGATTTGACAGTCCGTTCACATGAACACTTTTCTAGGTCGCGTCAGATCGCGAATTTCAGCCATCAGCTGTATTAAGAAAACAAGTTTATAAACAATTTAAATAACGAAATTTCGTTTTCCAAACGTTTTGCCGCGAACGAAAACACCCTTGCCTCGAACTGTTAAAGTTTGCAATCCACATCAATAAGCCGAGTTCCACAAACTAGCGAATAACATATTCCTTCGAATTTAACCTCAAATTAGAAATGCCGCCCGTTCTTTTTAAAATCGGATCGAAACTTCCTATATTTTAAGGATTTCAGTCGGCAAATTCACCGATGCCGACCGTCCTTTTTAAAATCGAATCGAAACTAGCTAAATATTAAGGAGTTCATGTAGAACCTTTGAAAATGCCGACTTGTAGGTATACATTTACATAAGTTTAAAAGCTATAGGTATCTGCCTATTGAAAATCCAAACCTAGGAGCTAATTTTTGAAAATTGCTTGATGATTTGCCGACTCTTGAAAAACACCCCCTACGCCCCCCCATCGCTACTCCCCTGTCTTTCGTGAAAATTCGCGGTAGAGAGCTTCTCGAAATGCCCAATTCTTGGCTACGGTCTGTGCCGAATTGGTGTTCATGGAGTGTCAGCAATACTAGCGAACTGCTTCGATGTTTTCTGTTGAACGACTTGTGACAGGACACCCAGAGTGTTTAAGATCACTAATTAATCCAATCTTTCTGAATTTTTCAATTCTCCTCTTCACAGTTGATGGTTTTAAATCACTATGGCGGCCATATTTTGGTCGAAAATTGCGAACTGTAGCTGACAAACCTTCATTATTTTTAAAATATTTCTCAACATTGAAAATGCGTTGTTATTTCGTATATCACTCCATTTTTACTAACCCCGAATTGTCAGCTGTCACATTGTTATTTTTTTGCCTTGGCATCACTGTAGTATTAAATTTTGCAAAATTCAAATTTTGGGTGAATTATGGGACACCATTTATGTAGTACCTATACCTATACATAGAGTGGCGCACATAAAATAGACCCGAAACATTTTAAAAAAATGATTTGCCGCGCGTACCATCAGAACTGTATTCAGTCGATTACAATACAAGTCAGCATATTAGGCGTGTAGCTCATAGTCGAGCCTTACTGCATTAATAAACGTGTACATATTTGTTTTTTAAGGATATGTTTCGGCCTGGATACGTTAGAGTTGTTCGCGATCGATTTTATGAAAAGTTCCCTAAAAGTGTCAGCAAAAACACAGAAAAGTACAATTTCAGGCGTTATATAAGTAGACACGCTGTCTAAAACTGTTCTCCTTCTTGATTTATGAGACTGAGCTGAACGATTTTCTGCACCTAAGTACCTACTTCTGAGGTGGAGCGGACTTATGGAAAGTGCAAACTGAAGTTGTCGCTGCATTTGAAATCAATTAAAATTTAGTTTAAACGACTTGTCGTAATAAAATCTATTTAAGTAACGAAATGGGAGCAGACAAAACACACCCCATACGAAGTCCGACATCCGCGGTGAAATTGATTGCGCGGTACCTACTAATAAACACTTTTAGTGTCCAGAGCCAGACTAACTTTTACGAAGTCACAATAGCCGTTTTTTATTATCAGCTTTGATCTATATAGATCATCGATTTACATGCACTTACAACAACAACATGTGATCCTGCTTTTCATCGAGATCACGAAATATGATCTGAAAATTAATTCAACTATTTCTCGTTGTTGTTTCGTGGCGTTGTTTATTTCATTAACTCAATGTTGGTGTCCCTGTAAATTATAGCCACACAGTAATGTTGCCAGACCAAAATATGAAACACAATTAACAACACAAAAAATCAATTAGCATTTTTTCTAATGGAATAAGTTACTATTCCTACTTTCGAGATGTTTTGTTTCGCTATATAGCACAGAAATATAAATGGAAATATTAGCAGTACAATACGGTTAATTATGATGCATATTTGAACATAACATTTGATCATAGTTTCCCCCAAAAAAATATTGAATGCTAAATGTACGCAGATTAGTATCCATATGGTAACACCCCGACACAACAAGCGAAATGTCAAACTCAAATATGAGCAAGTGCAATGGGGATATCATCGCATTGTGACGTCACATTGTACCGTGTGGCTGCAAGATGGCTGGTGGCAATACGAAATTCGTCATAATTGGTATTGGATTTCATATGTGAAAAACAACTATTGCTACAACTCAATGAATGATCCAGTTTGTTTTATTTTCATGATCTGATCCGGATCAGATCACGCTGATAATAAAAAACGGCTAATAGCGAAAATGTATATATAAAATTACCTATTGTGACTATCAATATATTTAAGTTGAAGGTTAAAAATGATTATTGGCAAGGGCCATTGTTTTAGCACCATTTACACTAACACAGCTTGTGTAAAGAGGTTGAATGACTCTCCCTGACATAACCTTCAAATTCGAAATTGTGACTGACCATTAATTATTTCATTTAATATTTTTTCTGTACCTAGGTATTTGTTTTACAATAACATTAATACAATTACAATAATAATTAATATAATACTTGATTTCGCCAATATTGATTCATAAGAAGTACGGGAACAGAAACACAGTATTTCTGTCTATTTTTCTTTTTTTGTTTAACCCACCACATCATCGGGGCGAATCGCATTTTGGAGCATCATGCCACACATTATTATTATAATTTTTGTTTAACCTTATGTTAGATTTATAGATGTCATTTCGGCGAATATATCTATTGTCATTGTTTGTCTGTGTGAAATTTCTTCCATTTGAAACTCAAAAGTTTGTTTTCGCACACTTGCTCCATTATTTTTTGTAGATATACCTACCCATAGTCAAAAATAGTAAAACTTATGGAAGATAATTCTTCCATACATCCAAGTAGTTAGTAGCTACAACTACCCAAAAAAAACTGCGCATATTGTCGCAAAATTAATTTATGTCTCTTTGTTGTCAAAACATAGTGAACTTCCATTAAATTCCTATTAGTTTCGCAGACTCTCAAGCATCCTCACAAAACAAAAACATTGTACCCATTCTATCGCCTTGAAAATAAAGGTGATTCCAAATCCATTTTCTTTCTGAAATGGGTCTAGTCGCACTGTCGTCGACGAAAAAAAAAAAACAGAAACAATGAAAAAAATAAAGTTAGAGCGTCTGAGTGGTTATGTTTGCACATTTTACCCTCGATCCTACAGGTAAACTTATAATAGGTGCCATCGATGCCACTAGCCATAGCCACTCTACCTCTTACCTGTTCTTATACCTTTGTCATATTATAAATCAACCAGTTCCAATTCCGTTTCTTTGGAAAACAAAATACAAAAACAATAACAACACTGAAACTGAATACGAACGAAAGAAGAAACCTGTCTCGCTATACTTGTGAGGCTGCGGCTATATAGCTGCAAAGCGAAGGTGAGTGGTTGGTAATGGTATTGTATTGGTAAAGTGCATTGTTTCAAAAACACTCAAACTTATGGTTTCACTCGAACAGTCGAACCAAAAGTGTTTTGTTTCTCTGTGTTTATTTGAATCTTATGGATATGGTCGATGGTCTTGGCCATCGTGTATCTATCTACCTCCCACCCAGGAGCTACATGCTGCAACCTCTACAACTACAAGTAGTAACGATAAGATTTTGGTTTAGCGGCACTTTTGGCACACTCTTGAAAAAATTGTACTTCTGTATGGCGTCATGTGTGATTAATCTGGGAATTAGATATTGTTTATGTGAAAAACTTGCTCTAAAAAGCTTACTTTTGCAAACCTCTAAAAGATAGTTTCAGAATGAGGCCTTAGCCGAAACTATACTGGAGTAGATAAAAATGTATAGGTACATTTAAGATTATTTAAGACATCTTGCTTTTTATCAGCCTTTTAGGTAAATAGAACGTTTTAGTGTCGTATTTCAATTTTGGGAACTCACAATGGCGATCGTATCCCTACAAAAAATAAAATAATTAAGTTCCAACCTAAAACCAATAAAGATATCGTAAAATGTTCAGTCCTGTTTGCATTGACGGGCTTTGGAGGAGCAGATTAAAGGACGAACTATACGAGCTGCGCACCAGTCGTCTAAGATGGATAGGACATGTACAGCGGATGGAAACAAATGATCTGGACCGTAGAGTCTTCTAGTCTAACCCGGACCTAGTATCTAAACGAAGACCTCATCTTAAGTAGCGCCCGCAAATAGAAGGCGACCATAACAACTGACTTTAAGTGTGCAACTAGAAGGGCTTGTTAGTTGAGGCTTCGGTTCATCCCGAACTGTACAGCCGCCCATGTAAGTAAGTAAGGTCCAAAGTTGTCCTATGGGGGGGGGGGCAATGATTTGTTGGTACTGAGGAGCCAGGCTCAAATCCCAGAAAATTAATTTCACAATCATCCCGAGAGTCGAGAATTAATTAAGACGTTGGGAATAAAATTGTAGGTGCCTTTCATTAGTCATACCCATACGCATACCAAGAACAACAAAAAAACTTACCTAAATAAGCTAGACCGAAGCTCCATGTTGTGTTAAATATTTATCTATTAGATTTGATTTGATGGATGTTGTCCTTTCACTCGAAGTCAAACTTAAAACAATTCGTCAACCTAACCTATTCTCCGTTATCTACCGGACCATTCCACTATGTACATTTCAGCTATATTTTGTAGAGTCCTTGTTGATAGTGTGATTCTTGGAAAGCCAATTGTCTTTCCATTTGTCATACCTACTCACAATGTTACATCCTTAAGAGCAGAAAGGTCACGTTGGTGCAGTCTCAAAAATAAGAGAATCAGTCTTACAAACGAGCGTGTCCATCAAAACCTTGGAAAACTTGCTTCGAAACTAGCAATTCTTTCTGGAAGTAAGTAACAGAAGACTTAAATTTGCTTAAAGACTACGAAATAAGCCTTGAAAATGTTTCTTCGTCACAGTCATCAACATGTTCGGTTGTCTTGACAAACAAGTCCAACTCCAAGTAGTTTCTTAGGTCGCCTTAAATATAATGTATAAGACCCCAAATTAAAATCCAAAATCACAAAGCATTGGGCGCCATTTTTCCAGTATTTCGACGAGTTCAAAATCACGTGTCCCACACCAGCCTATAGATACACATATCACAAAGCTTATTACAACATGGTCGAAGATATTATCTTGTCAATTCCGAAACTACCTAGTATCTGACTGATTAAACTGCTTATCTCACAATTTGTCAAATGTAGATGTGGTAGGTCTAGGAATGAATGAGGATGAATGAAAAAAAATACCAAAAATACACTCCACCACTACCACAAGTAACAAGTCGACCACCCATTTAACCGACTCACTCTCGATTGAGTGCCATTGAGCAGAATGAAACGATGAAATCGAACCAACACTCATTCGGCTCGTAGCTCTCTCTCGTATCGTTTGGTGCCGCGGATAAATTCATCTTGTTTTTAGCCTTTTGATTCATGTATCTCACGGATACTCTGTCTGGCTGCTGTAGTCTTTACGATATCTGTGTGTTCAGAGATTTGCCTTAAATCGTTCGTGTCACACTGAGTGTAATCCGGTTCTTGTACTGCCGCAAGGTGTGTAACACAGTTATCGATGGTGTTGTGGTGGTTTTGCCGTCGTGTATAGTGCTTATAAAATATAAATAAAAAAAAAAAAACCGTCCGAAACAAAAGATATAAACGCCGTGTACAAAAAAAAAAAAAAAACCCGTAGCAGCTCTGGATATAAATATTTTTACAGAAATTTTCCAATTGTTACAAAATCGCTTGCTAATTTTACATTCTGTTGAGGTCGTATCCCTTTTGTGGTCAACAGAAAAGCATTTTTTCTGTCGTCTTTTTTATAGCTCTTCTACACGTATCTTATATGCCTCTGCCTGTGCATTAACAATTAATTTAATAAAATTATTCATAAAATAAGAATCCCCCCAAGGAAAAGAGTGAAAAGGCAAAAATTAAGTTGAAAACAAAATCGAGAAAGTTTTGCGCTTCTCTTGATTTTATGCAGAATATTGCTGCCAACAAAAATGTTAAGCGCTAATCAAAAGCGAATGTGACAACAATTTTAATTCAAAAAACGCGACAATCCAGCTGTGAATAGGTAGCTGACAACAAAAAAGTCATTAACCGCCGCAAAGATAATGCAAAGTTACTTAATACAAATAAAATGTGATTGGTATTGTGCGAAATAAATACTTCATATAGTTTAACGGTCTTGTGTTGCAACGGTATTCTGGATTTGTATTCAGAAAGGAAATGCGGTGAAAATTGTGTAATTTATAATCTAAACTGAAAAAATATATAACCAACCCACTGGATATCAATAAGATTATCTCGTCATTTGGACACCTTAAGGATACTCAGCTATACCAATTGGCAATGGGATTCTCGTCGGCCCTGCAGGGTCGTGCGGCTCATGAGGCACTCATTGTGCGCCAGGATGCTGAACTGCGTCTTATGGAAACAATGAAACGCTCCTTCCAAATGAAAGCCAAATGTGACCGGGAGTATGCTATCAGTTTGGCGCAAGTCGCTCAACAGGGATTAAAAATCGATCGTGCTGATGATATGCAAGGTGAGTGATGGCGGTTTTCATTTTGTTAATTGGCGCCCAATGGAGGATTCGAATTTTTTTTATTGTTTAGTGCTTGAATGTTTTGTGGTTATTTTACAATGAAATGTCAAATTGAACTTCGAGACTGTCTGTTGAAGGAATGGGGTTCCATGTAAGAGTAATTGAGTTACAAATGGGGTGCCATTTTACTCTTGTTGTGGATGAGTTTACTAATAATGGCAGAAATGATCTTTCAGTGAGGAGTACGAGGTTTTTATTGAGGTATGCAAGACAATCAAAACAAATTCGAGGCTGAGGATATTTTATTACTTTGTCCGAGGAAGACTCATAATAACAAGGCTAGGGATGTCCTACATGTGTCATGTTCATGTGTAAAGAAGGCCACTCACGTTTAGACGTTTCAGACAAAAGGACAAATGTGTTAAGCTGGAAATTTAATGAAACAGTTTTCACACTCAACTTGATATCTGTCAAAGTGTGATCAATCAGTTTAAAATAAATAATTGCAAAATAGATACTTTTAATTGAACTATTATTGAGCGAACAAAAGCAACTTATTGTTTTTAATAAGACACTTTGGTTGCAATTATAGCTATTTCCAACAACATTACTAATTAAGAGTTAATGGTTGTCCAAGTGTTAGCCCAAATCTTTCGGAACCTAATCATATAGGTTAGGTAACTATAGTCCTCTTGAAATCATCTAAATACTTAAATACTTTTTAAACAAACATTTTGGTTGCAGTAATAGCCGTGCTGGATCATTATATACCTAATGTAATGGCAAACTTGTTATAAACCACGATTGTAAAGACGGACAATTGAGAACCGGTTAGTTCCACACGAGCATTTCCTCTTAGTAATGGTTCTCCAATAAGGACGGATAGATTTTGACAGTTCATGGCGGCCATTTTATTTTATCCATGATACTCAAGACAAATTAGTTGAGAATCTACTGTTTCCCCGATATTTTTGTTTAGGAAGGCAAATGTTGTACTCATACTGTCTTAATAGACAAGTGGGAAATCCGATCAGTATAGAATCTCTAGAAAAAAATCGATCAGCATAGATAGGCAAATAGGCACTCGGTTTAAATCGAACCAAATCCATTTAAATCGATCACAATAACCCAATATAATGGACTGTATGGACTGTGTGTATGGAATTGGCTTTAAAGAGCCTGGATATAAGTGATACATTCGAATATCTATTTTACTCAATCTGACAGAATTTTCCCTGTTTTGAATGACCTATATATAAATTCACATTTATTGAGAGACAACCGACAAATCTAGTCGAGAAATTATAATTTTTTAAATGCTGTTTGAAAACGGGTTTGGGAAACCATAATTTAGAAACCGATTTACTTTAGAAACATATTTTCAGGCATAATGCATACCTAGGCAATAGAGTATTAAAATGTTTGCACACCAACATATTCTACGGAATTTTATCTATTTATTATTTATTCGACAAAAAACAAAAAAATTACAAGGGTTTCCCCAGCAATTTCATGAGAACGCTGTTATCAGTTCACCTCTAGCATAGTATATAACCGATTACATTTATCAGGTAATTAAATTTTTGATACCAACATTTTGAAATGATTCAATAATTTGATTGTATTATTGTGTTAGACGTTGGCTACACAATCAAGGGCATGACTGTCATACCCATGAACATCATGGCTGCACACAAAAACAACGCGTAATTAGAATGACAGACATTTTGGCAGATGTGAAAATGCTAACAAATTTAACATTGCGAATTTAATAAATCTAGTTTTGGGTAATACAATATTAAGTTGATCAAGTACAAGACTAAAAAAGTCTACAACAAAACGGCTCACTGACACCTTATAGATAAAGCGAAGTGATGAACTTCAAATATCAATAGTCTGGAACTAAGAACCCTTTTGGGAGGCATAAATATGTAAGTTAACACAGTCAATGGAAGAATAGTGTGAATTAATGTGAAAATTTAAGGATAGCTTATTCAGCTTAATAAACTACCTATAATGTACTCTACACGGTTTTATTGAATTCGAAGAAATTCCAAACAAATGTGCATAAGTAGGTACCTATTTCATATTGTGGCAAGCCATAACATCTTGTAATTCAGATTATAAACGCCCAACCTTTACTGATATATTGTGTTTGTCAAAGTGTTACTTGACACTGAATAAGTCATAAAAAAATGATCTGTTTTCATATCAGCGTTAGCGCATTAGTATTCAGTGTACCTATACTCTTTTAGGGCAATCATCAATATATGTAGAATGTAATACTATAAAAGGCGAGCGCAGTGGCTCAGTACCTAATTGGTGTGCTGGAGTACTTTGCGAGGGATCTCAGGTTCGATCCCTGGAAAAACACAAATTACATCTTAAGGTTTATTTCCCATTGGAAACATTTCGCTAACGTTCGATAGTGTAACTGTCCTGAGACCAGCTTCTCGCCTCAGCCGTTCAGATTCGGCATCAAATTAATGGTCACTTTAAATCGTCTCAATCCAATTGTTGTGAGAAGCTAATTCTAGGGTTCTATATTTATTATATTTATGTTTTTTTATTTTAATTTAAAAAGAAAAAAACAAATTTCCAAATTCAAATAATTGTCCGCTGGTTGAATTTTTACCTTAAAGTCTACTTAAGGCATATAGTTGACCACTCCGACTAAATTGAGGACTAAATTGTTACTTACTTACTTAAGGTTGCGCTACAGTCCGGGGTGGTCCTGAGCCTCAACCAACAAGCGTCTCCAGCCAGCACGATCTTTGGCCAGCTGTCTCCAGTTTCGCACGATAAGTTGGTTAAGGTTCCCTTCCACTTGCGTGCGCCACCTGAGTCGCGGTCTTCTGCTACATCTATTCGCTCTACATGACCCAGCCACTGCAGTCGTTGGACCTTCACTCTTTTGGCTAGGTCTATGTACAGTTCGTCGTTGTATCTCCTCATCCTTAAAATCAATGAAAAGGTGGTGGGTATCGATTTGGACTTCCTGGGGTTTCTCCAAGATCTGCCACAGTGTGAATATTTGGTCGATGGTAGACTTTCCTGTCCTGAAGCCACACTGATAGGGACCAGTGGCCTATTTCACCAATTACAATTTAAAACCACAGTATACATTGTTTAATTATGACCGTAGCAAATAAATCGTTTGTAGCATCTATAATAAGATATAAAAAAGAAATTGTATCCGTAGGTTTTCCGATGCGCTCACCCAGGATCAAAATATTAAGTAATGGACAACATCTTGCGTGAACTCAATTCTTAAAGAGTTTAAGGAAACAATCATTGGAAGTATTTACGGGATGTTGTCCTCCATTGCCAATTACAAGCAAGCCAGTAAAAAATTGCTGTCTTGGAGTTGAATGTTGTCCAATAACAAGAAAATTATTTCCTCTGCCTTGCAATGACTTAGTCGAAATTGTTCATAAAATTCCCAAAAGTCGGTTTTTTTCCGGAACTCAAAATGAATTATTCGTTTTCACTATTAATAAAATGCTATTATTTCTTTGTCGAATGAAATGTGATTGCAAAACGACTTGTAAGTGGAGCTACAGGCGATCGTTCTCATATGTAAAATTATTCAACAATTTGTACAAATTTTGTAATTCCATTTCGCTTCGTGAAACGCAAGTCCACAAAAACTGTGAAAGTTCCAAAACTTGTGGCCTGTAAAATACAAATAATTTATTGCAATGGTGAAATAAAAACTAAAATGCTTTCACAAATTTAAATTCGTGAAAAAAAGAAAAACTCATAAATTTTGTTGAAAAATAATAGGCCACAGGTTGTTGACGAAAGGCTTCATGCGTTCACACAACACGGCAGAAGATATTGTAGGCGATGTTAAGAAGACTAATACCTCTGTCTCCATTCTTGAAACTAAATTGTTACTCCCATAAAAACCTAGAGATATAGAGTCTCTGAATGAAATACCGTTCGTTTTAGAGCTAATTTTCAAATTCTTCTGATTTCTTCTCGAATCACAAAATTGTAGGTACCTAAAGTGATTAAACAGGAAGTTTGAAGAAAATCTGGGCAGCTTCTAAGTCAAAAAGACTAACAAAATGCATTTAAAAGACCAAAACAAGTCTTAGATTTTTGCAAGATATTTATCGACGTTTATTGGCTAACAAAATTGTTCGATTTGAAATTGTAAAACTTGTTTTTCTTGTATTATGACGTGCTAACTTTTGAAGCGCTTAATATTGCTTTTGCTATTCGTCGGCTTATAAGCATTTTTGTTTTGAATACAGATCCGTGCCCTCGCTCTTCAGTTGCAGAACTGGATCTTTTTTTTTTTTTGTAAATATTTTCAACACAATGGTTATAAGAAGCCAGACTTGGGGTCCTGTATCTGTACCTTTTGTGAAATTATTTATTTTTGTTTTGATGCTGTAGTTTCGACCACCTATTTGGCGTCGGCATTCGAACTCCCTGGTGGTTTCTTCCTTGCGCCATAGTTAGACATTACCTTTCTCACACGTAGCGTTGGTGGCTATAAATCTTTTTCTAATATATAAAAATCTCGTGTCACGGTGTTAGAGGTCGAACTTCTACGAAACGGCTCAACCGATTTTTATGAGTTTTTCAATATCTTATATCTCAAAAACCACCGAATCGATTGAGTTCATCTTAGTATTGGGCCAGGAGTGTTCCTGTGAAAATTGGGCAAAATTGGAGAAAAGGGGGGTGGCGCTTACCATACAACAAAACATTCTCTATGGAGTGAAACTCGATGACGTTTTTTTTTTTTTGAAATTATTTCGTATTCATACTGTATTTTAGGTTTGCTCTAGAGTCTAGACAATCGAATGATCTAGCGTTAGTAAAGATTCAATGCCCTATATTTTATATTTATACATATGATTTTGTTGCATATCTATTCTACGATATTGCTTCAGAATAATAATGATCCTCAACTTATAATGCGTATCAAAAGCCAGCTTGAGCAGAAAAAAAAACTTTTTTACAAAAACGCTCCAAAAAACTAAAAAAGCACTTATAAGCAGTTATAGCCATTATTGAAATGCATCATTGGAACAAATCAATTGGTTTAATTTTTTTGACAATTCGGTTATAGCAATCATTGAAAGAATCCTGTCAGTGACTTGGCAGCAAACAAGTCTAGGTTTTGAGGTTAGAGTTGATCATTGAAAGCAAAACTGACAGTTGAGAGTAGAAAGACAATCGAACACATCACTGAAACGATTGGGTTCCAAATTAGAGAAACGAAAATTAGCTGTTCATTGAAATCGATTTCAATCAGTGAAATAATAAAAGTGGATTTAAAGAAAAGTTTTAATCAGAATTAAGTAATTTCTTCTGTAAAAAAATTCCATAATTGATTAGCTTTATTTTGATACCAATTAAAGTCAATATTGTTTTATTTATCGTCTTAAAAAAGTAAATCAACATTTTCAATGATGCTTTTCAATGATAACTATAACTAACTATAACTGGGGCCTTAAGAAGCATTTAAAAAAATTTAATCGAAATAAAATAATCGAAATCTGTGCAGTAGTTTTCACGTCAACCGCGAATAAACAGAAAACTCTCTGTATGTAAAGGGTGTCCCATAATTTACGTAAAATGTAATTTTGATAGAAAATACAGATTTTTAATTAGAAAGCTTAAATTTTGTATTGATTCATAGAGTATACAGATTGGGGATATGTATGGAATTGCAGATCGGATAAATGGCCGCCACGGCTTTGCTGACAAGTACGGGATCCCTACGTTATCCCCTTTTCCAAAATCCCTTTTTGAACATAATCTCTCTTTTTTTTTCACTTTTTCCAAAATCTCCGCGGACGAAATCCCCTATGCCAAAATCTCCCACGAGCAAACTAAACTTTGCATACACCCAACCATGGCACCTACTCCAAATCCTACAGGGGGTTGCACGGGGGCAGCATGCCCCCATATGTATCTCACTTTTTAACACCATTTTTAGGTGTCGCGGCTACACCAAATCTAAAGATGGGGGATTTTCTCTTAGGGTCTTTTGGAGTAAGGGATTTCAGCACAGGGGATTTTGGAAAGGGGATTTTGGAAAAGGAGATTTCATCACCAACCCAGAAAGTACGTATCTACTCTCTTATTGAACTTTTCTATGACCGTTTACTTGTGTTTTTGACAATCGGCAGCTTTCAAATTGAAATGTCAATCTGTCAAATTATCTGAGGTTTAAATGGCAGACTACTGTCGTTTAAGTTAAACTACAGAATAAACTCTGTTCAAGGTTTAAACGAAATTGTGCAATTGAATTAATTGTTGAACTAAAGTTTAAACTAAAAGTACAGTTTAAACTTTTACTGTGAAACTGGTAGTAAATCGAACTTTATTGCTGGGCATTAATTGATCTAATTCATTGTCGCTACAGATTTGCCCATAATTTAACTGAAAGCTCCTATCTGATACTCCTCGTAAGTAATCAGTTAATGGACTACATATTACTACTTTGTGCTCCTGTCAGCTTCAACATTTTAGAAAGTAAATTTCACAATATTTTCTTACTTACTGAAGAAATCTGTTTCCACATAGAAGACAAGTTCTTTAGGCTTTAAAATCAATTAAGTTTCTCTTTGGCAACACTTTCAGAAACCCATCTTTGGGCCTCAAACTCGCATAACCATAGTGGGCCCCATAGAATTCAACCTACAAAAATAAAAAACCAGCAACAATATTAAATTAAAATTCATTATTATAGACATTTTCACGATCAAGGCCACAAATTACATAAACAACCAACAGCGTCGAAGTAAACAAAGATGCTGCTAAAAGTAATTACCGTCATTACTCTCACTTTGCAAACCTGGCCAAGAGTCGACACCGACACGGACATACAGGGGGGCGTGCAAACTGTAACTCAGTTTGGCCGGTATGGAAGCCACTCGCCGTGTAATTGTTTTCAAAATGATATTAAACAGTGTTACATCAATTATTGTTTTTTTGTATACACAATACTGGTTAAGTATTTCCATTGTCTTACAGTTTATCTGTTTGGCCTGTTTTGGTATTTATAAAGTGCTGCGGTCTTGCATTCGAGGCATGAACAAAATTCTCCGCCGCACAGATTACACTCATTCGGTGGCATTTTGATTGAGGTGCCAACGAACGAAACCCAACCGCACACAGTGTGAACAATTTAAATTAATTACAACGTTTACAAGTGAGGAAGCTGAGTGATGGGTCCGGGATTATAGGTGCTGGCTGTCGAGAATAATTTCACTGCCAACGATATCAATGGTAGGTACTAGGTACACCTTGAATTGATTGTGAAATCTGTCAAATTGATGCAGAGGGAAAGTTCAAAAATTGTTGGATGTACTGTACTAATGTAGTCGTACATTCTTTTCGATTTAATACAAAGAAATGAGTGAAATTTCTTTTTAACAATAATAACATTGTATTGTTCAAAAAACAAATCAGTTTATTTTTTTGTGCCGAAAAATAGAGATCTTTGTTGGACTGTGCTAATTTGTTTAAATTGATCTCGCAAATATACGTCCAATTAGAGTTTGTTTTCATTACCTAAATAATGGTCGTATAAGTGGAAATAACCGTTTTAATTAGCATTCAAAAACGTGTTTACAACTATGAATGCGTCAGTATATGGTTGGGTATTTTTGGAGGAATTACCTAAACAGTTTCAATCGACGATAATTATGTTATTTCTGAAATTATAAGAAGCAAATATAAAATTATGTATATACCTAAACTAGGTCTTAACTTTAAAGGTCAATGCGTGCAAAGTTTAACATAATTTGTAAAAAAAATGATTAGTCAAACAAATTAATTCCACTTTCCCTGTCAATCAATCGATTTATTTGAAAGTGTTTTTTTTTTTTTTTTTTGTAGGTGAATTTTTGCACAAATGTCGTCTTTTGATACAAATTAATATTGTAATAGATTCAATTGAATTTATAAATCAATAATTAGGTAAAGAAAATACGTTTATAGGCAAAGCAAATATGTATCTACCTACAGCTACAATAGAGGCCCATTTTAAGACAATTGCGAGATGTATTTATTTTTTTTTTTACAAATTAGGCCCTTATTGTGATTGTCGATCAGCGATCGCCACGACAATTGTCGATTGCGTCGATTGATTTTAGCTATTCGTACTCACAAAATTTTTTCACTTCCAAGAGAAAGCATCGACCAGGGGCCTATAACACAACATAACAAGTCGACAAGTCTAAATTCACTTGTCAAACTATGCTTGTCCGACAAGTACAAATTAATTCTGTAACATAACGTAAACCGTTGCACTTGTCAAAAGAATTAAATTCCCTCGACTTGTCGGCATTCTTCGACAAGTGCTTAACATGTGAAGATATCAAAAATCACGACGGACAAAAAAAATGCTATTTAAACAAAAATAAGAGAGGAAAAAGATATCCTTTTTGGTGCTTTCTGTGATGTCCTAACAAATGAAAATAAATGTGCAAAATGGAAGGAAATAGGTACACAGCCTGCCAAAAAGCCTAAATATTGTTCCGCAAAATAAGAATTGAACTTATATAAGGGACTTATATTTTAATTATATATTATATATTATTATATGTATAAATGATTTTATTTCTGTGTTTGTATTCTGCTTTTCCAAAGGTATTACATTAAAAATGCACTTGTCAACTCTTGACAATATTCAAATCACCTGTCCTAATTGAACCGCACAGTTCTATAAGTGTTTCTTGACACTTGTCGTGTTCTGTTACAGAAAGAGGGAAATTATATAATTTCATCTTTCATCGCGACAATTGCCGAAGTGTTCACGGACTTGTCGTTTTCTGTTACACAATTTTTTACATGTTGTCCAAATTCACTTGTCCTAGAACTACTTGTCGCGTTGTGTTGCAGGCCTCAGACATTTGTAATCGACTACAAGTGACTGTAAAATCGACAAATTAATATCAATCGCAATCGACAAACGACAATCACTGTTGTCTATCGATCGACAGTTGTCGATCAACGATCAACTATCGGCACTCACAATAGGGGCCAAAGCCAGTTTACTTTTACTTGTTTTTGTTTGTATTAAATTTTGGGTTACCTACCCTGTTCTTTATGTTTATAGGAGTAATTTCTTATACTTATAGTAAATTAATACAACATTGCCTATATGAAAATTTTAGTTTATTTAAAATTTGTTTGCATACAAACAAAGCGCCGTTACCGTATAACGAATACAATTAATAACAAACTTAAGGGCCAGTTTCAGACTACCTGATAAAGTCTTGGATAACTTATCCGGAACTTATATGACAACTAAACTTCAAATTTTGGTTTCAAAGGTTTCGGATAGTGATATCTGCAAGATATAGTCACGGATAGCCTATCAGCCGGTTCAAGTGTCTGTTAAATCCTTTATCCGAAAGATAAACAAAATATTTATTTGTGACTAGAAAAAATATAGTTTCAGAGCATTATTTTGTTGATGAGCGTAGACAGTAGTCACAAGAAATGGGTGAAGGCATTTTTAAATAGTAGTATGCCAGATGGTACTGATGAAACGCATTATGTTTCAGTAATAGTTTATTAAGAGATAGTAGTCAAAATCAGGGTTGTCATATGTGGCGATTTATCGCCAAATAGGCGATTTGAAATTTCATTTGGCGGCGCGAAAATCGGTTTGGCGACGCACCCCAAAAAAGGCGATATTTTTCGATTTTGGCGATTTAATTTTTTTAACCAAAATCCTCATGTTTTTTTCTTTTTCACAATTTTGCACTCAAACCTTACATCTGTGATGACTGTGACGATATATTAAAATTAGTAACGAATAAATACAACTTTAAAACTTGGAAAGATTGATTGAGCGTCAGATTTTGAAAGAATCGCTATTGAAAACAGTGGTAGCACAGGGCATATGTACGAAGTTAAGAAGCAAGTTAACGATTTAATTCTTATTTTACTAAGAGAAATTCGAAAAATATTGTCTGACTGTGTTGCAGTCCTTTTGTTTTTTTGGGATATTTTTCACCAGGCGTCTATTTAAGCCAACTGCGATCCAACTTACTGAGGCTCAGTGGCAAGAATTAAATTCTGTCAATTGGTCAAGAAGACGTTTTGAAGTTTTGGAACAAGGTGTACAAAATGACAAATGCCTTAGGACAGCCAGAGTTCCAGGAGCTTGGGGAATTTGCTTTAAGTTTTTTTACGTAAAAATCACGAGTTGCACGAATTCATTTGATTTTCATGGTTTTTGAATTTGGAGAGTGGAAAATTTTGAAATTTGGGGATTTTTTTGGCTTTTTATATTTTACGTTTGGCGATTCCAGTTTTTAAAACCTGACAACCCTGGTCAAAATATGTATTTTAAGAAATTCTTCTCTGTTATAATACAATTTCTTATCTTTGTTCTTATTTAATCATAACTTTAATGAATGAATAGAGTAAAGCGCGACTGTGAAAGGAAAATTTTATTCACTTTTCTCCTAAACATTTTTTTTTTAACAATTCAATTTTAAGAAAATGTTGTTTTTCTAATTCATGAATTGCGAATTTTTGATCCGCTCCTCTGGTAGAATTCTATTGGAATTTTTCTGCTTAAATTTTTTCTACCGCTAATTTATGAGAAGGTCTTTCTTCTTTCGGCTTAAAAATTGGTTGCTTCTAGTGAAGCTTAACTAGAAAAACAAACAAAATTATATTGTATCCTTTGAAAATAAATAAATAAATAAAAACAAAGACTCAAATGACATGGTGTAAAGAAACAATCTTAGTGACTGATAAATTTTTCCACCAGTTAGTTTATCAGAGACTTTGACGATAAAACAGAAAAAATAATCGGCTAACTATCCCAAACTTTATCCTGAACCTTTGAAACTGGCTATTTACTATAATTTTGCGTACTTTGTAGTCCTTTTTTTATTTTTCTGTAGGACCGGTATCCTGCAGGGTATTTTATCTCCCATACAAAAATGTCTAAAAAGAAAAAAAATTAGCGAGGCAGTTAGAAAAGCAGTATCCTTTTCCGCAGACTAAATTCTTAGTTTCATATACAATACAGTCTGTCACGAAATTGTTTTTACTAATTTCTTGACAAGCTAATTTTTGCGTATTTTTTATTACTTCCATAATGTAGTATTTTTTGTTACTGTTCGTTAGTAGATATATTAATAAAAAGGAATTTATTAAAAAATTGAAGTAAAACATGAAAGAAGCTCTTTTGTTTTATAAAGAAACTGTCTAAATTACCAGTTGTTTTCTTTTGTAAAAACAATTCCTTGGCAAACTGTATGTAGATGAGACACACTAAATGTGGGTATTACAATATTCTGTGCTATACGCACATATATACGTACAACTTTGTTATACACTTTGTCCACACATTTAGATGGCGAAAGAATTGTCTGGTGCATTAAATCGGCGCTAAATTTTGCATTTCCGAAACAAAACTTTAGGACTCGCAATTCGTTCCATTTGTCGGTTTTTCTGACTAGGGATTTTCTAGCTAAACATATTAACCAATTTCTTTAAGCTTTCTATATATGCGGTTGGGTCACATGACGGGGTCGATCTATATTTGTTTATTTATATTTAGATAAACCCAAAATTATTGGTAGACACTTTCAATATAAAGAAAAAAACGTCTCTAACGATTTTTACTTAAAATGTATATACCTACCCTATATTTGAGCCAATATAAGTAGTACTCCATGGTTTAAACAGCGCAGAGTTCAAGAATCCTCCTCAGAAAATAAGAAGGACTAAGGCCCAATACAAACGGAGCAACTGGAAAAAACTGATCAGCGATGCGAGTTGGCAACTACTTTGCTTTGAGTCATAACCTGTGTAATCAAAATCAAATGGAACGACGCTACTGGTTGAAAACTCGTTTGCGATTCACAAAAAACAGTTTGTAACCAGTCGTCTGTTGATTTGCATGTCGGGTTGCCTATTGACTTCAGATTCTAGTTTGTCGAAGATGAGCGAATAACAGACCAAGGTTGAAAAACATGACCACAATGAACGAACTAGAGATTTTGATTAGTGATGAGTTTTCTCGTGTGTGAAGTCAAGTCACCGCTGAGTCCTTAACTGATCTCCAACCCGAGTTGCCAACCGGTTTAGTTTTTTTTTTCAGTTGCTCCGTGTCTATTGGGACTAAGCTTCTCGAAACCGGTGAATGGAAGAACTGGAACAAAGGAGTTTCACGAAAAATTAGACCATGATCACAGATCTGCTTATATAAGGTCTTCTGGCTGACTGACCACCCGCAATCTTAGAGGAAGGATGTGGAATATCATTGAAGTAGTCAAATCTGCTGATGGTATGCAAATTAACAATTAAATTTTATAAAAACAGAACAAATTTTATTCACAACAAAATCTATTATTATTACGTTACTATTACGAGTTGCACTGATGACTGTCTGTACTGGTTACCGTTGATGTCCCTTTTATAGTCGATTCGGGTGTGTCGCTCGGTGACCTTTCGCCAGATGTTCTATGATGGTTCTCACGATCGTTTGTTATTGTTGATGGGGGTCGGATGATGCAAGGTGTTGTGTTGGTTTTACGATCGTTCGCCAGATGTTTTCTCGCGATCGTTATCTCGTTCCCAAATAGTGTGGGAAATCAATTCAACCTCCTGCTTTGCTGTATTTTTGTTGTTGTTGTTGTTGTTGTTGTTGTTTGAAAATGGATAGTTCAGTGGGAGAACTAGAGTGTTAACTTGCATACCTTTCGTATGAGAAGAATATTTTGCAGATGGAGCGAGCACTTCAATTACCTAGTTAGTTTATCTAGAACAAAGTATTGAGGATGACAGATCCACTACTGTAGAGGAAGTCAATTTGCTCCAATAGCTAAGAATTGGCAAATCTGCAGAAGTGTTTAAGACCAAGAGTCAGTAACCCTTGGTTTGGTATAGAGGGAGTTTAATATTTCTCTTGTGTCGTTAAAGTGACCTGCGTCCTATTGTTATCCTTTTCAAAAAAAAAAAAATAAAAGATTTGCTCTAATTGTACGGGTATATGACGTTAAAGTCAATCCGGCTGTGTCCGACATCGTTAAATCAATAATTATCACCTTGGGCGTAGGTCTTCGTCAGCTATAGGATTTTGTTCCTCCTCTCACTATCATAATTCTGTTGAAATTGATTTTACAGCACATCAATGGCGAAGCACGTTTAGAATGGAGAGATATAAGGATAGGTCATTGGCTTTTCTGTAATGACTTCACCATCCTTGCCCTTGTTGAAGCTGGAGAAAGCTTCTCAGTTGAGCCGCTCGAAATAAGCATGAAATTGTAAGCCTAAGGCCTTCCGCACACATATTGTCCTCGTAGCGTATGCGGGCGATGTACTAGAGGCATACGATTTGTTGTCACGCACTTGTATTTAAATGGAGAACCGCACACGATCGATCGATTCGATCGTTTTCATTTTATGGAATCTGGGCCCAGGCTACATATTTACGCTTTGTATTTTGACGATTGGAAATTTTGCGACAATTAATTTGTCATAAAAATACAAATTGCACAAACGATTAGTTTTGAGAAACTAAGCCAAGGGTAATTTTTTATTGGTGCGGTGAGAGATCATGTAAGAAACCAGAATATGTGAGGTAGGTATCCAATCTCGAACAGATACTTCGCCAACTTGAATGGTTCATACTTCGGTGGTTTGGTCACATTAATAATATATCTTCAGTAAAAATTCCGAAACGTAGTATGGAATCCATGTCATCAGACATTATCTAATTTACAAGCATATCAGCTTTTGCCTTGCAAAAAATGCATGCGAAAATTAGATTTTTTTAAAACCTAAACAATCGATAAAAATACTCAGAAGTCAGAACTATAGTGGGCTTCGTTGCCCTATTTATTAGATTTATTTTTCTAAACTGCAACTTTAACATGTCCTGCTCCTGATACTATTACAGTTCTGTGAAAGGACAGTAGTTTCAGGAGCAATAGAATCGTGAGTCTGTCAGTTCCTCTTTAGAGGATTTTAGAGTTCCTCTTTAGAGGAACTGACAGACTCAACTTGCGACTGTCTCGAAGACGCCAATATTGAAACATGTCCTTTGATCCTATTCAAGTAATACCAAATTAAAGATATCAGTAAAAGTTTTGTTGAAAGTCTTATAAAAAAGTTGACAGAGCCGCACGATATTTTTAAGTTCCTTGTAAGTTCATCTGATATGACAATATGATATTAACTGCTTTTTAGTAAACTTAGAAAATAGTCCTAGCCTAGGTATACTAAGCCAACAACAGCCTTTGGTGTAAATGCAACTAAAATTAATAATTTCCTCTTTTTTTGTGAACCTATATTTCAAAAAATTTAATTGCATTTCTATAAATCTAAACAACAACAAATATTTGTGGTCCACTTTTAGGCAGCCTCATTACAAAATCCTGGCGCTCGTACATGGACGAATTGGATCAACAGGCGAAACAATTTCGCATCAATGCCGAGAGCTTAGAAGTCGTATGCGAAAAAATCGCTCATCTCTCACAAGATAAACGCAAAGCACGCAAATCCTATCAAGAGGAGCATTCAAAAATTGCAGCACGTTTAAATCATGTAAGTCGATCCGATCCGTATTTTATATACATATATATTTATTTTTGTTTGTTTGTAAAATATCTAAAATTTAAAATAACCTTAATGGGCTATTTAAAGTACTGAAGCGCCTGAAAACTCTATAAATAAATCGTCTGTTTCAAAACGCAGACAATGCGGCTCTCTATTTGTAGCTTTTCAGTTAGAGAAGTATCATAGACCCGAATGTATCTAGTATCTACGTATAATGCTGTGCACACACAATCGAAATCAGATAAAAATATACAATTCTCAATTGCGTATGATGGAAGTATTTACCCAATTTTACTATCTGGCTGTCATATAGTTATCCAAATATTTACATTTTTAAAAATATTTGTTTACCAAAATACATAGACGCCTCATGAACAGAATGAAGCAAACACTAGCGATGGTTTAGGGCGGGGAATTCCATTTTGTCTCAAACTTGTCTTTTATTTTTAGCAAACCAGCTAATTGGCTAATTAGTATGTGGATTGTGTTGAATGTGAAAATGCTGAAATGCCTGATTGCAAAAGGAACCAAATTCTAAAATGTACCTATAAATTGTTTAACGTTGGAGAGAGCTGAATAACCAGCTTTCAAATATTTAGAAAATTTATTACATTAACGTCAATTGAGCTCAATTGTTTACCTTTACTTGGGAGTATAATTGTGTATGTTGGTGTCTATATAAATACGTCACTTAGCCAAGCAGAGGAAGTGTGTTATCAGATAAGAAACAATGGAATATTGTCAAACGGTCATTCAGACAAAGAGCTTGTTTTCGTATTTACTTGAATATTACTTCTTGGAATTCTATCAAATAAGTCGACCCCTAGGGGTATAGTATAAGTCGACTATAGGGGAAATTATAGTAGATATACTGTTATACAACTATACAATGATAAATACAACACATTAATAAATTAGATTGTTGATAGTAAATGCACATGAAGATGAAAATCTGCGCATGGTTTTCTATTAAAAACTAAAAATCTGTTCCTTGGTGGAAATATTATACAAACCGATTAAGGTATGGGCTAAAGGCGACAAAGACAAAGCATCTGTTTTTGCCCCCATCAAGAGGACATATTAAAGCCGACCATCGGATCATGATCAAGGGTCGGAAGATTTCCCACCGGCTTTGCTCGTATCCATCAGTAATTGTAGAATGTAGATATTGCCTATATCAAGATATATATTTTGTCTATCAAGACAATGCATATAAAATTTCAAATATAGCTATGGTAAATATATTGTTTTTAATAACTTTGTTGTATAAGTCATGCCATGTCCCGTTTTCCAACCCCACCTATACTTCTCGCAGTTGTTTGTTTGGACAATGCACATAAATGTTTACAATTTTGCAACTTTAGCTCTCATGAGTTTCAAGTTTGTGGTTTTCAGATTTTTCTTTTTTGCTAAACCACCTCTGATTCAAGAAGAACAAAATAAAAGCAGAATTATTCAAATCGGTTTAGCCGTTCTCGAGTTTTTGCGAGACTTAGGCCCAATGTACACGGAGCAACTGAAAAAAACTAAATCGGTTAGCAACTTGTTGCAGACCAGTTGCAGACCAGTTACGGACTCAGCGGTGACTTGACTCCACACACGAGGAAACACATCACCAATCAAAATCTCGGAATTTGAATTTGTTAAAATTCATTAAATTCATTAAAATTTCATTCATCTGGTAGATCGACTTTTATTCATATTTTAAGTGGGCAGGCTCCAGGCCCCTTAAATGAAAAATGTTTAATTTTGATAGTTCTCCTTTCTGTACACTCACTGCAAGCCCTACCGCTCTAACAAATTTCAATATTCTACGGAAATCGGAAGTGGCCCAAATAAATAATAACCGATTTTCAAAAGTGGGCGTCTACCACGCCCCCTGAATGGAAAATCTGAAGTTTTCTACTTTTCCCAGTGTATGCACCACACAATCTTGCATTCTGCCAAATTTTACGATTCTAGGATGACAGGAAGTACTTCATAATTTTGATGATCATCATCTAAGTGAGTGAGTGAGTGAATCAGTTACGATTTTTGTGATTTTTGAAGTCCTGTATATTGAGAACCACTATAATGCTATAGAGATGAGGTATTTGGTGAGGTGGGCCTTTAAATGCTTCAAGTTTCAAGTTCTTGGCTCAATTGGTTTCGAAGTTAAAGGGGGGTCGACAACTGCCTGAGTTTGTTCCTGTAAAAAGGGTAAATGCCTTTACTGGAGAACTTGAGGTGGGCACTACCGTGTCCTTTGATATTTACCTACAGATAGATAGCTATGAAAGACTGGAATTGAGTTTTAAAAAATCTTTATTCATTATGGAGAAGAATGATTCATGACATAAAATATTGGACACTATTTTACGCATGGCTTTCTGGATTATTTTTGATCAAGTTCATCCTGTCCATCAGTTTCAGTGCAGAAATGGTAATTTTGCTTGATTAGAAAAACATTGGGCCATAAGTGGGCAGTATTTCAAGGCCGATTTATCGAAATAGATTTTAATGATACGAACGGTTTATTGATGATAAATTTGTTAATTGTGAATACCTAACCTACTATAGGTAAAGTATCTGTAGCTATCGCAATAACCTTAACAGCTTGAACGAATGTATGTTTTATATTTGGGTGATGTTGAATCCTTTTGTAATAAACCCTCGATGGAGCTATGGAACTTTTCTACTAAGCTGGTACGTCTCTTAGGATAAATGTCGGAAGGGCTCAGCTATTATGGGCGAGGGTAAACAAGCAACACCAAAACAAAACTTTTCAATTACCTTCCTATCAAATTAATTTATAATCTCTATACATAACCTCAGGCCGTGAAGTTACCTCAATTAGGTCAATAGATACAAACTTTCTTTCTGCCATTTCCATATTAGATAGAGATCATGATTTTGGGCATCACTGACGACAGATATTATTTACTTATTTCATTCAGTTCATGCAACTCAAAGACGTGAAAATATACCAACAACTAAATATGACATTTCAACACGTTCGTTATTTTCCTAACATTTTGGCGGAAGTTCATAACTGTATAGCGAGCATAAGCTGCACTTATTTGGGCAAAAATTAGCAAGAAATATATACGAAGATGAAGCGACAATTTTTGGCGATTTGTGTAGACTATTTTGGCACGTAAGCGAGACACTAAAATGCGGAATTAATTTATTCAAAGACACGAGGAGTAGGTAGCTCTAGCTATGTATGGCCAAATCACATAAATCTGTGCGGGCCAGTTTTAGGAATTTATTAAGACTTAAATAAATTGGTTCTTTCTTGATGCGAAATAACAGAAGCTATTTTTGTCCGGCTGTATTAAGGGGGCGTAAAAAAAATTCCTAGAGTCCCAATTTTGGATCTCTTTGAGCAGGACTGGAATAATTAGGCTCTTACATAGAGCTACTACCTTCTTAGGCTAAAGAAACTGTGATTGGTAAGTGACTTCGCTTGATTTCTGATGTGATTTTATTTTTATAGCTTATATCCGAGCCGAAGTAGAAAAAGTGCTTAACCACAAATAATGACTTTTGACGTTTCGTTGACAGTTTTTTTTTTTAAGAATTTCCTTTTAGACATAAGTGTTTATCTTGTAGGCTAAGAAATGTAAATCTCCTCAATGTTGGAGGTATCCGTCAGGGGCTGCTCCCTAATTTAGGCAAAAAACGTTTTTTTCTCCACGCTTTAGCCACAGTTTTCTTTGCTTCTGCAAATCTTTAGCATGGAATGGCCTGCTTTCCTGCTATTGATCCACAGATGGCATTTGCCCAGGAAAAAGTTACCATGAGTCTTTCATGTTTGTCAGATGCACCGTCCAATTATCATCGTCCATCGCCAGAAGAAAGAGGATTGGCTGCAGTTTCAATTCCATTGCGAAAGAAAGAGACGAAGAGCTGTCAATGGGCAAACATTGCGGTGTTGTAAACCTTCTTTATAATAACAGCGCTCTTTTTTTTTTAGAATTTCTCTAGACTTCTAGAGATCTCGAAACTAGTATGATTTACTATACGCACTTAAAAGTGCTTTCAAATCAATCCTATTACACATACACAGTCTTACATGAACACTCGTATACACAAAAAAACCTACTTACAACGAGTATTCGAATAGCAATATTTCAATTTAAAATCACTTCCATATATCAAAGATCAAAAGCCCTATTACGACCTATTACGACCACCAAGGGTTGAAGTCAATTGCTAGCTTTGTAAAACTTATAAAACATCTTAAAACTATCCAGGTCATCCCAAAGAAGTCTATAGTTCTTCCTAAGAGGCTATTCACTTAGAAAACACAAAACACATCAGAAAACTAAAAAAAAGAGTCATCTGTATAATGTGCATAAAGAAAATCCCATTAAAAATGTTGAAAGATACATACTTAAACCATTCAGCTAAGGCAGATAGCAGCAACGTCAGCGTCAACCCATCCACCAGGCACCAGCATTGGTCGGTTGGGGTCGCCCCCTAGGCAAAATGAGCATTTTATGGTGGTGCATCTAATAAATTTCATTTGTTGCACACACAAAAAAAAAATACTATAACTCGAGTGACCTACTCCTTAACGAAGCGCAGATACTCGAGAATACTTTTCACATTTTTCTCACCCATAAAATAAGAAAAATGCGGAAAACTAAGGAAAATCATCAACGCAAAATAAAAGATGAGGACATTACGAGTATGTGTGTTTAGCAAGTGTACAAAAATATTGCATGACATAATTTCAATTTCAGTACGTTCCTTTGAGGAACATCAACAGATGTCGGAAAAAAGAACCAAAATAACAAGGCAGAGTGACAACGACACGATGATCGTTTTGGTGTAAATGTTTTGAATACCGCGCCACGCTTGCAAAATTAGCTTGTGCAAAATGTAAAAATAAGGACAAAAAAAAAATTGCCAACGTTTACCACTCTCGTGTTGACAGTGTGGGTAGAAAATATACAGATTGACAATTTCTAAAAAATAAAGGCATTTCATAGTTTCATGTTCGCAGATAGAAATATGGAAATTGGAGAATCTGTAATAAACTGATGATTTGAAGAAAAGACAATAGAACTGTAATCGTACTTACGTAAAAGGTGGAAGGTGGTCACATAGAGACTATATTTATAGGTATTCTTTCAAATCTGGTTGAGGCATAGGGCGTTGACAAGTCTCTTCCATCTTTCTCGATCTGCCGCCAGATAGCGCATCTGCTGATATATTTTAAGTTGAGTTGTATCTGCTTCGGCGAAGAATGTTCATCTCCATGTATTTCCTTATCTACCAAGTCGCCGCGGGCTTTACTTATTCTGCTATATTAACATCCAGATAAGTTACCCAATCGGACAGTACAAACCTTCATAAGGAAATTAAATTGCTTGACCTCCCCAATGGGCGTCTGCCTCAGAATAATGCGCTGATGTGCTGGGCATAATGTTGGCCTTGTTGCAATTGGGTTTATAGACCAGCTAACTCTTCATTCACTTGCAGTGCTTGACTTGACACGTCATCTCATTCATTCCGTTGCCACAAAACAAAAATATCGTTAACAAAATCCAGGTATCTTAGTCTTTCCAACGGTCTCTATATTGGTTATACATACTACATATACCATGCCAGTGACTACTTACATCGTCTATCAACAGTAGAAAAGGATTGCCGAGAGAATGTCCCTGCCGCAATTCGAAAGAGTTGGAAAGCTATGTCTATTATGTAGAACGAAATATCTTCTTTATAATAGAACATTTTGTTTTAGGGGAATCACTCTCCTATATAACGATTTCCAGATAGGTAATGTATTTGCGGTTGACATAGGGCTTCTTAGGGCTTATTGGTCTTTATTTTTTGAATTTTTGAATTTCTGTTAAGTTGTATGTTTTAGTAGTGCTTATTTATTTATTTATTTATTGTCTTAATTTTTTATTTATTTATTTTTTGCAACAAGACAATTTAAATGTAATTGTAACAATCTATGTAAGTAAACTGTTGAGACATTAACTAAATACAAAATTCAAATTATTGTATCATCCCAAAAAGCTCCAATGAAAAAATTGATACCCCTGTTGATGTTGGGAAATACCAACAAAACGTAGGGTGGAAAATGGAATAGTTGTTTCAATATTCGCATTCATAAAATAAAGACCAATAAGCCCAACCTGATCACTACACAAGGAAAAAATAAAGCAACTTGGTCAACAGAAAAATTTCATGGTCATTATCATTCTCTGGTCGATTTTGTCTCGATCTAGAACAGTTAACGAACGAGCTTACGAACCTGGCCACATCGGCAATAATTAGCACTCAACTATTTGGATGTTCATCGTCGATGTCATTTTAGTGACTAATATTTTGGCAGTCGAAAAATTCTATATCCGACGGATTTTACTATTCGAAAGAGTTAGGAATTTTTCGAAAATCGAATAATCCTTTTGATGCGCAGTCCCTATAAGTGGCGTAGATGTTTTGTTAGTGATTCATTCACCGTGTCATCAATTTGACTACAAAACCCCTACATTTATCGGTAAATAAGTACACAGTTGTAAAGGGTGTTTGTTATACCCGGTACCACACTGTGGTGAGGGTATATTTACTTTGTCATTCCATTTGTAACGCCCATAAGGAGGCGTTGTAGGTATGACAAACTATATATATTATTGATCAGCATCACTTTCTTAGTCGATCTAGCGATGTCCGTCTGTCTGTCTGTCCGTCTGTCCGTCTGTCCGCACGATTACGGCCGTAATTTAAGAGCTATCGACTTGAAATTTGGTATGTAAGCTTTTATCCACCAAACTGAGGCTAAGTTCGAAGATGAGCAAGATCGGATGAAAACTACTACTACCTCCCATACAAAAATATCAGATTTATATAGCTTTTTATGTTAAAAATTAAATTTAAATAGCTACAGTAAAGATAGCAAGTTTAAACTTTGCACATATTGTTTTAATAATATTTAAAAATTTTTGACAAAAAATGAGCTTGGTCGAATAAAAAGTACCCATACCTCCCATACAAATATATAATTTTTTAATACTAAAATATTTTTTTTATTTTACAATAATATAGTACCGGGTATTTGAGCTTCGGCATAGTCGAAGATAATTGTCTTACTGGTTTTTTTTTAATATGGCACTACTGGGATAGCTGATAGTTAATGTTATCGCTGACACAATATTTTCATTCAGAATTTTGCTTAGCCGATCATCATTTGTGTCGTGATTTCATTGATTGAGCACTTAAATATTTGGACGGCAATTCACCTTTTTAGAGTAAAATGTTGTTGGGTCTTGGGTGAAGAAGGATGAGGCTTAGGTTAGGTTGGAGTGGTTGTCAGCAAAAGGCCGACACACTTAGACCATTATAATGTATCTTGTGATACCACATGAATCTAGTAAAACTTTCGTCCTACTCGTTGAACCAGTTTGAGCTTTTGATGAAGCAAAGGAGACTACGAATGTCTAGGTTTTTAGATCGTTTAGATCATTGTAATAGGAGGCTCCCAAATGGTGTTTCCGTTTTCGGGAGAGTGCCGGACAAGTGCAGAGGAAGTGATGAATGGTCTCCTCCTTCTCTTCGTCCAAACAGCTTCTACAAAATTCATTTGAGAATACGCCAAGCCTTGTTGCATGCTTGCCTATAAGGCAGTCTCCCGTAATGACACCTATTGTGGCGCCGATATGCCTCCTGATGTCAAGAGAGATCAAATTCTTAGAACGTTTAAGATCCAGCTTTGGCCAGATTTGTTTTGTCGCTAGACATGTCGTGCCACATGTCCACCTAAGGTTTGTTCTTTGGATGACATCCAGCTTTATTATAAGTTTACACGTAGCGATCGGGGTACCTAAGGTACATTTGCTTGGTACGATAGGTCTTGTAGTTTCGAGCTTGGCAAGTTCATCAGCCTTACAGTTACCTGGAATGTCTCTATGCCCCGGCACCCAGCAGAGGTGAATGTTGAACTGCTACGCCATCTCTCTGAGACACGTGCGACAGTCTATGGCTGTAGTAGAGTTAATAGAGACTGATTCCAGACACTACTTTTGTCCTGTCTTAGCCAAATTGTCGCCATTTGGTAGCGAGAATTTAGAGGTTGTCCATCATCTACCGATGCACCCCGAAAAATTCACTGTTTGGTGCAGTTTTTAGGTGCGGTCCGTACTCTTCAGAAATGAAGCAAATCGAAATGTCACCTTCCATGGCGCTCGGAACATAGAATTTTTGTTTCTAAATGGTGGTGGATGGTATATTTCCAGAGAAACCATCGAGTTGCTTTTCGATGACAACGTTATCTCCAATAACCCACCTACCCTCCGAGATGTTGTGACATGACGCTGCTGGACTATTTCCCGAGAAGGTATTTGAAGTCGTTGGTCTACGCGGGCCAAGAACGATTGCAGCCTTCGAAAGTCGATATCGAGCACACCATTCGTTTGAATCGGCTTCAAATGCTCGAAGGAAATGAGTGAAAATGTCAACTCCAGCTCCAGGATACAGTTCTTGAGACGCTCCCGTAATGACCATAACCCCAAAAATGTTTTCCGCCATTAAAGCCATACAATTATGGAATAGACAAAAACGTTTAACTGCTTTACATCCATTCATCCACGTTTTTATTTCAAGACGTATTTGTTTGCCACTTTGGCTATATAAGGTATTATAAAGCATAATAAGTTTATACGAAAAGTCTTTGCACTCTGTAGTTCCAATCAAATAATGAACTACAGTCTGGTACTTTTATGACCACACCATTGACGGACTAAAAGGAACCAAATAGTTTATGACGGCATGAAAATAAAATTCGTTTGTTTATTAAACATTCCTGTGGCATTGCTTTTTAGTAGGTTTTACTATATACACACACCGGTCCCAATGGCCGCTCCCTCTTTCTTGAAAAACCGAAAGTCCGATGAAAATTCGTTTTCGAAACATTTTTGCAGTGTTTCTCGTGAACCATTTAAAAACTGATACCGTGTAGTGACGACAAATGAGCCGACGATTCTTTTAAAAATAAACGCTGCTGCCAAAACGTATCTACCTATATACACTATACAGTGCCAAATGTATAAAAGCGGTGTCGAAAATTTGTTTAGGCAGAAAAATGTTCCTTTTTGTTGAATTAACATTTTATTTCCTCTGTCCGATAATAATTTCCCATCTGGGAGTATTGACAGACATTTATTTGTTAATTCGCTAAATTGATGATGTTCGTCCGGTTTGGGCATGTATGTGTATGTGGGACCTGTGGACCGATGGTGGTGGTCGGCTCTCGGCTGTAATGATAAATTACCTCTGGTATAGTATACAAGTATTTATTGAATATTTGTGTGATGTTTTAATGGATTTTCATTGTTGTTGTTGCTGTTTGCTCCCAAAAATAAATTAAATAAAAATAAAAACCTCCTGATGTATTTTTTTTGTTGGGTCTGTCGTTTTGTTGATATTTGCTTAACTACCTGTTTTTGTTGACTTTCTCTTGTCTTTGCGCGCCTCTGGATCTGGATGTTTGAAAATTGAATGTCGTCACTGTCCTTTTATCGTATTACACGGTTGTTTATTTGGTATTCTCAAACACGCACACTGGCGTTACCTTATTTTGTATGTGATACTTCAGATTAAATGTTTAAACAAATAATGTATTTATGGATATTTACGTTGTTGGGGCAGCTGGAAAAGAAAATAATACTTAATTAGAAAAGAACACAACGCAGAAAGTGCCTATAGAGAATTTTCGGGGAGAAAGAGTAAACATTTTTTTTTTCTGTATAGCATAGGTGTTTGCTGCTAACAGGTCTTGTCAACAGACAAAACGGGACCTGGAATGCTGTTTTTTACTTTATCTGACATATCTGGGAGCGACCAATGTATATGTTTCGTATTGAAAATCGAACTATACATGTATATATTGGAGGTATAGTCAAGATCATACCCTTCGTTTCACCTCTTGAATATATTTATTTATTAAGGCCAAAATGGGGGTAGTGGCTAATTTGTTGGACTGCTGAGCGTGCGGAGTCCATGTTCAACCCCCGGAAAAAAAATTACCGCTTATTTTTTTTTGGTTATTTGTTGTATTCTTGGAGGAGTTTTTCGGGTAATTTTTGGGTCGTCTGCCGTCAGTAGCCATCAAACCAAATCCTAGGCCTGGGTGCTGTTGGTATACCTGCAATAATCCAAAAAATCCTTTGCAGCGAACATTTTTGAATACTCCGTTGTTGGTAAGAAAAGAATTCAAGTTAGTTGACCCAGAACCAAATCTCTTTTTTAAATCTCTGGTGAATATAATCCAAGACTTTCGTTAAAATTACCCTTTACTTTCTTTTTACTGTACTTACTACTGGAATATTTTGTCTGACGTATAAGGCGGCTCTCAGATTGAGGCAACAAGCAATAAGCAGTAAGCAACTAAGCAACTAGTAACTGTCAATAAGCAATACGCAATTTTTTTTTAACCTATTCTCACTTCGAAGCAACAGATTGCCTGAAATTTCTAGCTATCAGGGATATTTTTCCACAACTTCAAAGAATTTTATGTTGAAAACAGGGGTCTAATCGCGTAAGGCTAAAACGATCGAACGACGTCGGTCGTCTCGACGATACTTCTACTTCATATAACAAGCAAACAACGATAATCGTCGAATCGATAGGACGATCATCGCTTTTTATTGCTTCACGTAAACAATTATACTATCAAATGGCGTCGTCGAAACGTTTCGATTGAACGATGGCTATTTTGCAATCGTTTCATCGTTTTTGGTGTATTTTGTTTATGTTTAGGTTTTTTAAAAGTAAAATAAATATTAAAGGAAACATTTTCCAATCAAAAGCATACATAATGGTCACAAAGGACACTGCATTAGCATTAGTGTGGTGAAATGTGAAAATATAGAACAAAAATCCATTTTCTTCATACTTGTTAAAAGACAGTTCGAACCCTAGCTGTGTTCTCTTTTGAGGATGCAATCATAGAATTGCATTCACTAAATGCTTGGCTGTAAATGATGACAAAACAAAATATACTGTCAACGAGAAAGGAGTCTCAGCATCGAGATATTAGGTATATAAGACCCTAATCATCCCGGTCCTGCTGTATGGTGCAGAAGCAGGGACTCTGTCAAAATCGGAAGAATACCTCCTTGGATGTTTTAAGAGAAAGAATCTTCGGACGATATTCGGTCCAGTTTGTATCAAAAAGCTGAAGATACAACGGTTGATATGGCTGATGGGGCACGTGGAGCGTGTATGGACAGCAACGCATCAGCCCGACGAGTCTTTGAGTCCACCCCTGAGGGTGAGGGTCGACGTAGCAGAGGTGGCGCGCTCAATTGGACGGCGACTTCAACGAACTTGGTGAGTGTAACTGGAGGCAGCTAGCTAGGGGCTTGTTCGTTGAGGCCGTTGTACACCCCGGATTGTAAGCGCCCCCAAAAGTAAAGTAAGTAAATGCTTTAGCAAAATGCATGCACAAATCCTCTTCTTCCTCTTCTTTTTCTTCTTTTACAAACCTTATCAATATAATTTCTCGTGCACCGCACCTATGCTTATTTTCCAAAGTAGATATACGTATACATGCATTTCCACATAAACGAGAACAAAACAAACAAAATAATATACCAATCTTATTAGTTTTTAGTTGTCACAGTTTGTTTACAGTCCTGCTCAAACTGTTCAAAATGAAAACGATGAACGATTCGATTGATCGATGTGATTGTGATGTTATATGAAGCAAACTGAAAACGAGGTCGTTTTATACAATCGTCTCAACGATGATAGTCTGATAAATTACGCGATTAGAGCCCAGGATCGTCCGACATATTTTCCAAAACTTTATAGAACGTCAACGTAGTATGCGCAAATGTGTCAATAATCATAAATGTTGCTACTAGGAAGCAATAGTTGTTGCTTTTCAACATGCGCTGTGTATCGCTAGCGATAATTATTTCCGCAATCAGCAACATTTTTCGTTCGAGCGATATTGAGTTGCTTTGATGTGAGACCTCTAATTCACCTGAGTAGGTCTTTTATCCTCCCCTTGGTATTCGTCATGCGTTTGATTCAAGACCCGGAAGGTACCCTACGATTGTGGTTGAAGCTGTTATAAGGCCCTGTTGAAGTATTTTGATCTTGTTTGGGATTTTGCCAGACATTCACATAAGATGTGCTCCGCTGTTTCTTGCCCTTGTAGGCAAAGTCTGCATATTTCAGTCGTGGAACTTCTCCTAATTAGGAGCTCCCGACAGAGTCCATCTCTGCCTTGATGTTGCTGGTTGAAAGCATATCCAAGATGGATATTTGTTTTGTATACCTTCGATGGAAATAGTACTCTCCTTTGAGAAGAACCTTTAACAGCTCTAATTGTTGCAAATGTCATTCCAAGTTTAGCAAATATGGTTCTACTAAAGAACATCGTCATGTCATAACGGCAGAAATCGTCTTGAATCATATGATTTCAAACCTGTGTAAAACAAAACTTTAGGTTTATGTTCAATCCTTTATTATAAAAAAATATAAAGAAATTCAGATTTTACTGCGTTTTGAAAAGGAAAGCTATGTTGCCGCACGCGGTTTTGCCCGTGGGCAGGACGCCAGGTACTTATCTTTGAGGAGCACATGTACATTTTACATCGTTAGCTATCATAACTGTCGAGAATTAGCCTTCCATAAATGTCAAGATACATCAGTCTTTAATAATTTTGTTATATTGGAGGAACCACGTCCCTTTGTCTAATCCCGCCCACAAGAAATAGTATTTTTGATGTTCTTTTGTAAAAATTTGTCTTACCTACTTCATTCACAAGAAACTTTCTTCACTCTCTCCCCTCGTAAATTATTCAGTATAAAAACTAGCTCACATCATTCTAAAGGTGTCTGTTTCCATCTATCCCTTTGCTAAATTACTGTACGATTGATTTAGAAATTTAGTCGTGAGAAGATAAACAAGTAAAAGGGTTAACATCGGCCTGGCCAATGCTTTGATACCCTCAAATGCATACAAGTCATGCAAAATGTTTGCCATTTAAGTTAGTATTATACACGTATGGGGCTGGGTCTAATATTGGTTTTGTATGGGAAGAACTACTTGACTGACATAAGCCATTTTTAACACCAATCTGACGACTGTAAAAAGAAAGTCTTCTCACAAAATTTGAATCGCCTAGGTCGATTCTTTTAAAGGCTATCGTGTTTTCAACAGACAGACGGACAGGCATGTACAGGACATGGCTAAATCGATTCAAAATTTGATCCTGATTCAGAATATATATACTTTATGGGGTCTCCGGTGACTTTTTCTTGGCGTTACAAATGTAATAACAAAGTGAATATACCTTCCTGTGGAGGGTATAAAAACAGAGTTACTTTCGCATTAGTATAAGGACTAGTAAAGGATAGATAACCAGCACCCACAAAAGGCGATAGAACTCCCCCTTGTGTGTTTCGTCTGGCTTTAGGAATATGCTGAATATGCTAACAATTAATTTACAAGTGAGCTCAAGGAACTACAATGGCCCTAGGCTATGTAGCAAGTAGCTTTGAAATCGAAGCCTCCATTGTTTAAGACTTCGCTGACCTAATGATACCATGCAACCATGCAACCTGCACCTGCATCAGATCGCCTAAAATTATGGCCAGTGTTCCCTATCACAAAAAAAAAGGTTTCCTGCAATTAATTCACTCTCCGGCATTCCTCATAGAATACTAGTTACTTTTTCTTCTTGGATAAATTACATCCGGCTGAAACTCCAATTGCAACCTGTTAGAGAGTTGTTGGCTATGTTGCGTCCTACATTCCAATACATCCGCAAACATGAAGTATAATAGCATAAAACAGAAACTAATATCACTCATATAGAAAAAGGCAAACTTACTGACACAATAATAAAGACGAAGAACAGAATTACTGATGAACGAAACGGAAAATAAGGAAAAACGTATTTTCATATACATAGAGTGGAAAATGGGGAGGTAAGCTCAACCGGCCATGCACGTTAATCCGAAAAAGTAAAAACTAACCAAAGCGAAGAAAAAGAAGAAAACTCGAATAAAAAGTGAAATAGAATTAAATGTCAATGGGTATGGGTATTGGGTACTCGTATGGATGTGCTGGTTTCTGTAAAACAATGTATTGAGACTTGTGTTCAGTTCTTTCGAAAGCAGAAGCCAGAGGTTGCTACAGTCAGTGCAGCAAGGGAGGGGATGGATTTTAAAACAGTTCTATGTTTTTTTTTCCAGACATTTTTTTAATGCCAAGCCTGGCCACAAACCCAGGGGAAAGTGTGCTTAAATCGATGGCTTTCCTGGGTTCTGTGAGTTTTTACATAGTCATCATAGACAATCTAGGAGCCTGGGTGTCGACGATGATACATTTTTTTTTTCTTCAAGTCCGAACGGTTGATTTGAGGATTCTTTTCAACGACAGTTATACACTCGGATGTTTGTCAGGCGTTCTCGAGATGTGCCGCGGTGGATAAAAACCTTAAGATGTAATTTGTGTTTTTCCGGGGATCGAACCTGAGATCCCACACGCTATAGCCCAGTAAAAAAAATGATAGGGGAATGTAGGATATCGTTGTGCATCCAGTTTCTTTCAATCTCACTGCACTATACTATACACTGATTTTTAAATGCATGTCAACTGGCGGAATGTTAAGATTCATGTTTAGAATTTGGGGCGATCTTGACCGTAGAACTCTGTTAGTTCCAATTCCACCTGTTCACAATTTTGGGTTGAAGTCGCAATTTTTTAATACCAATTTTTTTGTCAAAAGTGTTCGATATTGCATTTAATGATAAATAGGCGGCGCAACATTCAGCCCTAAGCCTAGCTTCTCGCAACCATTCGTTTGTGTGAGTTTCTATTTTTGAGACGAATGAAAGGGACCTACAATTTTATGCCGAGTCCGAACGGCTGAATTGCGAAGCTTTTTCAGGACAGTCATACTCTCGGATGTTTGTCAGACGTTCGCGAGAGGTGGCGCAGTAGAAAAAACCTTAAGATGTAATTTGTGTTTTTCCGGGGATCGAACCTGGGATCCCTCGCACGGTAGTCCAGCACACTAACCACTGCGCTATTGCGCCCACTGCATTTAATAGGGAGTTCAAAATGTTGGTATTTTGGTTTAAGTGGTTTTAGTTGACCACACGTTCTATAGCCCAGGTGCTTATCGTATACCAAAAGGTCTTTCTAAGATTTTACTAATGATATGTGAGGAAACAGTTCCAATACTAATCTAACCACATCATTCGCAGACGCAACATCTCTGGCTCCGTAACTAATAGTTCTTGACAGGATTTTGTTTAAAATAACTCATAAGATAGGCGGCATTATCCCTCCTTGAGTGGTAGGTACCTCTAACTGATATTTGTTCTGAGCATGGAGACAACACATCTGCCAAACAAACTCTTCTATACACTTAGCTCGAGAGACTATTGGATGGATTCAGTATATGGACGCTAAGGTGGCTAACGTATATGTATATTGGTAATTCTAGACTGACTATATCTACTATATACTAATGGAGCGCTGACTCTGTAGACTTTTCCTTAAAGTAGATATTGAGATTTATATAAGAACGACCTGCCCAGAGTCTTCCCTATATTAAGGACTGTTGGTCTAGGATATGTTTTTTAAGTATAAAAGAGGTAAAACCAATTGTCCTGAAGTGTTTCGCGGACTCGTGAGTCGTGACCGCTTTTGCCGATTTTCAGTATGAAGACTTCTCATTCAGGCATCTACTACTAATCCATACGACTTTCTAAATTAACGCTAAAGGCCTGCAAACTTTAAAAGATGATTGGCTTAAATTGTAAGCGTTATCGTTCTTAATAAATTGAAGTGATTCGAATTCATTGTAATGGGTTTAATCATTTTTGGAGCAGAGGCCACTAAAGTTCACAAACTAAACTCTAAGCCGACCTGATTTTTGACATGTGTTTAGTAGCTAAATACTTGAACGTGCTAGAAAAGTCACCCTCGTACCAGGAGTCTGTAGTGTCAACGTGTCCAATCAATCATAATGCACTGATTACGTCAACAACTCAACTATATTCATAGCTTTTATCAGTACTACCTATATAGAAAATGAAATCCAGAGCCACTACTATAGGTACCTTTTCCAAATCACGTGTTAGTCCCACGTTACCCTACGTAACACATTTCCAAGGTTTGATTTTAAAGTAACAACTTTCTTTCAGTAATATTGTTATGCTAACGTTTGTTTATTTTCTGCACCTAGTTCTTTCCTATCAGTTTTACTTTTTTCCATTCTGATGAACACACAACCTTTGAGAGAGGTCTTCCGGGAATGCTCAATAGCAGACTTTTCTATGGCTGCTCTGTGTCATGATTTCGCGATATAGGGTTTCAAGAAAATTGCAAAAATTATTAAATTACCAGCGGAGAACTCTATAGTAGGTATAACTGCAAATGCAACCAGTCCCTTGGTTGAGGGAATTTTCAGAAAAACTAAGCACCCATTAAACCGAAACTAACACATAAATTTGATATCGTAAAGCTCGTCAAATTCACAGACGAAAATGTCATTTTCCTAGAAACTTGTTTTTATAGTTTGCCACAAAAATCGTAAATCGCATTACGGTATATAGCTACAAGTGAAATTGCAACCCTGAATGGCGGCGCCAAAAAGCAAATACCTCAGATACTTTAATTAATTTTTTTGCTGAGGACTCATTTGAAAGACAAAGCTGAACGAATGTAAACCAGAAAAATATCCACCCTGGCAGACAGATTAAAGTACAGAAGACCAAAAACCTTCGGCAACGCGTCATCCCCCGCACTCAAACCCCCAAAATTCTAGATTGAAACGAATAAAATACTCATACGACTACGGACTCGTATATCTACGCACAGGCCCCGCCAGGATGGCATATCTCCTTTTGGTCATTTACAGCCTCCCACCCAGCTTCCGCCAAAAACTTCATTGTTCAGAATTTATGATGGAATGCAATGAGAGAAACATTTGTCCTTTCAGTTAAGTTTCTGCCGCCGCCGCCGCTGTCGTCGTCGCCGACGGGGCTGAGGCTAAGGCTACTGATTGTGTGCAGGGGTTTGAGGTTGGAATGGAGCAATTTTATTTCTACACGTCTGATTGTTTTATGTTAGGGGATGCAAAAATACGAGCTCGGCTTTGTTCTGCTTTATTATTTGAATCAGGGGTGGTTGGAGTTACTATATAGTCGGTTCAAACTTTGTTTCCACTTTAATGTCAACAACCCTTGGCCAGAGGGTGTATACCTAACTTGCAAGTTGTTATCGATTAATTGTGTACGCAGTTGGTGCATGAATTTGTGAAATTGCTTAATGGCGATGATGGAGAATGAATGTTTTTTCCATTTTTTCCCTTTAAAAAATGCATATAAATATTATATAGTTGGCTTGTAATTAAATTTGCATAAAATACAAGAACAACAAACGAATTTATAGACACGAAGTTGCTAGACAGGGTGTGGCAATTGCAAATTATCACATGTTAGGACTGACAGTCAATATGCCAGGTTTGTGTGTACGGATTGTGTGATACAATGTAGTTTGCCAAAATTTGCCAACTGTCTCTCCGGTTGTGCATTGACCAAGAGGGTGGTCTTTAATTGAATATATGTACTCACGGGCAGGTGTAGAGTATATATATGTATTTAATGTTTTTGTTCTTAAACTCGTCCTTGCGCTGACGGCCTTTTTGGAAAAGGAGATTCAATAATGAACTCGACGAGCAATATAGCGACATTGGCCTGGTTTTAAAAGTGCGAATAAGACACGACAGGGACCGTTTTGGTTGAGGCCCAGGTCTAACTCGGACTCCCGGATGTATTATTCCAGTTGGGTTTCAGCCAGACGGGCTTACGTGGAATGCTAAAAAATTGCGACCAATTGTTTTTTCGAAAGTAAGGTTTAAAGAACTTTATTGCAAATCCGATTAACCATTTCAAAAATGTTTAGCTGCAGCTAATAGAAAATATTTTCGTGAAGTCGTTTAAAATAAGTAAATAGTTGGCGTAGCAGGTCTGCATAGCATTATGCAATTATGCACCCTAAGCTTGGGTGAAGTTGCCTCAAATATACTCTCGACTCTTTGTGAGATGTTCACGAGAGGTGGCTTTAGACCCCTCGCGCAGTAGTCCAGCAAACTACTTCTGCAAAAGCTGTAGAGACGTTGAAGGAATAGAATCTGTTCGCCACCTACTTTGCGAGTGCCCAGGCCTTAAAAACAGTATAGACAGAGGATTTTTCTATGAACTTTTTCTTTTTCTATGAACTAGAGAATCTGAAGAATATGGATCTTAAGGAACTCCTGGGATTCGTACTTAAATCAGGGTGGTTTCAGTAGGTAAACATACCGCACACTTTCGGTTACTCTTAGGACAAGCTGGATAATCTTGATACAAAGAGCTACGAATACTAAATCTAGGTGTCTCAAATAAAAGCGGTGATTCTTGTTTCCAACAGATATGCAATGGATGGTTCTCGTGACTGGAAACAATGGATCCAACTGATGGTATATACAATATATGTAGCTGAACCCCCGCCGGCTTCGCCAGGCCTTTTATTGCTTTTTACAATTTTTATTTTTAATTTTTTGTATAATAATAATAATAATAATAATAATATAATATAATCTATACATATAATAAAACTGTAGGACTTTTCTTTGTCAGCTAAAAACTCAAAAACTAGTGGACAGATTTCGATGAAACTTTTTGTTCCTTAAGACTGTGAAACTGCTATAGGCTATGTCGTTTATAGCCACGTCCTTAGGAACAGTTTTTAGCCAAAATGTATTTTCTGAAGTGAAAATATATACATACACATATACCTTGCTACAAATCGATGTTTATACTTTTGCGATCGTCAAACAAAAACAATACGTATACTAGACATTCGAAAAGGGTTGATTTGTTTTCGCAGTGAGTGGTATGGTCAGTTGTATATGTAGGTATGTATAATTATGATCGTATGTCCCGTATGTCCGATGCATGCTGGATGGGGATGGGGTGCGTCGTGCATGCTGCAGTATGGCATGGGGTATATTAATAATCTTCATAAGAGAAGAGACGTTTAATACAAAAAAACAGGTTTCATTTCAGTAAGTAAGTATGTAGCAAGATCATGGAGATGGAGGGCGATGCAGAGGGTGCACATTATATATCCAATATATTACATCCATTATCGCATATCGCCAGTAGGAATTTCATTCTGATATGACGTATCTATTTTTTGAAGTGAAAATATATACATACACATATACCTTGCTACAAATGGATGTTTGTACTTTTACGATCGCGCGATGCGACAGGGCAAACAAAACAACACTATTTGTTTTCGCAGTCGTCAGTTGTATAATGTAGGTATGTATGGGATTGGGATGGGATGTATGGGATGGGGTGCGTGCGGCAGTATGGCATGGGGTATAGTATTAATAATCTTCATAAGAGAAGAGACGTACATATAATACAAAACAGGTTTCATTTCAGAATTTCATTCGATATGGTGTATGGTAACAGTGTAGGGTTGGGGTAGGTAGTTGTTCGGATTCCATAGGAAGAGAGAAACAAAGGAAAGGAAATACAGCATTACAAACAAGTAGCATGATCAAGGAGAGGGAGGGCGATGAAGAGGGTGCACATTATATATCCAATACATTACATCCATTATCGATATCACCACGCCAAAATTGAACATCTTAATGATTTTCATGATTCTTTTTTTGTTTTTTTCGTATTGCTGTATATTTCAGATTTAGGCAGAAAGAAAATTCCAGAAAATAGATTTATTCTCATTTTTCGCATTTTACAAAAGAACATTATTATCTAAGACCTAAGCAATTATTATCTAAGACCTATAAGCAATACAATTCCTGTGCACGGGCAAAGCTGGGCGGGTACAGCTAGTATATGTATATAGAGATAGCTGTACCCGCCCGTGCACAGATGTTCTTTCGTGAAATGCGAGAAATGAGAATAAACTGGAACTTCCTTTCTGCCTAAGCCTGAAATACAGCAGTACGAACAGAACAAAAAAAGACTCATGAACATCGGCCCAGCGGCTATAGAGATATAACGTCATCGAGTTTCACCACATAGAAGATTTTTTTGTTTAGGAGGTATACAATTTTGAATGTTTTTTTTATATGGGAGGTGCCACGCCCCTTTGTCCAATTTTGACCAATCTTCACAGGAGCACTCTGCGGCCAAATCCATTCGGTGGTTTTCGAGATATACGATTTTGAATGTTTTTTTGTATGGGATGTGCCACGCCCCTTTGTCCTACTTTGACGAATCTTCGCAGGAGCACTCTGCGGCTAATACCTAAGATAATCTGTAAGTTTGAGCTCAACCGATTCGGTGGTTTTCGAGATATACGATTTTGAATGTTTTTTTTTTGTATGGGAGGTGCCACGCCCCTTTGTCCGATTTTGACCAATCTTCACAGGAGCACTCCACGGCCAATACGTAACATTACCTGCAAGTTTGAGCTCAATCGATTTGGTGGTTTTCGGCATATACGCCCCTTTGACCGATTTTTAATTTGTTTAGCCTATCGCCCGATCACCGTAATTACCGACATTGTAAAAAAAAAACCAACTGAATTAGTTGAAAAGGGAGAGGGAAACATAGTTTTGCCACTTTGTTTTATATATATACAATATACCTATATGAAGCTGTGGCAACCGCCACAAGACAAGAGTACTCGTTTACCTACATATCTATCAGTCCAGCACAATAACCACTGAGCCCCTACGCCCACTTTGAGATGTGCAGATTAATTTGACAGCTTGCTTAAAATGTTCGCCTCTAGGTGTGCCCAAACGCAAATAGCAGGTTTGCAGTTAGAAGAAAATCCATCAACCCACAATTTTTCACGGCAAGTCAAGAATCACAAACTGATGACAACTCCTCAGATAACCGGGATTCTAAAATGCATCCAACTTATACTCGGTTCTTGTCCTCTGAGAGACAATCGATGAATTAAAAAATAATGAACAAGTGGACTTGGGTCCACTTTCAAACAGTTTCACTCGCTAAATAAGATAATCAAAATTTTGGACAGCTGCCAAAAATCTTCCCAAATTTTTATTATTTTTAATTTTTTTTTTTTTTTCATTTTAATTTTCACCGAAGAAGATAAAAAAAACAAACAGAAAATAATTCAAATTCATATATCAAATGGAAAGTCGTAAATATTATAATTTTGATTGCTTCGTTTTTCTGTTGGCGTGTGGTCATTTCGAAGGACCCAGATTGGCGGACGAGATTTCTTCGCTAATTTTCTCGGTTGTTGTGGCAGCAAACGATTAATTTGCTACCACAATGACGGCACGACCACCCGAACAAATTATTTCTTCTAATGCTACAGAAATGCTTTGTTGCAATTTTTTTTAAATTTGTTTAAGCATCTCAAAAATTATTCAATCATTAGCGAGGAGGCCCAGTTAAGGATTCATTATTGGCGATGACGAAATATTGTAAAGAAAATAAAATAATGATGTAGTCGACAAAACTAATTTTGTTCTGATGATGACTTCAACTTTATCGTCTTCTCGGACGGAGAGTTCAATTAAATTGATTTTTGTCTACGAACAATAACGATGTGCCTATATCTTCTGACCACGAGGCTTATTCTGGTTGACTCATCTTGTATTTGAGTCGGAGAGAGTGATGCATAATTGTAATGTTTGGAGTGACGTTTTTATGGGGGCGTATCGTACATTCGTGTGGTCTCATTATTATGCCAAATGTAGGATGGGAATGTGGTTTATTAATGAGTGAGATCTAATCAATACAAATGTATCTACACAGTTTATGTGTTAATTGTGTGCAATTGGTTGTGGTCTTCCCAAAAAAGGGTGCTCCAAGAGTTCTCAGACTTCTGATAAAGAGAAACACGAGGCACGTGGGTCGAAGATAGAACCAAGGAAGTCATTGTTTTATGTGTTTAGCGCGCATTTATGGAAATAGGTGGATTTTTAAAAAGGGCGCCCTGAAAACATTCGAAACACTTAGAGGGCGGAGTATGTTCTCGTTAAAGTGCGTCATTCGGGAAGTTTGTGTTTCAGGTATTTTCAATCGCAACCATAGAGTTATAAACACTTTTTCACTCGTGCCGTGTGGCGGGCTTTTAGATTAAGATTAACAGCCTATCCGTGAGGTCGTATTCCTTACCGCCAGAAGGAATGACGAGAAAAGCGTATTTTTTGTATGCTGGGTCGCGGATCTATGTGAAACTAGAGGATGTGTGGTTCCAACAAGATTGGGCATCACCCTACATAGCGCGGTTGTCAATCGACTTTTTGAGATAAACGTTGCCCGGGCGGCTCATCTACTCAACTGCTAAGTGTACACTTTCTTAACCAAGGCTGTATTGGTTACAGGCCCTTATTAGGGCTTAAATTCCCAATGCAGCCTTGGTTAAAAAAGTGCAGACATCACAGTGGAGAACGACATTTGACTATAATATCCTTTTCAAAACTATTATACACCTAATGAGGGCGTTCAATAATCTAGTTTAGTAAGTCTGACAGCTCTATATTTTCATGTTGCTGAGTTTTCATTGGGCTAGACTGGTCACGTGAACAGTTTTCTCAGTTGACGTATAGTTATAGTTGACTATATGTCCGCAACACCGATAAATCAAGTCAAGAATTTCTAGACTTACTACTAATGTCGTTTTCGGTTGGTCGTCCAGAACCGTCCGGAAGAATTCCGCGATTCTGAATTCAAATCCTGAAGCAAATTTATCTTCTTTTCAGGAGAAGAACTGTCAGTTGAGTGCCAATCGAACGATTTCAGAAGGGTTCGGATTGCTTCCGGACGGTTCTGGGACGACCAACCGAAAACGACATAACGACACGTCTATTTGTGTCAACATGTGTCTGGAAAACTCAATTTTGACATTTCTATTGGGTTATCGGAGAGCATGGTAGAGTGCAGTTTGACATTTCGATTGCCCTGACGTGTAGAGCACCAATCAGAGACCCGGAACCCAGGAGAACATTGTCAATAAGTGACAATACCGACAATTCAAGTTAGTTTTCGCGTTCAGGTAAATTTGAATCCAGACAATTCAAGTTGACTTACGATGACTAGATTCTTGAATGTAGCCAATATCAAGTTTCCTTTATTTTATGAAACACAAAAATCACTAAATTTGAGTTTTTTAAACGTAAACCGTGTTTTATTTGAATTTCAAAAAAACATCAATGTCGAGCGTCACCCTGTATTTAAATGTATCGATCATTTTCACCTTCCTTAAGATATGCATAGAAAAAAAGTTCAAGGACAGTATTCAGTTATGCATACTATACAAGAGTAATGGTAATAATTTATTATATCAATTGATTAATGCAGTTCCGCCTGTAACCTTCCTACGAAATGACCAGGCCACCTATTCACAGTTTTGCATACGAAATTTGATCGCATTCATTTCTTTGTGTATACATCTCGACGAAACATCATGAAATATTTGGATGCCAAGGATTAGAGTCACAAACACACAAATATTTGGCTTTTGTGAAACAATTTCGTCTGACAACTGGATAAACAAGCCGGCAAAATATGTCATTCAATCCACGATAAATTGTCAAGTTATATACTGTATGTTTTGAAGCTTTCTTTGTCATCATCGTCGGTTAGGTATACGCGGCAAAGTCTTAGCTACACAAAATATTCCAAAACAATATTATTATTCAAAAGCTAAAGCGGCTAATTCACGATGAGGTATTCAAATTCATTGCCGTGCCGCCGCCCGCCGGCCGTCACCGCTGTGTGTGGTGAGGTGTGTCTGTGGTATGGATCGTGCAGAATTTAACATTTTTTGTACCTCAAACTATAGCTATGTAGTACATATAACAGAGGCTGTTAAGATTATTGTATCTCTCACGCCCACCGCAATTCACGCGGCAAACCCCTTTTGTGTGATCCCCGCTCATTTTAAACGTCAAAAACGAGCTTAAGTTTTATTACTCGTATTTTCGTCTTTTCTGGTTGCGATTGGAAAAGATTTATTGATGAACCAACTGTCATAATGGCCAAGAGGAGCTGGAACAAAGAGATGTTAAATAAAAAAAAAAACACTGGCGGTGGCTTAGAATTTATTTATTACGATTGTTGGGGATAATTTATATTGTTTGTGAATGTTGTGGAAGCTTCTTTCTTTCTTGAAATGGCGCTAAAAGAGGGGTTTGTTTTGATTTCAGAAGTTTATGGAAGCGTTGGCGAAATTAGGAGTTCTGAGGCGAAAGATAATTATCAAGTAGACTGGATCGAGGTAGTTTTTATTTTTTTTTTATTTCTTTGAAGGTGGTATTATTCAATACTAGCTGACCCGTGCTCGCCTTGCGCCGCTCGTCTTTAGCAAACAAACAAACTTATATTTGGTCCATTTAAGATTACACTATGCTAGTGTGGTTTTGTTTTTGTTTGTCGTGTCGCACGATCGCAAAAGTATAAAAATCCATTTGTAGCAAGGCATATGGTATATATTTTCACTTAAAAAAATACCTGTTTACATTTTTCCTAAGGACGTGGCTATAAACGACATAGCCTATAGCAGTCTCACAATCTTAATGAACATTTTAAAAAAAGTTTCATCGAAATCTGTCCATTAGTTTTCGAGTTTTTAACTGACAAAGAAAATTCCTACAGTTTTATTATATGTATAGATATAGATAGATACACTGATTGGCAGTTCGGTCAAGCAAAATATAGAATGTTTGTAAATACCACACAGCTCGGGTTTTTTAGAAATAATATTTTTGAGAAATTTGATTAGATTGGTAGTATGTATTTATTTAAATTATTTTCTTGAAATTGTTTTATTTCTAATGTTCTATTCATCATGCGTTGGAACAGTGTGGAGCGCCCTTCGAAGCTTTCTGTTCTGTATCTACTTCAGTATAGACCTTTTGGGGCCCTATACTGGACCGAAAATCAATTGTAACATGGATGGATAGTGTGACAAGATGAAGAAATGGAGTGCCTAGGCCCATCAGATCACCTAAGGACATTGAGGCAGCGACAGTTTAAATCTTACGATAGGCATGTTTTTTTGAAACCTCGCCAGCCAGCCGTTCATTTGGACAATCGCCAGCAAGATGAAGCCAGGCAGTCGAATTATACCAGCATTTCTTATAAAATTATGCATTTGGTGGAAATATTTGATAAATTCAGACATTTTTTTTTTTAAATACTTCTCCCCGAGATGATTGCAGATGTATTTGAGTTCTGCACTTAAATTGCTGCAAATTGTATACTTCTGGAAATATATCCCCAGGAAGCGAGTTCCGAAGTTTGCTTGTCCTGTAACAGAAGGGGTTTTGAAAAGTTGATGTCCTTCTCGGTTGTCAAGTGTACTGTATGGTCATGACTCATGAGCATTAGATTAGTAGCCTGTATAGTGGGTCGCCCAAAAGTTGCATTTCGAGGGATAATGTCTTTGAGTTCCTCGGAACATCTACGATGTCTTCTGCGCAGCAACGGTTGTAGATTCGATGTGAGTGAAAGGTCTCCAATAAGTCGAACTGCTCGTCTCTGTATGCTGTGAAGTAGGTTAAGTAGGGGGCTCTATGCCAGACTCGGTCAATTGCCTTTGATATGTCCAAGGCTACGGCTCTGGATTCGCCGTGTTGTTCAATTGCTTGCGTCCATAAGTGCGTTACGTAGCTTAACAGGTCTCCAGTGGAACGACGGCTCCGAAATCCGTATTGCCTGTCGCTTATTAATCGGTGGCCTTCTAGAATGTTGTGTGCATGGGATAAGAACGCCATTATGATTTAAGCAAATTATATACAGAAATTCTAAGCCATTTGTTGCTTTCAGTGCCACCTGTTTGTTCATTGTGAATTGACTGGGGAGAAAATCAAGAGTTGTTGCCAGCAGTTGCCAGCAGGTTGTCGTTTTAATTATAGCATGTGAAATGTCCCTCAACTGGCAACTACTGGCAACCACTGGCTGGTGAGGTTTCATAAAAACACAACTAATCCCCATACGGCAGGCTTTCCAATCGTTCAGTGAGGCGAATTCTTCAAGATGATCTTCATTATACCATGGCGATTGTGCAGGAACTCTCCGAATGCGGCTTCAATTCTCAGCGGAACGCTTGGGAGGTTCCTCTTGAAAACGTTTATGCGCTACTGGGTTGTCACTAGTCCCCAAGAATTGCATCAAAGGTCTTTCCATTCACCTATAGTCACTTACCCGCTGTTTTGGTGAGGGACATGGTCATACATTAAACATATTCAAACTAGTGAATCTTAAAAATCTGTTTGGTGAAGAGTTTTTCTATGGGAGTCTCTATGTTCAATTTTATCTTACAATAATACGATATTAGGACCTCTTTGTATTCGTTCCAATTGGCAGTAAAATAGCTATGATTCCAACAATGGTGGTTGTTTCCTAATACGTAACGTAGTTACTATTATTTTCTCTGAGTGTAATCGTATTCTTCCAAGTTTTCCGCTCACTCATTCTGTTGCATTGTTTGTAAACAGATTCGACAATATAAAAAATGGATTCCACAATTTTATTTACAACCCTAAAAAACCCTCCTTTCATCTTTCGAAAATGGAATTTTCTTAAAAGACCGGAAATTGAAGGGAACTAAAGATTTTCGAAAAACCTCTTTTGAAAAGAAAACGACATATATGTATATACATTAATATCATAGATCGTTAGAAAAACATGAATCGCATGATAAATAATAAAATCACAAGGCCATCAATTAAAGTGACATTTGCATTGACATTATCATTGTCATAAATTTCCAATGAAATGCCTCCCTAAAAATATCAGCAATTAATCCACATGTCACTTACATTCTGGTTCGGATTCCAATTCCAACAAACTGATGCTAATAACTGCTGAGTCATAACATCGTATTTAGCCTTAAGAAAACAATATCTGCTGCATCGGCTTCGGTCTCGAGCAATCCTCTCTGTATTAATCTGCCAAAATTTATGAAATGCCATAAATTATATTCCAGCATTAATGGAACTCGCAGGCAGGCATGTATGAGGGCGCTGTTGTATATACATAGTAGTCAAGTTTAAATGCGATGACATTTTACGAGTTTTACCCTCTCTCGTCCAAAATTAGACCACCACCGTAAAGCTGTATTCGTTTTCCATTTCGTATTAGTCAAAATGTATGGCTGATGGAAAGTTTGCTAAATAATTTGAATTCAGTTAAAAGAATGCAACATTTCCGAGTGCTTTGGCCATAAGTTAATTGAACAACCGTTGGTGTTGTTTTTCTTAATTAAATTTCTGACAGAAGCATTTCCATTTGGCACTATGCTACTCTCGTCGTAAATTACATTTTCTCCCGACTCTTTGAGAGGATGCCATAAAAAAAAACCGCACCATGTAAATGGAATTCATCCTTTCATTGGGATGCCGGGATTTTTACAGCGAAAATCAATGATTTGTTGCTTGTTGTGAGAGGGTATATATGCCAGTTAAAACCCACGCCAAAGCATGGCTAATGGTGATGTTTCTCTGGAGTTGGGGGTTTTATCTTTGAATGAATGGTCGTTTTCGACATGGAGCATCAATGTTTTTCTATTGATGTGCACATGATGCACACACAAGTGAGTGCGGATAAAGGATAGACTAAGTTTGTGGATATCTTTGCCATTCGATTGATGTTGCCGGGCTTTTGTTGTTTTCATTGATATTGAAACGATGTTCTGGTTGTCAGTTATTAGAATTGTTACCTGACGTTTGTAGTTTATTGCAGACAATCAATTTGTAGTCAGCGGTAAAGCTTACACACCCGAATCCGTATGCAATCGCCAACTTGACCGGTGACCTATTCCTTAGAAAAAGGAACTATAATTATCCTCGTTTAGTCGAAGTGTATTTGAGAGTGTGTTTACACCTATATTAACACGCAAAAAATTGTTTGGAGTGTATACATTTGTACGCGATAGAAAGGCTCCAGGATGTTAAATAGCCCTAACTAAAACTCGATCCGACTTATTTTGTGAACATTAAAATGGGTGTCTTCGCCAAGGGGTCAATGACTAGTCCTATTAAATAAATAGCAACAAGTCCATATAGGACTCTATAGGCCTAACTTCCCACAGCCATTCGTTTCTGTGGGTTTTTATACCCTCGCCAGGAACTTGTATATTCACTTTGCCATTACATTTGTAACGCCAAAAAGGAGTCACCTGAGAGCCCATAAACTATATTATATTCTGAATCAGTATTAAATTCTGAAGGTAGCTATAAGGGTATCAAAGGACCGGCCACGCAGAGGATAATACTTTTATGTACTTTTTGTGTTATTTTTTTTGGGCGAATAGAGGGACCTAAATTGATAAGCTTCAATATTTGAAGGATATTTTAAAAGAGCGTTGTATGGACTTGCTGAGACCTCAGATTCTGGGAGTTGTTTCAGTCTTTCGCACATCTTTCTGTAGGTAGCTCTTTTCTAGTTGAACTGTTATAAATAGTAGGTACTAGCTGTACCCGCCCGGCTTCTTGTTCAGGGCAACGCACATCAGTGTTTAAAATTGTACAGCTTGAGTTCGATTTCTGCTCTACCCGTATGGGGATTGCCCTTGATGATTTAGAGTCGATGGCGGAGATTCGAGAGCTGTGGAGGGTCCACTTGAGCAACCTACACCCGCGACCCACTTAATGGACAAGTGGACCATTGAAAATGAATGACCTTTATAAAGGGCCAAGTCTACCCCTGGTTGTTCCACACCTTTTAACAGTGAAAAGTTTTCCTTATGCAACTTTATAATCAAATCGAGCAATTTAATATTATTTTTCCAGAGTTTGTCTACCCCAGGTACTGAAACCACAAAATTCCAAGAACTTCCACATTTCACAGTTTGTTTGAGTCAAACAACTTGAGTGATTTGTAACTCACACCCAAACAACATCGCTAGTACTACGCTGCGTATTTATTTTCATTTCCGATCTGAGGTATAAATACCTTCGTATTGGGTAACAATGCGGTGGCAAAAGGACTGCCACTAATGATGCCATTCAGAGAAAAGGTAAATCCCATCGGCACTGGCTACATTTGTAATTTACTGGTGGATTCCAGTGAGGCAATTGTACGCCAGTCGGGAATGCGATCGAGTGGCTCTGTTATGACAGTGGCATCATATTTGCCGCAAAGTATTCACCTTTCAATGCCACAATTACAGAGGTTTTCTGTCCTCTCAATGCATCACATTCAGATAAAGGGAAGTGTCTTTAATTTCTCACTAAATACCTATACGTATGCAATTATGCATAAATGTTTATGGAAATATTTTAACCGCGAGCATATTAACTGACGAGTTCGCACAAAATTGTTAGGTAGGTACTTATTTTTTATCACGCTACAAGTCTCTCAGGTGAATATTTCTTTAAAATTAAATCCGTTGTCAACAAGACGTAGTATTGAATAATTTATTTGAAATTTAATAATCTGGTACTTGATCGATGTCGTTTCAATGAAAATACACCATCAATGTGTTAATGCGATGCTAGAACGAATAATTTGTTTTTAAATTAATATTAATTATTTTAAATTAAATATAGAAATGATGCGCTTATGGAAATTGAATATACCTAACTATTTTTTAATCATTTGTACATTTTTAATAAATCTAATCTAACAACTATTTTGTTTTTCTTTCGTTTTAGGTAAGTTATGCAAAACCATCAAAATGTTACTTGTCATATAAGTTATGAATACCAGCAGTACGTAAATATAATTGATTAATATCCTGTCACCTATGATAGTTCTTCAATTTGACCAATTTATTTGTTAGGATACTGCAATACTAGCTGATGCGATCGCTTCGTGAAGTTCATATTTAAATTAATGACCCAATAATTCGCGTCTATTTATAATGTTATATGTACTATGTATCTTTATAAATATATATAATTCTTCTGTACGTGTTTGTAACCGAACTCCTCCTAAACGGCTGGACCGATTTTATTGAAATTTTGTGTGTGTGTTTGTCTAAGGATGGTTAAGATTTACAATTGCACCCGGTAGGTGGCGCTGCGATCCGACTCCACAAAATTTCAAATAATAAAGACTCAACAATACAAAAAAATTAAAAAGCAAGAATAAGCTTATGAATAAAATTTCAAATTTGTTTCAGTCAACAAACAAATTATTATTTCAAATAATAAACACTAAAAAAAAAGTCATAAATAAAATTTCAAATAATAAAACGGCCGCAGAACAATTGACGGACAATGAAAATGTACGCTAGTTATATTATAAAATTTATAATTCTGTATCTACTACTATTATCTGCTATTTATCATCTATTATTTTCTTTATCTTTATATATATAAAACTGTCGAAATTTTCTTTGTTACCTCAAAGCGTGAAAACTACTAGACAGATTTCAATGAATCTTTTTTTGAAATGTTTCTTAAGACTGCGAGATGGTCTTAGGCTATGTTGTTCATTGCCACGTCTTTAAGGACTGTTTTTTGACGAAATTGTATTTTTTCTAACTTCAATGCCTTTTTGCCTGTTCTCAATCGATCATTTGATCGTGGTTCTGCTTTGTGCTGGTGGTCGCTCATCGAAAGCATAATCCCTTGAACAGACACCATGTATATCATCAAAATCGGATCATAAAAACCGGAGATATAAAGTAATTAAAAAAGCTAAATTCGTATGGGCAGTAGAGTAAAATTTACCACGTATGGCTAAACGCTGCGCGCTCACCGCCCTCTATCTCAAAAACGGTTGAGCGCATGAAAAAAATGGTTATAATGAAATTTGTTGCAAATTTTATGCTCTACAATTTTGTAGTACATGTTAACATCATTAAAGCAACAGGAACTGATATAATCGCGAAAAACTGATTTTGCTGACCTTTGACCTTGAATAACTTACGACGCAGACACGAGATTTTATGAGACTTTTGAGAGAACATTTAGAATATCAAAATAAAGGTATATGCAAAAATTCAGCTTTCTATATCTCATTCCGAGGTTAAACGCTAAAATGACTGGACTAGTAGTTTTGCCTGAGAAACGAAAGAGAAGCATGCGATTGATATTTGCAATATCAACAGCGATGAAATGAGACAACTGGAAGTGTGGTGGTGTGAATACAAATTGAGTGTGTTTCCCCAGGTTTTCGGAAGAAAAACTCCATTGTGTGAGTAAAAATTGCTTTCTTCATGTTTGAAGAATGCATACGCAACACATCGCGAACGAAGTTACGAGCACAACTAGAAAAAATTCACTCAGAAAAAATTCGAGCTAAAATCAAGAATATCAGTGTAATTTCAAGCGTATTCGTTGACGAAAGTATGGTAAACTCGGAAAATCTTATTCCCAGTACAAAAATCTTATTTTGAGCTTATTTTCACAAGATCAAAAACTCTTCTTTTGCGATTTTTAGTTAGCTTAAAAATCTTACTTCAATCCTTTTTCGGGATTATTTTAAGAATGTTCGTTCTTATTTTAAGAATACAAAGGCTACATTTTGGACCATTGTCAACTTAAATTAAGCTCGAAAATGCCGTGAATGAGAATGAAGCCACCTTAAAAGGAGAAAGAAATTGTTAAAACAAGACCAAAAAAACTACTTTTGAGATTTTTTTTAGTAAGCTTAAGCTGCTTGTTTCAATACTGTTTTGCGATTGTTCTAAGAATTTGGTTATCTTACATTATGCTTGAAACAAATTTATTTTGGGCGGGACATCACATCATTTCATATCAGTAGATCAGTAAATAATAATAATATTAAATTTTTAATATTTCCTTATGAGAATTCACTCAATAAAGTGAGTGTGAATTTTAGGAACGAATAGAAATCAAAATGCACGCCAGGCACGTAGCCAGGGGGGGGGCTTGAGGGGCTGAAGCCCCCCCCGAAACGCTAAGCAAAAATTAAAAACTAAAACTTTCTAATATAAATTAAAATCTATAAAAATAAGGAGACTATCCAAGTAGGTATACAGTATCCAAACGCTAGGTATGTACACTGTGCAAGCCATCGCTTGAACCTGGTTCTGTCTAATGCCATGTCAACTCCTGCAATTCGCAATTGCCTTGGTGTAGTTAGTGAAATAGCTAATTTCTTCCGCAACCATTGAAATGCAAATATAACTATATAAATGTCATTAAAAAACACGCACCAGAGAGCCGAAAAACTCGACTTCTAAGCCTTTGTGAAACAAGATTCATTGAAAGGCATGACAGTATTATTTCCTTTGTAGAGCTCTTCAAATGCATCTCAATAAGTCTTGAAGAAATAACCAGCAGAACGTGGGCGATGTCTTCGAAAGCATCAACACTTTTGGCAGCGACCCAAAAAAGTGATTTCCTAGTAAGCCTCTGAATTCTCTTAAGAACATTAGAGAAAATGGCGAAGATTTTTTCAGAGAGGCTTTTCATCCATTTCATTTCATTTTATCCGAATCCCAACTTGCCTAGGACTTATTTGAAGTTGAATTAAGAGCCCCAAGAACTTCATTGAAACAAACAACGCGTTCAAATCCAGAATCCTCTTCTACTAAAGCCTGTTTTACAGTGTCTAATGATTCCTTGCATAGATTCGAAGACGTTCTACCATGTATCGTTTCGAGCTCTTCTCCCAGGTTTTACTGCAGGTGAGCGAGTGAACGAAATGGAAAAGCTAACATGTTACTTTGATAATACAATTTCGTTGCCAGTTGTGAATTCGTTGTCTTTGGTGCGAAAAAATATCGTCGAATGATCTCTTGACCGAAATTTTTTGAAATTTTTGAAATTTCTTGGTATATGTGACAATACTTATACTTTAGAAAGCTATAAACTCTAAACACCACAGCTAGTGTTGAAAGAACCTTTTCAACAATGAAAAGGATTAAAACAGTGTCCCGCAGCGTTATAGAGAATGCAAGATTAAGCTCACTTGCTATGATATCTGTTCATTCGGATTTTAATGTGGATCCAGATAAGGTGATTGATCTCATGTCAAAAAAAAAAATCAAGACGTTATTCTGCTTTGAAAAAAATGTGTGTAAAAAAATACTTTTAGTATGTTCGTTTAAGTACATACGATTTAAAAACTAATAAAAATCAATGAATTGGAATATACTGGGTGTCCCAGTTCAGCGGTATATTCCTTTAAGGGAAGATTCCTGAAGTTCCGCCGAACAAAAAATTATATGACAAAAAATTATTATATTTTCACCATATTTCCCGTTTTATTTTTTTTATGAAATTTTTATCCTTGAGAATTTTTTTAAAAATTTTGGTAAGCAATTTTTTACATACGATCAACAGAATTTGTGGTAAAAGCAGGTTTTTGTCAGACGAAAATGGTCAAAAAGGGACTCGATATTTCTCTAACAGCTAGGTTCCGCATTTCACTTTCACTCGAAATGAAATCGAAATCGATCGGAAATGAATTTTTGTGTTCTACATTTCACTTTATTCGATTTCGGTTTAGAAATTTTCGGAATTGAGAAAAAGTGAAATTGTTGTGTTCCACAAATCGATTTTGACGATTTCCAAGTGATTTCAAATCGATCTTGGTCATTCGATGTGAAATAGTGGAAACGAAAAGACGCGATCAAAAATGGAAGTAAAAAATGCAATTTAAAACAAACTTGATAGGCTTATTTCAAAAAATATATATTTAAAACAGGGGTAAACATAAAAATACTGCGCAGGAGGGAATATTTAATCATTTTATGGAGCGGCAAAAACGCAAAACTGCGGCTAGCTGCAAAGTGGCAGGAATTGAATATTGTTGAAGGTGTGGTTCAACAATTTACAACAACATTAGAAATACACATTTAGACGGTAGTATGAAATGAACCTCTATTAAACGACTAATAATTGACAAAATTAAACTTTCATTTTTAGCTTTTATAACTTGCGCAGCCTCTGCAATTTCCAAGGGATTTGATATATCTCTCAGTCTTCGTCTTTTTATTTTTTTATTTCTCCTGTGCAGCAACTAGCACAGCACTCATTAAAAGATCCGTTTATAATAAAATTATAATAAAAATAATCTTTTAAGCCACACGAACAACACAATTTTATTAACAAACAATTTTCCAAAATAGAAACACTTTTACGATGCCCCAAATGATAGATGTTTGCAATTTCACGAAAAGTGATTTCGAAAAAATTTCGGAGTTACCGAATCGGTCGGAATGCAGAACACTGAAAACGAATTCACTCGATTTGCAATTTCGATTTCGATTTCATTTCACTCGATTTCTGGAACCTAGCTGTAAAATCAACTTTTTCTTTCACAGCACCCCAGAAGAAAAATCTATGGGTGTTAGGTAAGGAGATCTGGGTGGCCAAGGATTGGGCCAAATCGACCAGTTCACCTTTCATTAAAAGTATGGTTAAGAAAGAACATCTTCAAGGAGGTTCGGCAATCGTTCTCTAAGAAATTCAAGGGAATTAACTGTTTGTGGAAGAACGTGCTGGCCTACTAAAGTGCTTTCAAACATTTACGCTGAACCTCCTTTGAAATAAGCACACATTTTGGAGAAGTTGTTCAAAATAATTAAATTCTTACCTTTGAAAGGATGTTGTGTGTATTAAATGGGGATTGGGGTCTGACCAATGGTGCAAATTGTGGAGGTTTGTAGCTTTTATAACTTTGTTTGTGAATTGCGCTTCGTCAGTCCACAGAATGTTCTTGAGGAAGTATCCGTACCGGTGCTAAATGGATAGGGTGTAACCTATTACTCTGGAGAGTTCTGTGAATCCTGGTTCTGGGAAGTTCCAATTGCACAGCTAGTCCTCGGACCTGACTAAAGGCTTAACTTCCACAGCACGCAAAATCCCACCCTCAATTTCTGCCGCCGCTGAGTCTGAACGTAGTTTTTTTTTTATTTCGAGGAGCTCACCCGGTATCAGCAAGGCGCTGATACGCATCAGTACCCGGCTACATCAACTTATCAATGTTAAGCTTTTTTTCATATTCGACAATTAACTGTTAACCATTGCTCATAATTACATTAGTCTATTATTCTGACTTAATTTTGTTTGTCCATTTTTTTGACAAAAAACGGCTTTTACAACAACTCTGTTGATCGTACGTAAAAAAGTTGCTTAACATAATTTTTAGAAAATTTCTCAAGGATAAAAATATCATAAATAAAATAAAAATTTATTAAGTAAAAATGTAACAACAAATTTTCAAAATGTTGAGTTTAAGGAGCCATAACTTTTTTGTAGCTGCTTATATGTACCCAAAGTACATAAGACTTGTATGCGCTTCTAAGTTGTATTTTCAAAATGCACAAAACAATTTTTGTATCTCTAATAGTTTAGAAGTTATAGCGTTTTAAGTGATAACACCCACGAATTAGAGGTCACATGCTTTGAAGGGCCATAACGGGAAATATGGTGAAAATAGAATTTTTTGTTCGGCGGAACTTCACGAACCTTCCCTTAAAGGATTATACTGCTTAACTGGAACACCCTGTATATAGTTTTTTGTTTAAAGAATTCCTCGTAAGATTTGGAAGCAAGCCCCCTCCGAAACAAAATCCTGGCTACGGCCCTGATGCACGCAAGCCCTTTAAGTATTGTTGAGCTTGTTCCAGTCATGATAAGCCTGAAATAAGATTGTTTTGTCCTTTATTTGTGTTTCAATTTAATCTTTTAAGATTGTTTCGGCTTATTTCAAGAACAAAAAACTAACTCAAGATTTTGGCGATCTTACTTGTGCTTCAATGTCATCTTTTAAGCTTGTAATATTACATATAGATTTAAATACGCACTAATGTGCAGAACATGCAGTCTCAAATCAAGTTTTTTGTTTCTAAATGAAGAATTAAAATTTGTTTTTATAATTATCTTCTTACATCAAGAATTATGGGTGTCATATTAAAGCACGTAAGAATAAAAAAATCTAAAATGAAGCCTGATCATACTAGATTTTAGCTTGCGATTTTTCACTGAGTGTACGTTCTGAGTAAACTCAGAAATTACTAAACGGTTTTCGATAACACCTTCACTTAAATATTTTTTTAGGTTCAGCGTGTATTAGGCTATATGTTAACGCGCTCTATTTATTTATGTCTTAAAATGAGCCTCTCAGAAAGAGGACGCGGATGAACTCACTAGATTGAATCAAACGTGTCGTCAACCGTCAGCAGATTATGTGCCTTACTTAAGCTACTTCAACATATTTTGATCTAAGATCGGTGAAGTTGGTCAGTGTGCTGAAACAGAAATGGTGTCGGATGAACCCTTAATGGTTAACGGCAGATCTCACATCCCCGAAGTGGGTTAGTGACAGCGTAATATCCGGCATCTTTCGTTCAAGAGGTTAAGCAAGAGGTTCGGGGTATCTTTCCTACCACGGATGACAACATTTGTTACGAAAAAACGATAAGTCTCGGATATGAATGATCCAAATGTTGACGACACAGCCGACGAAATAAGGACAAAGATATTCGGATCTGCTTGTGGAATATCTGGACCTTAAACCGCTTACAGCCAAGCATCTAGTAGAGCCCTTAAAAATATTTAACCTTGAGAGGCAAGAGCGCGTCACCAACATTAAGTGGAGAGGATAAGTGAGAACACTGACAATGTGCCACTAAAACCGCCGTCACCGATAATGATGGGCTGGATGAGCACTGCCGGATAGCGCATGCAGAAAAAAAACACCTATCAACCCGTTTTTATGGGCAAAGAGAGGAACATCGACTTCTCAGAAGGAAAACGGAAAGAGCACGAAAAGCAGCAGGTCGAATCTATTGAGGGATGCTACTGCGGATCTAATGTTTGGAAGCTCTACCGGGAGACAAAAAGATACAAGACCCGAACAGTAAAGCATGTAAAGATGAACATGAGAATACCCCCAAATCACGAATAATATTAACCAGAGAGGACTATGAACATCTGAGACCCGGACACATATTAGGTAACTTCGAAGCAAGGAGTAAGACTTTGTCTACCAAGCTTTACGTCCACAACGTTTCCCTGACCAAACAGTTCAATATACAATAAATGAAGTGGCTAGGTGACGTGGAGCGTATGTGCAACAAGACACAATCCCGACGAGTCTTTGAATCCAGCCCTGAGGGACTACGAAACGGAATAAGACCTCACCTCAGGTGGCGCATACAATTTTAGAGCGACATCAACCAAATAGGCGTGTGTATAACCGAACCGCTTTTGATGGCGGTAATAAAACCAACGTCATTTAACTTTTAACGACTCTTTTGTGGGGCAAATATGGTCACACAACTAGATATAATTTTAGTTATGTGACAATACATGTCATATCCATAATGATTGAGTTGGATTTCTTTTGGTAGTCGTAGGATTATTTAAATTGACCGATACATCAATTGACCGACAAACATTTGACTTGTTACTGATGGTCAAGACCCTAGACCCTGGGGATTTGTTGTATTTTTTTTTTCCACAATGATAAAAATGTGTGTTTAACACAGAAAGAAGGAATGAAAGAAAACAAGCGGATAAATACTAACGACTATCGAGGACACCAAACGGAAGTGTATAAGGCTTGGCGGCTTGAGGGGATGAAACATAATCCTATTCCTATCTAATCCCATTGAAGTCGGCAGTGGTTTGTGTTATTTTGCATCTGTTGGTTAGTTGGTAGCACCTACTATTGAGTGTTTAGTTTTGTTTGTGAAAACTGACTGGAAAATCGAATTAACATTTCCATGTGAATAACTATTCACGAGGTTGTAGTCACACTACGAATGCACTTTGTATGCTATGTGGTGGCCAATGGGTTGGCATTGCAGCAGAAGGGTTTCTCTGGTGGTGCAAAGTCGAAGAAATGATTGAAGTGTGTTAGCTATACCCGTGCCTAACGATTAGTTTTTGATAGACCCTGATTTGTGTTAAGGGATTAGTATGACTATGTTCTTTGCAGCATACTTTACGGCGCGTCTTATACGGTAACCGACGCATAGAAAACCAGTCGATTCATCCAAATCGAAAATGGAGTTTTCGAGATATGAGCAGTTTTTAAAGTACCATTTTTAGCTATTTGGGTGGAAATCGAAGGACGCATTAATGGTTAAAAAAACACTGTTTTGCAACTGTTTAGCTCAAAACTGAGCAAATGGTATTACTATGAACTTAAGCATTACCTGCTAGTTACATTTTTCTCATAATCATAATCATCAATATTCATCATATCAAAGGACACAGTCTTTTTAGAGAAAAACAGAGTTTGCTATCAAGTTAAGAATGACAATAGTACCTTAAAAATAAGTTTTTTTTTTTTAAATTTTTTACAGTTTTCAAAACTGCCGTTGTTGGACTTTTTAGCGAAAAACTGGGTATGCAGTCTCCTTTTAATAATGCCATAAAATTGATTGAAATACATATGAAAGAACTCAACGATGCCCTACCTTCCCATCGATATTGCAAACCCCTTTCATGAAAGATCCCATAATTGCCACGTATTTTGGTTCCCATATTTGGTTTTTCGAGAAAAAGCCAATTTTCAAAACAGCCGTTGTTGGACTTTTTAGCGAAAAACTGGGTATGCAGTCATGTTAAGCATGCCTACATTAACTCAACTATCAATTTTGGTTCAAATCGTTAGAGCCGTTTTTGAAAAAATCTAATTTGTTTAATATTTCGTAAAATTTTTTATATGGGAAGTACCGTTAATATTAGGGCTAGCATAAAAAAAAAACGCCTTCTAGCGGGAAGCCCACAAACTCTAAATACAAAGTTTGAAACAAATCTGTCCAAGCGTTTAGATTCATTCCCCAGGGTTGGGACAGACAGACATACGGACCGACAAAATTGCGAGACCAACTTTTTTGAGTTCTGAGTTTTGAAAACAATATCTTTCGCAGTTTTCATTAGGAAATAAGGCCCCAAAAAAGGAAATAACACCCCAAATTTTATTAAAAATCGGCACCATAATTAATTTTTTTTTTTTAGAGCCCATTAGTTTACATATATGCGAAAGTGGCTTTCATACCTATAATTAGCAAAGATGACAGAAAAGCTTGAAAAACTTTACCGATAGCAGTATCGGAATTTTAGCTCTGCCGCCAATATTTGGCATCTGCGTGATAACAATAACAGCTTCTAGGTTATAAGAACCACTCTTTTGTGTGAGTATTTATTTTTGGGAAGAATGGAAGGCACACTTTTACGGACTATTAAATGGTGCTGACTTGGATGTGAGAATTTGAAGCAAAAGCGGGCTTTGAAAGGATGACAAAAATAAGAAATTTGCGACAGATATTGGTAGCCTATTACGTTAATATTAAATTTGAAAATAATCCCGCCGTTTTGAAAATCATCATGACTAAAAGTAGCCTTTGCTATTTAAGGCTTAAAAATAAATGCTATATAGTCGAAGGCCTAGCTTGCGTGTCGGTTCCAGTTGGATTCGTTTCAATCCAACCTTGCTCTTAAAAATAAAGACTTCGAGACTTCGTAATGCAAGCTCTAGAAGTACAAATGATGGTGTTAACTCCAAGCTCCAACTAGTGTTGCTATATTTTCAAATGACAATGGCTTAGAAAATACGAACGAATCTTCTGCATTTAGAAAATGATACCAAATTAAATCTTCTTTCCAGTTATTTGAGCGTACTTTTGCCTCTTTCTCTCCGCAAAGACAGTCGAAGTACATTCACATTAACAGCTTGGATTTCGCATAAGCCGTAAAATGGGTCGATTTTTGCTATTATAATCTGTTATATTGCAGAAATTATTCGCGACATAAAGACACAAGCCCAACATGCTGCCACTTGTCATAGCCTATTCCTGTACACATTCCGTGGGAAGCTATACGTCTAAAGTGAAACTTCTAGAGTCCAATACTGCCGGCCAGACATCTCCTTTTAATAATGCCATAAAATTGATTGAAATATGAATGAAAACTCAACGATGCCCTACCTTCCCATCGATATTGCAAACTCCTTTTATGAAAGATCCCATAATTGCCACGTATTTTGGTTCCCATAGACCTCTCCAACGATCCGTGTATCTTTCGCACTATGAAATCACATATTCAATGAAATTTATGCAAATATCTGCCTTAAATTACAACCTTAACCAACCCTGATGGCCTGTCTGTCCCGGTGTATTCCTCCTCTTCTGGTTGCATCTTAATTAAATAATTTTCTGTTAATCACCATCGCCATTCAGAACCAAACAACAACGAAGAGCCAAACCTTCTCTTCAGCGTTATAACAACATCCTATAGAGGTATCTCCTCTGTGCGATTACCACTTTTTCGATCAAAGATGATATGGCTACGTAGCCTTAAGGTCTTGAACAGACACACACACACACACACACTCATCTAGCTTATAGCTCTCCTTTGTTGGATCTTTCATTTTGTTCGTGCGGTGTTGGCCTCATCTCCACCTCCAGCTGCTGTGACTGCAGCAGCCTATCATCGTTTGTCGGTCAAAAGACCACGATTCCAAGAACCCTGGACCAGTTATGAAACAAGAAAGTATACAACAAAAAACCAAACAAAAATAAATAAATAAACGACGACAAAGAAAAATGAGGAAAAATACAAAAAAAAAAAGAAAACGAACTCATCGCAGATTTGTATTGAGGATGTTATACCTAATACATCAAAAGGAATACAATTTGAAAAACTCGTTCTTGCACGGATCGGATCCATGACGTGACTAAAGAGGAGGCATTGTGGGGACAGACGTGCGCTTTCCAAACCAAAGCGCAGGCGCACATACAACAGAGTGCATTTCACGCACAGGTCGCTGTGTTGCTTTTCGTGCTTATGGCGCACTGCAAGAACACCATAACAATCAAGTTTAACTCCAAACTGAACCAGATCCAGTATAAGCTATAAAGCGGAGTCTGTGCGGTTAGAATTATTGGCAATTAAAGAGGGGGAGATACATTTGGTTCTGTCCTTCTTCTGGGCGATACTAAAAAAGAGTTGAGTTTTTTTTTTGGTATCGACTTAGCTCCTTTAACACTTGGGCCCTATGGTCCTCGTTTTTGGATCAACTTTTGTTTGTAATAAAAATAGTAGTACATATTGAATTTTATCGATTAGATAGCATCAGTGGTTTTGAGCTTTAAACCTTCATGGCGGTTGTTCAAGTATAGTTCCCAGCCTAGAACACACTACATGCGTCCGAAAATCTCAGAGCCACGTATAGGTCTATATCTGAGTTGTATATGCCTGCCCCTGTGCCCCGAATAGTTTTGGAACCATCCATACATACATATTTAAACTTCATTTTCTATCACAGCAATTCTCCCTATCAGGGTTTCAGAGTAAAAATACCTGAAAATAGTGAGTGAGTCGAGGCGCATATTATTTGTAAGTCCAGTTGTTAAAGACACCTAAAGGCCTCAAGTGTAGCCATGGACCTAGTGCGTAAAGTACGGTGCATGCTGTTCTTTTTACCTTGGTTAACATATCTGGTATATAATCCTTGATTTGGCCTGGATATAATAAATCGTATATCGCAAAAGCCCGCAAAAAGACATCAGTTAGAGGAAATTCCTTATGGTGAAGGCTCGTTTTCAATTGACCTAGCACATACTGTGTGTAGAGCTGATTTACCCTTCAAATATGGATACTGCAATACTAGCGTATTATATGAATATCGAGAAGCCTTTTACGTATAGTGTCTTAAGGGGAAGAATAGGTCTCATGTCTTTCGCTGAAGTGTGGTCAATAGGTAGGTAGCCTATCCTCAGACAATGTATACCAATTTCCTGATCCTGTTTGCAGGGGCGTATCGAGGGTTCGAGCCGTGGGGGTGACTTTCATTGAAATGCCGACTTATTTTAGGAACTTGCAGACTGTAGAAATCATGCAAATCGGCCCAGCGGTTATCGAGTTATAACGTCATCGAATTTAACCCCATAAAAGATGTTTTTTGTATGGGTGCCATGCCAGTTTGTCCAATTTTGACAATTTTCATAGGAACACTCTTGGGCCAATACCTAAATATGAGCTCAATTGAGTCGGTGGTCTTCGAAATATCGAAATGTGCGCATACAGCGCCACCTGTTGAGAACTTTTTCAACCTGCTTTCCCCTTTTTCCGACACGGAGGTTGAGACATCCTGGGTGGCGCACATCCGAGAACCGAGAGGTTCAATTTTCGATGACTTTGGGTCTCTGGCGCGTAGACCGGGCTGAGGTTGTGCCATGTCATGGTCTCATGTTGACTTTGAGGGCACCGGTCGCTTGCGACTTTTGGCATAGACGTGTGACTTAAGGAAACGCCACAAGAAACGATAACAACAAAATAGCACGATCTCGTTGGCAAGTTCACGTCGCCTAGAGATAACCATCCCTCAAACCGATCGTGCAGAATGTCAATTGTGGCATCAACACATATCGTTCACATGCAAAGTATCGATTTTTTGTCAATAGAGATTAGTTATCATCGATCGGTAGTTGATTATGATGGCGATGCTATCGTCGTTGTCGAAGAAATATGGACTATTGGCACTTGGACCTAGTGTTGATTAGCATCGTTTAAAATTCGTCAATTGCTTGTTGACGTAGGTACCCGTTCATCCAAAAATGGACCTCTTTGCTAAAGATGTTTTATTTCAACCCTTTAAAACCTAATTTCCAATATGGTACAATGTGTAGCTCCGGACCTTTCTAACGTTATACGGATCACATCTCCGCAGTGATAAACAATAAACTTTGCAAATATTGCAAATAAGAATTATTTTTCTAATATGTATAAGTTTCTGTCAGTGAAATTGATTTATACGTCAAAATATCATCTTTTGAAAAATTTCAAAACTAAAACGAAATCAAACGAAATGGTAAAATCGATGGTGAATCTTTTTCGGTCTCAAATTCAAAATGTGCAGTCAAACAAACCTGTAGAAAGGGTAGGTGGATCTAAACCCAGCACAAGTCATAAGTTAATACAAATTTTCCCATTTAAGGTGTCCGAAATGATGCGACTGGGCCAAAAACTGGTCGAACAAAGGCAGGAAGTTAGCAAATTTAAATCGGACAGATTGGGAAATTTGGTTAAACACTTTCAGTCTCCGTCAGAATGTATCTCTAAAGGCAAATAAAGTTGTTCAATATGGTCTTGAGTTTGATTGTCCTTTGTTATAGTTGTGAGGGTGTTTCTGCAGATTTTGTATGTCAACTTCCGAAGCAGCATTCTTTAAATTTTCTATAGAAAGATTTCTTGTAAATTATATGAATCATAGAGAGACATGTCAGCCTCCATCAGAGGTGCTTCTATGTAATTTAATAGCTGCAAACGATTATGAGACCTTAAGCCATGTTCCATTCAAGTGAGACCACACGAAGAAAATCCATTGTCAAGTGTTAATTGCAAAATCTCCTCCATAGTAAGCTCAAGTATCACTTACCACAAATACTATCAATTAGTCCAAATTTGGAACACAGAAAGAGAGAGAGAGGCCAGTGGAATTCCCAGCCTATCCGGTCTCTGCTGGCTCATTACCACCAGCTTGATCCACAAACGAACAAAAAAAAAAGTTGTAGTTGAAATTGATTTTCATTTTATTTATTGCAGTCTTTTACTTGTAACACACATTTTAAGTCTTCAGAGTCGCATGGCGAATTTTCAAATCGAGTTTTGTGACGGGCGGCGGCGGTGGCGGCGAATCTTTTCAATATGGAACCAGTTCCACCGGCCCAGCTTCAAGACCTCGAATTCGAAATGACCGACCGACGACTGCGGTTAAGTGGACGAGCATCGGAAAGTTGATCGCCCTCCGTACGTGTGTAATGAATGTGCAAGCTCTCTCTTTCTTTAGGCCTGGATTGGATTATTTATGGAAATGCCCAATAAGACCTTAGTAATAATAATCAATTTTTTTTTATGATTCAATAAGTTTGTCGCTGCTGTTTGTTGGGAGGTGGCACTTGAGATCGAGTTGAATTGATGCTGCCTAATAATGATGATGGGTCCAGTGTGGGACCAGATTAAGAGATGATTAGTGCGTTTTTTTTTTCGTAGTTGGCGATCTTACGAGCACTACATTAGAAAGATGTTGAAATTATTTGACTGTAATGCGTTGGCAAACGATTATAGGTGGAACGAGGGGTTGGTATTCGTAAGCTGACGGTTATGATTGCTATAGATGGAACCTGAAAGCGATAAGATACTGTTGGAGCAACAGAATTATATTACGAATCGCACTGCGAGAAGATTGAAGAATGCAATACGGCAAGAGTAGTTGACCCAATTATTTCAAAAGCGGTAAAAGGTAATAAAAACTAAAGGGGATTGGCACACGTGCGTCGGTCGGTGGGAAGATATCTGCACAAAGTTCAGTTGACCAAGACAATAGTACATGGGTTACAAAAGATCAAGGCAAATAGTGAAGTTAATAGCCTTTTTTTTAGGTTAACTTGAAAGCACTTTCGTGAGGATAAATTTCGAGGTTATGTTGTACACTACCAATTGAAAGACCTCCTGAATCAAAAGTTGAGTGCCGGTGCCGGTGCGTAGCATGGAAGAGAGTGAGAGTGAACGTTTAACTTAAAAATCAACTCAATTTGTTTTGTTTTAGGAGAAGAGGGGGAAGTAGATAAGCTCTCCAGCCTTATCGAGCACTCTAACTAAGAGTTCTGGGTAGTTCTTAGTGCGTTGTTCATCAAAACAGCCTGTCTGTCATGGGTACTGGCGACTAAAGCTGCCGACAGCCACCTCCACACCACTCACGTCCAGAAAAGGACGCAACGGCAAGCTGACCACTCCTTCGTGATAGGAAGGTTTATAGGAGAAAAGTGAATATAATTTTCCTTTTAAAGTTGCTTTTGGCCTTGGGCGAAATACTCTGTTCCTACGGGGCAATCTTCGCTCGTCAACGAAAATATGCTTTGAAACTATATTTTTTCCAGCCACTTCAAATAAATATTTTGTTTATCTTCCGGATACAGGATTTAACAGCCAGTTGAACCGGCTGATAGGCTATCCGAGACTATATCTGTCAGACAACACTATTTGAAACCTTTGAAACCAATAGTTGAAATTTAGCTGACAGATAAGTTCCGGATGGTCTATCCGAGACTTTATCGGCTAGTATTGAAACTGGCCCTAAATGAGATTACTTTTTTTTTGCATTTGTGTTATTGTGTTATTTGACAATCAGCTCTTTTTTAATTGCAATTTTTGTTTACAAATGTTGTTTTGGTGTTAGTGAAATTATGTGTGCATCTAGCTCTCGAATCGAGATTCGCAAAAGTGATTTTTTTTGTGACCAATGGAACACGAAATTGACAGACAGCAGAAAAACTGGTCTGAATCTGAAAAGAGTGCTTTTTCTTGCCCAATGTTAATCGCTATAAGTATAACACCTACCTAACCCTTACCAACTAATTTTGAAAATTGTTCGAAAAATCATTGAACAAATTCAATTGCTGTCTTAATTTAAAAAGAAAGTTCTATAGCTTTTACAAATCAGTTCAGTTTGCCACATTCTAATACCTACTTCATATTAAAGGAAGAAATTCGACCTGGGAGGTGGAGGTGGTGAGGGTCTTTATTCTTCATGAATGTGAGAATGAATAAAGGGTCTGTGGTTGGAATGTCTTCATTTGGTATCTAGTACATGTTCAGGTGTTTAGTCCTCTTATGAGTCAGTGCCAACCAGAATTCTAGAATGTGTTAGAGTTTGTTTTTAGAGACCTTCGCTTGATATACCTACCTATGTTCCTCATGTGTTCACTGAGACTATACAGGGTCCGTAGGTTGCTCTTACTTAGAGTAAGTACAAGCTTTTACATTTTTTAGGTTATAGTTCCATAAAAGCTTCTTATATTGCCTCAGACCTTGACGGTTTTTAAAAGTTGTAGTCTTTTCCCCTCTTTATTCTTCTGTACTCCTCTGAACTTCACTGCGATATTGAAATTTCTGTATAGCTTCTCTCGAAAATGATTCGAATGCACCTATATAAAGATGGGTTCCCCATGGATTTGTACAGTTCAATCACGTCTAAACCAGTTCCTTTGTCCGTTCTCGACCAGTCCATGTATGATAGACTGATAAGGCCTTAAGTTATTTAGTTTGGTATGAGTTGCTTTTCACCTTTGTATAGAAAAACCACTTACGCCTCTCTTCATGTATGTATCCCAAGTCTAAACTTAAGGACAACATTAGAATTAGCCAAGGCTTGAAAAAATGTCAAAATCATTTTGGGTTGGTTCGATTTGTGATTGCAGATTTGTAAGGGAGGGAGCGATTGACCACCTATAGTCACTTCCTTTGAATAATAAGTTGAATTCCGGAATGCAACCATTCTTGGATGCAACTTCGTCAAAAATAGTAGGTATAGATAGCATAGAAGCAATTAAAACGTTTCAAACGTTTCTAGACTAGACTGTATGTATTCCGTCGGGCTTCTGTGTGTCGCTATTTATAGAAGGAGACTTGGACAGGATCTGTCTGACTCTACTAGCCTTGTATTTTTTTTTTTTTTGTTTTCTTGTTCTCCTCTGCTGCAGTCAGCCGATTCTAAGAGTTGAAGCTGATCACATCTATTTGGTTATTCCTTATTGCTTTTTGTTAATAAAATTCCCAATTCTTAGCTGTGTTCTTGTTCGGTTTTCCTTAGGTATTAAAAGCTTGTCTGCTTTATCTTCCTCTTCAAAGCCACTACAATCCGAGTATATTTGAAGTGTACTGTACCAACTTTCCAGTCTAACGTGCATTGTTTTCGAGTTTTAAAACTCAGAAATACTGAAATTTGCCGAGGCAAATTATTTCTATAACAATAACAATATCAAATGTCCCGCTACCTTAATTTTGTACAAAAAAGTAAAAAATAAAAAAATATATATCTGTGATTTAATTTTACACTCATAATTATACTAATTTTTGTATTTATTTATTTGTCTTTCTAGGTAAGTGACCCCTATCCTGAACAAACTACCAGAAAAATATTAATCCTAAGGTCAATATGATCCGTAATTAATGTATGTATTCATCAATTAATATAGAGAAAACCATTAACCCCTTGTCGCCTATGGTCACAATAATTATGAGAATGCACGTTAGAAGTCCATAACCCTTCCCTATAGGCTCATTAGTAATCCAATATTATTGGCAGATTATCATTTTTCTTTGCTGAGTATGTGTACCTTTTACTCAATAATGAAAGATAAATAGCACACCACAAATGCGGAATTAATGAATCCCATTTTTAACTTAACCAATATTTTCAATTCATTTAATTCAATTAGAGCGCGGATCCCTCCCTACTTAGTCGGTTCCCAGAGGTGTCATGGTTCATCTGCTAAAGTCTACATGTAAACGATTTTTTTATGTCGGATACAGTGATTTTATAACTGAGAAGAATCGAATGCTGCTCTTGTACATACATTCGATTCCAATCGAGTTTATATTTGTTCATTTCTTTTTGTATTCTCAAACTCGAGCGAATTGAATATAGTGTCAAATTTCATCCAAGAAGAAATTCGGATAACAAAATTATGATCACGCAGCCACACACAACTCAATAACACCGACAAAAAAAAATTAGTGACAGCTAAAATTTTATAATTGGTAGATATGATTTCAAGAATCCCAGTCTTCCAGTTCATTCATTTGATAATGAAAGCCTAAATCCCTAAAAAATATATGGGCAGTTCATTCGAGAGAACATTTTGAATTCGGCGAAATTTCGATTCGATCAAATCTCGAAATTGGCGTGAATATTTTTTTGGTTTTTTAATTTTAACGCGCCTTTTTGCGGACGCTTAAGCACAGAATCCAGCTCCCAACAAATTTACTTACTTAGGTCGACCTAAGTAGGGGGTAAGTTGGTTGAGGTCCCCTTCGACTTGTGCGCGCCACCTAAGGCGACGCGACGTCCACCTCTACTGCGTTGTCCCTCTGGGTTGTAGTTGAAAACTCTTCGGGCCGGAATTTGTGATTATTCGCTTTACATTTTTCCACTGGATCAATGTAGGCACTGCACAGCTTATAGAGTTGACTGGTTAAATCTCTTTCTCCTCGCATAAACGGAACAGCAAATCAAAGAATTTCACTTTCAAAACGACGAAGAATATCATCCGCCTTCACTGACGTCCAAACTTCAGTCTCCTAATTAATTCTTGACATGGTCTTGGAAGCGATTAGTAAGTGTAATTCTGCTTTTGATTTTTGATTTCTTATCTAACTACCTCAACGTTAAGGCTCTGTCTATGATGTCAATTTCACTGCGCCTTGCTTTTCAGAATATTTTCGAAATTAATGGAACAGCGAGATTTCTACATCATAACTCTGTACAATCTGACAAGTTGGCCAGGGATTCCAAAACTGGTCAATGCTCTATGTCTATAGGTCGTCTCTATAAATGCTGTCGTATGCACCCTTAAGATCGACAAGTATATCGACATTTTATAGAAAATACTTATATTATTTTCATAAACTTCTTGCTACTCCCGCGTTACTTCTCCCAACCACGTATTTTGGGAAGTTAAAAAGCTTCAAGCTAACACATTCCATGGGATATTTTAAACACTTATATCTACCTAAAACTATATTTTTAAATCTACATTATATTTAAAACGCGTTCATATTTTCCTTCAACGAAAATTCTATAATTGACAAGTTGAAGATCAAATGATCTTAAAAATTCCAAAATTATGATTAAATTATGTTCAATATGGAATTTTTGCAAACTTTTCCATTATAATTATGCCTTTTCCGTTTAAATTAGGTTAACGCAGGCAAATACTTACATTTAATGCAGAAAACTCGTTCTGCATTCTAAAATGTAAACACAATTAAAATATCTAACAAACGATTATAGAGTACGTGCTTTTTATTCAAGCACCACCCGTTTTAACGAACATTTACCATCACAACTTTAAATAATGCAAGATCTTACGGTAACTGACTGACGCACATGGACTATTAAATAGCGTAAAATATTTAATGACAATAAGAAGGCGTCAGCATTCCACACGCCACATCTTAATTTATTTGATTCCGCATTTCAGTCGGCCATATTTTGTGTCATAATATTCAACTTTTCTAACTTACCAATTCATAACTTATATACACTACAACTGTCAAAATGAAATGGCATTTCTCTCGCGTGTTTCATTATAAACATTAAACATTATTGGAATTTTAATACACAAAAAAGTTGTATGTATACATATTTTAGTTTATGCGATCATTAGTTTTGTTAGTTGTTATATAATGTATTAAATGTCAAAGCCCCGTAAACTGTCAGCTGCACTGTCATTGTCATAAAATCAAATTATTATCAAGTTAAAGTAATTCCGCCCTCGTTAGGTAGTGTTGTTGGCAACAAAAGAAGCCGTTTGACAGATTTAAGCTCATGCTCAAAAAAGAGTAGCTATAAATGATTATGAAAAACTTTCGATTTCATTATTTCTTTCATTGTAGGTGACTGACGCGTGTGTGCGTCATGCTGTCACGTATTGCGTAGAGCTGTAGCGTTTTGACTATTAATTGAATGCAAATTAAATTAATTTGTTTTGTACGTTAGAGTGAAATGTGTCTTTTATTGAATGGTCTGGCCAAGGAATCGCAGTAATATTTTTGATTTTATAAGATATACCTACCTATGTACAATAGGGGTTGAATGGAGAAGGTGCAAACTAATGGCGCCAGACAGAGGTTTTATGTTGTTTGACGTTTTTCGAGGAGTGACGCGATGCATTGTGCATGCAATTGTATTTTACCGTTAGTAATTGCATTGTCAGTTGAATGCATGTATGTACATTTATTGTTAAGTAGCCAAATCAGTCGTAAAAATACTGAAAGGTTGGCGAAACTAAAATGTGGGATATGAATAACGTGACCATTTATTTTTTGGCAAAAAGCGGCGGGTTTTTTGAAGCTAAAAGCGGGCTTGTTTTGGCGGGTTTTCGGGTTTCCCAAAAGTATATTCTGACCTGAAAAATGTTCGCGCAAAATAGTAGAAACAGTTTATTTCACGTATTGTCACGTAAAATCGAATATAATTCTTTAAAAATAAACGTCATCAGTTTTTTTTAATACATATACGGAAACACGGCTTCCAAATCTGGCGCAAGCGTTGCATATTTTTGAATTTTAGGATTTTTCGACATCTCGGAGTTGGTGTGTCTCTCTTTATCTTTATAAATTTTACCGTCGTATTTACAGCGAATGTCAATGAATAACATTGGTTGTTTCTTTGACGCATTTGTCATGACATTTGCAATTTTCGCGCACTTATACCAACTGAAGTTGTCCATCAGGGTTGTTCATTTTTTTTTTAATATTTAATTAAAAAAATCTTCAAAAGTAGTGAAAAAAGGACTATAGAAAATTCTTAAGAGAATTAAATTCCGATTTTGTATCAAAAAGAGGGAAAAGGGTTGTGGTGGCGGGTGGAGGGTTTTTAGGTAAAAAGAGGGTAAAACCCGCCAAAAGCGGGTGAAATGGTCACATTAGATATGAACCAAGGAATTCTTCCATTTGGCGCCTGAATAGCAATTCAAAAAGGTCACCCGATCTTTACAATTATGCAAACCGGAACTTATATTGGGTACATACGATTATGAAATATTTACGACATAGTTTGGGCTGAAAAGTGCTGTGCTGGACATTGGCCCAGCATATATGCCACCGTCTCAAGTTGTATTCAAGACATAATTTGGAAACATCTTCCTCTTGAAGTTCCTTCTTCTTATAGTTATAAATACCTGAACTTACCATACCCTGTGAGTATCGGTACTACCCCATTTGAGTGTTCCTCACTTTTTGCCTAGGACTTCTTCTTCTCGTTTGAAAGAGCCATTTTAACTTGCTTACAATGTTTAACTTCTGACCACCGGCGAATGGTTCTCGATCAAACAAGACTAATTCCTATTTTGCAAAAGTGCCATTCACCCAAGCCATATGTCAGCCCATTTTGGGCTAACTTATTTGCCTCCCACAGTAGTCGCTAGATCAGCCTCGGCTTATACCCAATTGTATGAATGCCTAAATCCAAATATGGTAGCGGGAGTTCGTCTATGTCCAAAATCAATCTCCAATGTACAGTGGCCAGCATAAGTATTTTGACAAAACGAAAGTTAATTCTGCTCTTAATTTGAACTTACTTCATGTAAATTTTGGCATCAATGGAAAGGTCATTTAAATTCCGTTGGAATGATACACAACTTTTCTTAACCCATTGAAAATTTAGAACTTTTGTAAAAGTCTACTTTTTTGACTTTTTTCCTCGGTCCAAAAAAAAAATGTTTTGATGCAAAAACTTTCTTCAAACAAATCTAATAGTGACTGCAAAAAAAAATTTTCAAAAATCTCTTCGCTAATATTTTTTATGATTTTTTGAATGGGATGATATCAGAAAAATTTTGTATGAAAAGCAGGAAAAAGTTAGCCACTTAGTAATTTTTAGCAATTTTCAAAAAATCATAAAAAATATTACCGAAAAAATTTTTGAAATTTTTTTTGCAGTCACTATTAGAATTGTTTGTAAAAACTTTTTGCATCAAAACATTTTTTTGTTGACCGAGGAAAAGAGTCAAAAAGTAGACATTCACAAAAATTGTAAATTCTAAAATTTTTAAATGGGTACTTAATGGGTTAAGGAAAGTTTTGTATCATTCAAACGGAATTTAAATGACCTTTCCAGTGGTGCCAAAATTTACATGAAGTAAGTTTCAAATTATGGGAGGAATTAACTTTAGTTTTGTCAAAATACTTGTGCCGGCCACTGTACAATGCTTCTTGCGCTCCATTGAATCAGAGAAGAAGGTTACATTTAATGTAACATCGAATCCCGCTGTTTTGAGAAGCAAAAAAAATTCCCTCCTAACCATTTAGAAATTTTTCTAGACTCCGTCATATCAACCCTATTTGCCTCTCGTTTCCTTGGCTACCCAGGACTGATCTGGCTTGTTGCTTCCATTCGATCCGCGTTTGTTTGTTCCCTAGTTTCAGCCAATATCCCCGTTTGAATCAAAGTCTGATTTTTGATACTGGATCTCTCGAGATGATGAGCCAGAGACTCTCCAAGATTCCTGTTCCCTGCCACAGGATCCTATTGTTGTACTAAAATTGGAGTACACGCTTCCTGTTACTCGCATCATCGATACTCGTCTGCAGCCCTAAGTGGCTAACAGCTAAGAACGATTTGGTCTGCCATCTCCTTGATAGGCATACTTTGCTAAATATGTTACATTCGTGAGAAAGCTGCAAAACATTTTACAGATTTATTTATGACAGTTCCATGTATCTATGGGATACATTTTGTTAACTAAACATCCACTCAAGTTCATATGTGCTGCCGACATGATATCATAAAACAATCGAATGACTAATTCGTTGTTAAATTAAATCCTCCATGAAAATACTAGTAACAAATTTAAATACCCCACTCACGATTGACCCACTTAAAAGGTGGGCTTGAATGCTTGAATCTAGTTTCCACATACCATTATAGTGCATTGGTATTGATGTAAAAAAATCTCATTTTGAATATTTGCGTCTTGTTGAAATGCAAATGAATTGATGCCGTCCAAAAATATGCGTCATATCAAAGTCTTTGGCAGTGGTACAACGGTGCTGTGCGGAGCAGTAGATTCAACAAAACGCGTGTATAATTAATAAACAATTTCGAGTTTGTTTACCTTCGCATTTCCACACCAAATAAATTTTTCAATCAGACACACACTGGGACACAACACACCGCAGATCACACTGGCTATAGCGATAGTACCGCCAAGAAAATTGTATCTAGTTCTTGTAAATATCTCATCCTGTTTGGCACTTCGAAAGCGACCTGAAAACATCGATATGCGAACAAGTCGCCAATCTCATGATGCGGCACGGCGCGCGGCGGCGCTTCTTTTTATGTGCGAGGTGAATTGAAAGTATAAGTTTTCATAAGACGCATGTTTAGCTGTCAGCGTTATCATGTTCTAATTAGATGGGACGATACGAATGAGTTGTGAGAAGTGAACATCCTGCGGCGATTCTGTGGGCCTTTTGGATGAGCCAGAACAGCTGGAATTAGTTAATTGCCAGACAAACCATCGAGAGAGTGAAAGCCCCCCTCAACTGAACTAGTACCTTTGAACTGGAATTCAGTCATTTTGTAGGTAACTAAAAACTGTGGGAAAACATCTCACAGGGGGACTTACCATTTAGGTGGATTATTAACGTGATTCATTGTTATATCAGAACCGGTAATGTTGGTATAGTTCCTCAACTACGCACTGAAAGATATAGTTTCTCTGAGATTTTGAAACGATGGAAAGGGTCAGGAAATATAATTTAAATTAGCCTAGAGCATTCCATTAATTCTTAGATCTCACGAAACTAATCAACTGTAACAAGATCTGAAGAGAGCCCTCTTTTGATGAAGAGAGCCCTCTTTTAATGAATTTCAGTTCCAAAGAGAGCTGAAGCAAGAGAGAAGGTTTCGATGAAAATTGTAATTTTTATCAAATGCCAGAAGGTTGACTGTAAAGATTGCATCCCTTCTACAAACTAGAAAGAACTTGCAGTTGTATAGGTTAGGTACTAACAGACCTGCCTGACTTCGCTCGAGTATTTTATTAATAAAGAATATAACATAAATACTTACTTACTTTAGAGACAGACTGAACATTTTTCGAAGAACATTTCCCTCAAAACGTTTTCACCTGCATTCTATAAGGTCCTTGCCTCTGTACCTTAGAGCAAAACCAGGACGGTTAAGTTTTTGTACAATTTCTCCTTGGTTCTGTTCTGTTTCTTCTTAGATGCCTTCTTAGCATGAAGAAACAGCAATGGGTAAGAGTGATTCTTTGCTTGATCTCTGCGGAGATGCCCAAGTCGCCGAAGTTGAGAGTCCTTTATCGATGGTAGCATATATATTTCGCACTGTCCTCATAACATAAATTCAGTTCGTAAAAATTTTAGGTTATTTAATTTATTTTATTTAATCTTATCTGAAGAAAGCTATACAAAACAAAGAATGATAATCAGTTTTAGCTTCAAAACGGTTTCTGCTTTACTGAAAACAGTCAGTAGTGACAATAGTGACTGTAGTGACCCCCCTGTGCTGGAATCCCTTACTCCAAAAGACTCTGAGAGAAAATCTCCCATATTTAAATTTGGTGTTATTAATTCTGTCGCGCGACAGACTGAGATACGTATGGGGGGGCATGCTGCCCCTTCAACCCCCTGCTTGGGTTTACTGTCAGATTTGCGGTATATGTGCGAAATTGGGTATATGCAAAGTTTATATTATGTTGTTTGCTTAATTTTACTGCCAAAACTACGCGTTTAAAAAACGGATAGATTCTAAACGAACAGGGGATTTTAACGAGGGATTTAATAAGTATTTATGTAAATGGGAGATTTTGGCATAGGGGATTTCGTCCCGGAAGATTTTGGAAAAAGAGATAAAAAAAATGAGAGATTATGTCCAATAAGGAATTTTGGAAAAGGAGATAACGTAGGGATCCCGAAGTAGATACAAGCTCGCTGCTTTTTAAGTACTCTATGGCCACCAAATGTACCTGCGAATTCTGATAAACCTCAATTCTGTCAGTTTATAGATTTTCGACAGAGGTGCAATCTTAGCAACCTCTCGGCTGGTATGTCACTTTGAATTTGTCAAACTTTCATTGAACGATTTTCAGACTATTGGCAAGTTGGCTCCTTTCCCATATCATCCAGTTTATCTTCCTTTGACAGAGGTATATGTGTATCTGCTAGTGTGTTTAAAGCCCATTCCCGTTTATTTACTTACAAGTAGCAACAGGTAATCCAACAATCCATTAACTCGTCGCAAGTGCCTTGAATTACAATTATACTCCATGGTCGGGTTGTTTAGTGTTTTGTCATTAAAGAACACATGTACGCTGCAATCTCAAAGTCATGAGAAATTACCCATATGAACCCAGACCTACGCCCTAGAGAAGATTTACGTCTGCAGCGGCAGCCTCATAAATAAAATGTCCTATCCTCGTACGGTAATCTATTTATAATTAACTGGAAATCCCATCAAATTTCCAGCTACGTGATGTAATAAATAAAAACAAAAATCAGAACCCCTTTCGAGAGATAATCCATCCGACAATCTAAATCTCGATTATACCACAAAGCTAGAGGTTCGGCAGTCGGCACGCATGCGCATTCACCTAGCATGCGTTGACCTCTCTCTGCCAAGTGCCACACTGATCGGATCACAATCCTTTTTTATGACCCTCGTCTTACTTTTTTTTTATATACGGCTTAAGGTCGGTCTGTCTCCATTGCTAAATCAAGATGAGAGGCGCAAGCGCAACTGTAACAATTACAAAGCTTCAATTGTCGTTTTGTTCTTGTTCACCGCCATCATCCGATCATCGTCATACAGAGTCGTGATCATCTTCATCTTTGTCAGTTCTTGTGCGACTTCAGCATCAGCTTCAGCTGCGACGCGAGATCTCCTCCTCTTCCTTTGTGTGTGACCAGAGACCAGACCACAAAGATTAAGTGAAAAAGATAAAACAAAAACAAACGAAAAAACACCAAACAAAAAAGTAACAAATGAGCGGAGAACCCGAAGAGACATTATCCGTTCATTTGCAATAATTTCCGAGGCGCGGATCCCATATTCTCGTGTGGATATCTGTATATTTATTTGTATATGAAATTACCTGCACTTATAGCACAGTGTACAGTTTATTATCATTATTGTGGTGGCGCGAGTGCTATGCTGGTACGGTGTGCCACGATGAACACCTGAGGCCCAGTCGGACTCGTTAGACTGCTCTCCATAAGTGAAGAGAGGCGAACACAACGAAAAAGTCAAAATGAATGTAACAAAAAAAAAAAACAGAAAACCTTCCAAGCTTAGGCAATTGCCGCAACCGGCAAAAGGAAACAAATCAAAAACGGCTAAGGAACCTGAGTTTAACTCGGACTGTGTACAGTGTGTTCGAAACATAAATGGACTTAATGAATGTTAATATTTCCATTTAAGATTAATGCAGTCATATAAGGTTGCGGAGTAGTTGCGGATCTCACTTTATTACTACTTTTCTTTTGAGAAAAAAGAATGTTGTATGTCAGGATACTTGACTTCCTCTGGGGTCATCAGTAGTGGTGGTGGTGGATGAACTTGTGTGACTTCTCTAAGCCGGGTTCACATCAAGTGAGGTCATGTCATTGCACAAGCTTGATTGAAGTTTGGCACAGAAGTAGTGCAACCAAAATGGGATTGGATATAGTTTTGACGGAAATAACCTCAATTGCATAAAGTCCTTTTGGGCCGTTTTTAAGAGACCTGTAGGCATATTTTGGATCCCATAATTTTATTGTTTTGAATAAAACTTTCAATTTCGCTTTGAACTGCCTATTGTTGTAATGACCTAATAAATTGAGTATCCTTGCAAATAGTATATTGATGGGATCCCTACGTTATCTCCTTTTCCAAAATCCCTTATTGGACATAATCTCTCATTTTTTTCTTCTCTTTTTCCAAAATCTCCCGCGACGAAATCCCCTATGCCAAAATCTCCCACAAGCAAACTATACCTACTCTGCAGTCTGCATATACCCAACCTTGCATCTACTCCAAATCGTACAGTGATGACTAGCAGGGGGGTTGCAGGGGAGCCTCCATACTTATGGGGGTGTCGCGGCGGTAGAAGTAATAACACCAAATCTAAAAATATGGGATTTTGTCCCGTGAGGATATTCTCTTATAGGGTCTTTTGGAGTAAGGGATTTCAGCACAGGGGATTTTGGAAAAGGAGATTTTATCACCAACCCTATATGTGTGGCATATACTCCAGAATGCTTTTCGCCCCGAAATGGTGGGCGAAAAGCGTTCATCAGTAGATGAACCACCATATCTGCCTAGACAACTATGAAAACTCTCAAATTTATTTACCAATAGCCCATTGGGTCAAATTTATTTTGACAATGTAATTGAACAATTAGTCCTAACCGAGAAGCACTATAAGATGGCTCTACCTATACATATAAGACTCTCCCCATCGCACTACAGACCAATGAAGCAAAAGAATTATGTCAGCGAAGGCACATGAAAATGTCATTGGTAACGTTTCTATTGATTTCGGGTTCCGTTTGCGTCAACAGACTTTGGGCGGCAACGGTCGGAAAAATGTGCATCGTTTGTCTCAGATGACTATAGGGCATATATAGAGTGAATGGAGTAGAGAAAGACACCAATTTACATGGTGCACACATGTAAAAGGTGATCTCAAACCACTTGGTTTACATGTAGTTAGTCAAAGAGCCCTCCAAAAAGGAAGTCCACCTTGTACTAAGGGTTTAACGCCGGCCGTTCAATAGTCTGCAGAAGTACGGTCATGGCCGCTCTAAATTCTCTGCACCAACTGTGACTCTACGACAGTAGTAGGTATGTTCCCTTGTGTCTTTATATAGGCAGTGACCAGACATGATTGCTATTCTCAAGTTTGCCCTGCTTATTTTAAGGAGTTATTTGGTTCTCTTGTGGTTCTCTTCTGCTTGGAAGACATGCCCTCTGTCAGTCACAATATAACCATTTTTTTTTTTTTTTGTTATGTTTATCAGAGTTTCAGAGGACGGGCTTGCCTTGAGGTGTTAGTTAGCCTCTGCCGGTTCCCAGATGTAATGTGTAGGCTACGCATCCAATTTCCGAAAATGACCACTTTTCACATTTTGGCATTAAAATTGCTAAGCACGATTTTAATGTCTTAGGGCATTGCTTATAAAGGTCTTCTCCAGAAGTTTTCTTTATTTTCAGAATGCATCGGAAAAACAGGATCCTTATGGTGGACCACACTCACCGCATCAATGGACGTAATCTTAATCGCATTCGCATCCCTCTGTGCACATAAAGGGTGATTTTTTAAGTGTCTCGGTCTCGTTTAAAAAAAAAAAACGAAATTTTATTTCGTGTAAATGTTGACCGCGACTACGCCTCAAGTGCGGTCCATCCGGAATGTCCAATTTTGGCATACTTTTTCCAACATATCGACTGGTATCTCACCAACAACACGAGTTATGTTGTCTTCCAATGCGGCAATAGTTGCTGGCTTATCCGTACAGACGAGAGACTCCACACATCCCCACAAAAAATAGTCCAGTGGCGTCAAGACCTATAGGCGGCCAATTCACAGGTCCAATACGTGAGATGAATTGCTCACCAAATTCACCTCGCAATATGTCCATGGATTCGTGTGCTATGTGGCATGTCCCTCCAGCTCTTCAATTGACCGTAACGTTGTTGCCATTATCATCTTTGAAGAAATATGGCCCAAGGATGCCACCGGCACATAAACTACACCAAACGGTACTTTTTTGTGGATGAATTGGCTTGGCAGTTCTTGCAATGCTTCTGGTTACTCAGCAAACCTTATACGGCAATTTTGATTATTATCTAACGTAGCCTGCTCAGTAGGACGATTACGACTATACGATGAACGAAGTGATCTTAGAACATTTTTTTACTGAGCACGATTTTTGTTAATAATAAAATTCAATAATTTGCAAACGTTGTTCGGGCGTATGTCTTAGTCTATCCATAATGAAATGGCAATGCTAACTGAGCACTTTTTACTTTGACATGTGTAAAGAATCACGCGTGAACTGTCATAAAAATCAGACTGAAAAACCAAACAGCAAACAAATCACCCTTTATATACTGTAGGAGTAAGGCTTAGAGAGTCTAAATGATGATAAAACATACCTTATAAACTAGCCTCCGTCTTTCAGGCGGAGATAGCTGCTATAAACCAAGCTGCAAGGTATGAAGAGACGCCATAAGCGAAGTCTGTCGTAAAACAAAGTGTCGTAAATTAATTTAAGGAATTTTTAGACGAAATACTATATTCCAATACAGAATGAATTCGTCCCAAAAATAGAAACTCACACAAACGAATGGTTGAGAGAAGCTAGGCTTAGGGTGTCTACCTGCCTGTTGCGCCACCTATTTATTTATTTAATATATAGTCTTTACGAACACTTTCAAGGAAGATCGACGTTGAAGCCTTCAGTAAAACAAACCTACTCTGGGCCAATCGCAATACATATACAAATACATACATACTTAAACGGTGTCACCATAAAACAAAACACAACTCTCACATTCTTGCGCTCTTTGCAATTCTCAAGAAATATTTCAAAAGACCGATAACCTGTAGCATATCTCGCATCTGATGGTAAAAATCCACAGAAATGTGTTAAGCTGCCCATTTACTTGTCACCAGTCAGGCTGTCGAGATTGGACAATCCTTGTAGATAGACCGGGTCTACCCCGATATGTCGAAAAAAAAATCTCGAAAGCAAAAATCTCGAATGTAAAAATCTGGATTCTATTTACAAATCCATAGGAACGTGAATTAAATGAAATAGACTTGGCAGCATCGAATTTTTAAATTCAGCTACTGATGCATACGAGGAAAAAAGAGACGGGGAATTATTTGTCGTCTGTGTACTCTCGTATTTTTCCTCGCATTGACAGCAACCGCTGCAAATTGAATTCTGCACATCTATTTCATCTGCAGTACTGCTTGCAGTGAAGCATTCAGAATTTCTGCACATGTGTTTTGGACATAATACCTAGTTGCTTCAAAAAGTTAATGGGTTTCAGCTTTGATAATCTCATTACATTTATGGCATTAACTCTAGAGCCAAAGTATCTGCAAACACCTGACTAATTTACTACAGCTCACAAAGATTGTATTTAGAATCAAACTCGGCAGATCAAACATTACCTAACGTGGAAGTCCGTGCGTGAGCTGCAAAAGCTTTCCATGCCTCCTTGAGCATACTCGCTGTATCAATTTTCGCGCGGACTCTTGAGGCAGAAGCTGCTTGAGAAAAACATACATCCGTTTTGTTTTGCCGGGCCATAAATGCCATTGGATCTGCGTCCTGTATATCTTTACTAAAGGTCGAAGATTCTCCGTGATCAAACCCCATGGTGTATGAATCTAAAATTAAACTTCCATGCAGTGGTTATACCACCATATTCGCTATGTGAGCTATACCTTAGCAGTTTTCGTCAAAAGTCCCATATAATTTAACAACCTCATCATTATACGTTGCTTCAAAGGTAAGCAATAACCCCAATCACTTCAACTCACACACGTGCCGTCGACTGTTGTAATAATTGAAATAAAAAAAAACGCACATTTTACATTTTTCTTCAATTTTCTTTTCCGCCTGAAACATTATAAGTGTGACCCAATAAATTACCAAAAAAAATCCCGTGTCACCATAAATCAATTTCCCAACTTCCAAAAAATTCATTTATCAGCACTCATGCATTTATTGCTAATAATGCAATTTAGCAAATTTTTTGCGTGTCACTTGTAATAATTTACTTAAATTTCGCACTATAAAAGGCATATGCATTTTCAATGGTATTCATCAGTTACATCAAGTTCTTCAACTTTGCAACAAGTATCCTACTCAAATTTCAAAAATGAAATTCTTCGCTTGTTTGTTCGCTTTGGCTGCCATCGCCTGCAGCGCATCAGCCGATAAGGCCGACCCAAAGGAAGGACTTGTGGGATCATCCTATGGAGCACCAGCACCTTCCTATGGAGCACCAGCACCTTCCTATGGAGCACCAGCACCTTCTTATGGAGCACCTTCCTATGCTCCACCACCGTGCCCAAAGAACTACTTGTTCAGCTGTCAACCAAATCTGGCTCCAGTGCCATGCGCCCCCGGTTATGGTGGCCCTTCAGGCGCCTACTCCGAGCATATTCCACAGTATGCTTTCCCACAATACGCTGGACGTCCACGGTATTGAGAGGCATTCGCTTTGGACTGATGGAGTATATATGGATCCTGGCTTGTTTTCTGTTTATTTATTTACTTTTGTTTTTATGAAATAAACTTTTACTTTTGCGGACTTTAATTTTTTTAATTTTTTTTAACTCGTTCTTTTTTATTGGTTTTCGAAAGGTGCTATTAGAGTTGGTTGTGACTTTCTTGTGGTTCGATCCATTTTCATGGCAGTCAAGGGAAGTCAATTCATATAAAACGACTGAGGGTGTTTGGCAAAAATATACATATTGGCCAGAGATAGAGACTGTTGCGAGTGACAGGGGCGAATAGGAACCTTTTAAATACAAGGTGGACAAAATAAATGTTGTTTTTTAAGGTGAATTCCTTTTTATTTGTTTTAAATATTTTAAAGCAGTCATTGCTATTTATGATTCTAATATTGAAAAAGAGTATCCCCTAGAAGAGTCTAGATTCACAAGCAAAGAATTGTCAACGAATCTCGGGCTGTATTTATGGGCAGTATAGCACCATCTTATTGAACCACATACGGCCGCGGGGTAGGTTACTTAACTACGGAATGGGTCTTCAAAATATAGAGAGCCCAATAATTTGTCTGTCGATATACCACACCGAATCGTAATTCTAGATGCATCTGTGGCACCCAAATTATTCGCGGGTTTTCCACATCCCAGAAAGACATATTTGGTTTAATCTCGGAGCCATTTTGGGGAAAATGCGCTTTGCCTGTCATAACAAAGCGTGTCGGACAAGAATAAGAGTCTTATGGGGTCTCTGACAAGCAGTTGTTGATTTGATTTGATACCATTTTGTATTGAAAACAGTGCGAAATCCCTTCTTAAAATTCTTCACAAGAATGTTTAGTTGGAATAAGCCCCATTTGATCGGCGTCGAAAGGGTGTTGGGCTATGCGAGTAATGTTGTCTTGGGAACGTTCGGACATTACCTAGTCTGCCAGTTTCTATAGATACGATCTGTCACAGTTCGTTCTTGAAACGGGCTACAAAATGCAATATGACATCTATAGACGGGGCATCTTTTATATTTTAAAGTGATTGTAAAATTGTCTCTGTGTCCTTAAAATTCAAAAGTTCTTCGGAATAAGCATTCGGAAATTCGGAAAAATCAAATCTAGCCTTAATATTAACCTCCCACGCAAGACAGGACTGTAAAACGGTTCTTAATACGATTATGACAAACATCCATGTAATGATCATTAAAAATTCAATGGCATTATCAGTTTTTTCTGTAGTTTTTTTTTAAATAATTAATATTATTCAAAAGTTTGCACGAAAACTGCTCTAGCGATTTTAGTTGAGTTAACTTAAATGTGTACTATACAGGGTGGGTCAAATACAAGTTTATTTTTAAAAAAGCAATAAAATGAACGAAATACATTTTTTCCATGTATTATGGCTTTATTAGTAAGAGCAAACATTCCCATCATTAATTATAGAACACCATGTCGTTCAAGTGGCTCCCTCGGCTGGCTTCGCAGTAGCGCATTCTGTCACTCCAATTTTCCAAGACCTTGTTGATGGTTTCGGGTTGTAGCTCACGGATTACTTGGATGATATTGGCCTTAAGTGTTTGAATCGTTTCCGGATTGTTGGAATAACATCGGTCCTTCACGGTTCCCCACAAAAAAAGTCCAAAGGGATCAAATCGCAGCTCCGAGGCGGCCAATTGATGACATCGAAAAGTCAGCTGATAACACGATTTGGGAATTTGGTGAAAGATCGATTGTGGCATGGGCCCTGTGGCACGGCGCGCCATTCTGCATGAACCAGAGGTCGTCCAAATCCATGTCTGCATTTTCAATAAAAAAAAGTCGGTTAACATGGCTCTGTAACGCCCAACGTTGTTCCCAGCCTCATTTTTGAAGAAAAATGGTCCAATAATGCCACCACTCCACAATCCGCACCAAACTATCACCCTCTGTGGATGCATTTGGCTTCTCGACACTGCGGCAATTTTGTTTGTTAACGTAGCCGCCGTTGTCTAATTCAAGCTGCTCTAAGGCGTAAACTGCGAAGCGATAACGAAGCGCATGGTCGTAATTGCAGGCGTATTGGGTGCAGGCGTGGTGGTTCATTTCGGCCAAAACTTATTTTCAAAAAACGCACTGTTTGGGCTACATAGCACTCACTTTGGAAATAAGTTTTCAAGCGTAAAGCGATTCATTTCGTTCCGCGGAGGTATGATATAATATATAAAAATAACCTATGAGTTAAAAAGAAACCACCCTACATGACAATGACTGTGTACATATCTACTAAATTTTTTAACAAGCGAAAACGCATATTTGCAGTGAATTAAGTACTCTGCATGGAAGTCTGCTTTCTTTGGTTTAAAAATCTGTTCCTTTCTCTAAAATCGCATTTTAGACTTCGATCATAACTTATACATATGATGAATGTGTAATATTTTGGCATTTAGTTATTCAGACTTGAGTATAGGTAACAAAATTGAATAAAACAATATTTTGTATTTTTTTTTTGTTTTAGCATTGCCAATTTAGGCTACTGTTCCAGCCAAACTTGTAACGATTAAGAAAGTTTCATGCGACTCAGTCATGAACACACTTTTTTTTATCGAAATCGTTGCTTTTCAGATTTTTGAAAATTTCATGTATGCCTTTTGGTCTCTTCATTCAGTTGCAATTGCAACTCTTCGTGTACCTAATTAATAGTTGAGGCGGTTGGTACGATAATTGCCTTGACACACTGTACTTGAATTATTTTTTTGCTCTTGCTCACAATATCGATTGAATATTTTGAAAGATCGATTCAATAGATTTATTTACCGATATAAAAGCTTCTTTGTTACACTTAAAAATGTTTCAACCAAAACAAATGTTTGGTTCTTGCGAAAGAAGTTGGAAGTCAAATCAATCGGTACGAATTCAAATATAAAACCGAACTCTTGTCCCTAAGGAGAGGAGCAGCGCACCCCAATTTAGATTTGTTTTTTGTCTTTACATCTATTAAAATTGATGATGAAAGCGAACACTGTATATGCATGGAACATTTAATTGAAATCAATTGAAAGGTAGACCAGAAATGACAGTATTGGGCAATTATAACTGTACGTGTACATTATGTTGTAGACGTAGAGGCGAATAATAATATTGTAACTGATCGATTTATAATTCGAAATTTAGTACTTTACTACTCGTAGCACGTATTAGGGGTCATAAATCAAAATTAAGATCAATTAAACTAGGTATAATATAAATTTCTAAGAGCATCAAATTACAGCTTTCTCATATTTGGCTGTCACGGGCGGCGCAGTACTTATACCTCTACTACATATAAATAATTTCCAGTGTTCACCAAACTGACAATAGCTTAATTTTCCACACAAAGCTTCGATATATTTTTAGGTAGACATAATTATTTTTAATAAGTCCCCGTCAATTAAAATAAAACTCTTTTGTCAGTCCGGAAATTCCTGCTGTCTGATAAGACAAAAATTGCTAAACTCTATTTCTTTCAATTGAGATGAATAAATTACAAAAAAAATCATACTCTTCGACAATAATGAAGGATCCAGCATTCGGGTTCAAAAGTCAATTTCCGATAAACCTCTGGCTTGTTGCAGACTTAACCACACAATGTAGTTTCAAGTTACGAAGGTCAAATAAAGAAATTATGAATTATCTGCAGCAATAATTTTTGCTGGACATTTTTGAGGGCGGTTTCACCAAAAAAATAAAGGAGTATAATAATTTATGAGTTTATAAAATTATAATGACAGTCCAATTGAATTAAATTTGAGATCAGCAACAAATAAGAGAAAGATTCATGGAGACCGGCCGGCATGCATCAGTCTTCCTCCTCATGCTTAACACGTGCGCTTAAAATTGAAAGTGGTTTCACCTCTTAGTTTTATTAATTAATATTAATGACTGAAATAAATTTGAATAATTAAAACTTTACAATTTCGTTTTCTTTTTCTTTTCATTTACAGCTCACCGACGAAGTGGTGCGTAAAAAGTCCGAATATCAAAAACATTTAGAGGGGTACAAAGCGCTGAGGACAAGGTTCGAGGAGCATTATATTAAATGTGAGTAAATGTTATTAAAAATCGAAAATATGAAAATTTCTGATACAAAATTTTGTCTTAGAATTATTTTTACGAGGGCTTTATAAGCGGTGTTTTTTAGAAGTTTGTTTTTAAAATTGGCAACACTTTTTCTAGATACAACTAACTTGACAGCTAACAGTTGATTTGTGCTCATTTTGATTTGTCATTTCACCATGAGCAGCCTATCGTTTGCCATTTTAACATGAGTATAGGCTATAAACTTAAAATACTGGCCGGTTCACTCTTTGAGTCAGCAAACCACGGAGCGAATGCGTTCTCTTAGATGAATTTATTGCAAAGATTGATATCTACATTTTATTTGGAAATAGAGAGAAATAACGTCATTTTATCTTATCTTTATTATATATAATTCTTCTGTACGTGTTTGTAACCGAACTCCTCCTAAACCGCTGGACCGATTTTAATGAAATTTTGTGTGTGTGTTTGAATGGGTCTAAGGAGGGTTTAGATTCACAATTGGACCCGGTAGGTGGCTCTGCGATCCGATTTCACAAAATTTCAAAAAATTTCAAAAAATAAAACGGCCGCAGAACAATTGACGGACAATGAAAATGTACGAGCAGGCAAAACAACGTTTGCCGGGTCCGCTAGTATTTTATATTTTTATACTTTTTTGTTTAACCTACCCTACCGCTTTTTCAATTCTCAAATTGAATGCCATGCCAAGAAACACGTCCTCCAGATGTTCGGAGTTTGTTCTTTCGCGAGTGTTTTTGCAAAGCCAGAGATTTTTCCATTAGCACTCTCCGCGACTTTAGCATTTCGTACAGTGCATATTATTTCGCCTGGGTTTTTCAGATGAACTCGCCGGCGAACTAAACCATCTTCCGGGTATGTCGAAGCGAACAAAATGCGAATCGCCTGGTTTGCTGAGTAGTTACTTACTATTTCGATAACTGGAACTTCTCCTTCTTCAAATATAGGTACTGCATCCGAAAATAGGTATCGGCGTACAGTTGACCGGTTTTCGAGTCTCAGAACTTGAAATCCCCTGAGACTTGTTGAAGTCTTCTGACTTCTGGTGAATCGCGGAATCAATTATAGCTAGTTTGTGTTCGAATTGTCAAAAAAATTATCAAACCATTATATACTGATAATTTGGCTGATTATCTTCACTCCGAAAATGCTGGATGGCGCCACGATGAAAAAAAATAAATAGGTGGCGCAACAGGCGGTAGACACCCTAGGCCTAGCTTCTCGCAACCATTCGTTTGTGTGAGTTTCTATTTTTGGGACGAATGGAAGGGACCTACAATTTTATGCCGATTCCGAACGGCTGAATTGAGAAGCTTTTTCAGGACAGTTATACTCTCGGATGTTTGTCAGACGTTCGCGAGAGGTGGCGCAGTAGAAAAAACACTAAGATGTAATTTGTGTTTTTCCGGGGATCGAACCTGGGATCCCTCGCACAGCAGTCCAGCACACTAACCACTGCGCTACTGCGCCCACCACGATGAGTTCTTGGAATATTTGAAGTATGTTGGTACTTATAATATGTATTTAAAAAAAAACTTGTCGGCTGCAGTTTTTTTTAACCTGTCGCTTGTTTTTCGATACACTTACAAAAGTTAGTATCTGTCTTGGCTGGCATAATTCCCATCGCTCTAGAACATAAGGGTTTCTAATGTAGCAGTTAATACTTCCTTGCTCTCGGTCTTTGGCATTCTTATTTCCTTTTCCATGCAACTTTGAATATTTAATCTAAATTTATTTATACTTTTTAGGTGGTCGTGGTGGTCGTAAACTGGACGATGTGCGTGATAAATATCAAAAAGCCTGCCGTAAACTACATTTAACACACAATGAGTACGTTCTCTCGATAACCGAAGCCGTAGAGGTGGAAAAAGATTTTCGAACCGTACTATTGCCAGGCCTGCTAGAACATCAGCAATCCGTACAGGAAAGCTTTATCCTATTATGGTGAGTAAACCCGTTTTCTACAATCAAAGTCTCAATTCATTCTAATTCATAATTTCCTTTCCTTCCTTCTTTTAGGAAAAACATCCTGCAAGAAGCCAGTCAACATGGTGACCTAACATCAGATAAATTCAAAGAAATCCAAAGGCGTATTGACAATGTGATAAATAATATTAATCCCAACGAAGAGTACAGAGAATTCACCGAGAAGCATAAGCAAGTCCCTAAAGTCCAAAAACTAGAAAGTCATTCTAAATATCAATCATTCCTCAGGACCTCACCCACCAGCCCAATAGTCTTCCAATTCGATGAGACACTAATCGAAGACATACCCGGTAAATTGCAATCGAATACACTGACTGTAGACAATCTGACCGTGGATTGGCTACGATCACGACTGAATGATCTCGAAGTATCGGTCAAAGAATGTCAAGAGAAACAAATGAAAATGATTGGGGATCTGAATGGAGGATCACCAGTTGCGAATGGTGTTAATGGCATGACGAACAAGGATAGTCAAAAGTATGTTTTGGAGATACATATCTTCTATTTTCTTATTTTTATTAATTTATTTTCTACAGTAGGAACTCAAAGGACCTCAATTCGCTGCGATGTCAAGAGAAACAGAAACAAAAACTTCTGGACATGATCAAGTGTGCATTGAGTGAGGTTGGCTGTGAAGAATTACCTTCAGGATGTGACGATCACTTGAATGTCGATCAGACATTTATTGAAAATTCGTTTAACAATGATAATCAGGTTGGTTGACAGCGATTACGTTGGTGAAGGATTATTTTATTGTACTATGCTGTATTTGGGTTATGGGTTAGTCTTAAGTTAATCGTAGAGTAGAAAGCTCTGTTGGAGTAATTGTCGAATTTTTGATTGAGTAGATCGATTGGTATCAAAAATAAATACCAAAGGAGTGCAGTACATTCGCTTTTCAGTCGACCACTTCTGCAAAGATACAATCTCAACCTTCTTATCGATAGTATCGGCTGTAGGTTGTTTCAAAGCTTGAGAAGTATGAAAAACGTCCATTTTGCGGACCCTATGCTTATATGGCCGAATGACATTTTTTTGCAACACGATTGCAACATCTTGGCAAAGACTTTCACGATGGGACTTAAAAGTGATTTAGCTATATAAATGTAGTTCAACCATAATCTCTGGTATCCTCTTTGAACAGGCACAATAACCCCCTTTTAATAACACGAAGAACCTTTGTAGTCTCGCTTTCCACTCAAACCCTAAGCATTTTTGGTTTTCATCCACTCCGACTGATTTGCCACTTTTTTTGGGAGCGTCACAAAGACACGGCTAGAGATGAATGCAATTATTCGGCTTACGAACTTTCTTTCGCCTAACATGCACAAATCGTATATAACATGCACTCAGCGTATATTTCAGTTCCACTTATGGACCGATAGCGTATCGAACTACTTATGTATTGTTTCTGATGGATTCAGTATATATCTCTCCAGAATGGTAGCATCAAGTACATAGAATAAAGAACCTCAGATGAAGGTGATTGTTGTTGTTGACCCGATAACGAATATAGAACTCCCTCTAACCTACAAAATTCACTTCAAAGAGCACTGTATTCCCTTTCATATTGAAGGCTTAGACTATTTAAATAGGCACATTAGCCTGGAAGATCCATTGTAACGCAAGGGCCATAAAGATGTTTAGGCAAGTAAAGTTTATACTTTCCTTCCTACCAGGAGTTGATTTCTTTATTTTTTGGGACCCAGTTGCGACCCCTACTCTAAGGTGTCTTGCCATTGTTGTTGAGGGACTCAGTTGCTCGTGGAATGGAATGTTCTCCCAGTCCCAATGTGAGATATATTTCATGTATTTTCAACTTTTTATAGTAGAATTTTAGGCCCATACGAATTTTATGAACATAAACCCACCATATCGCTGGGGTTTAATTTTGAAGCTTGCTTATCCGTGAGTATGTATAAGATGTGAACGCCTTTAAAATATGCCAGTGTCGTGCATTCTTAAAAGGCGGAGAACTCTGCTTCGATTACTCTTGCACTTTGGCTATCGATATTGAGACATTGTCCATCCAATCCATTTAAGAACCGTCCGTATACTCTTTATAGCATTTTGGCAGTTTGCTGGGTTATAGCTAACCCATGCTTGAGGAACGTTATTTTGGGAGACAGTTTATAATCCCGCAGATCCTATGAAATTGCGAAAGTTCAGAGAACAGATATTCTGGATGCTCAAGCAAAACATTTGATGTGGAATCGTATTCAGTATTGACAAAAGCATCATCTATTATCCTGAAAGACGAAATGTTAAACCTCTTTGCAACCAACTCATTCATCCCAAGGAATCCATGCGCCTTCTTGAGGTTGGAGCCACTGTGTATTCGGAAATAACTCTGTTGAACCAATGTTGGAAAATAAGCGTCATCCTTAAAGCTGAGTTACCTATTTAAAGCAAAGGTACTTCAACCCGAAATAACTTCTCCTGCTGTAATAAAGCAAAGGTTAAAGGCCTCGAATGTTTCTCCCATATTTGGAGCTCGGTCGCAAAACATTCACTTAACTTGATGTACGAGAGCCTTGGAAGTGAACTCGAAGAAAGGTACTTCTATTTTTTTCTCGGTCGTACATTTTTGTACCATCACGTTTGACTAGCAATCCCATACCTATAGTTGGAATGATCTTTTCGAGCTTCTCACAGTTGTCAAGCTAGGCCAGAAAGGCGCTTTAAGATTCCGTAATTCCTTGTTATATTTGGTTAACAGAGATCGATGTAGATCACATGTGCCGGTGCATTTGGCCTGTTAAAAATTCCTCATTTTAGACTTGTGTCCATGATTTTGATGGTACGTTGTGATTTAGCGTCCATTATGGTCTGCCTTGCCAAGTCCCGTGTTTCCTTCCAATGTAGAAAATTCGACAATTACCTACCTTCAACTTATATTTTATTGCCTCCCCAAATTTGTAGCCATATAGTTTAAAATAACATCTGGTGATGGGTTCCCTCTAGTTAATAAATTATTTCTTCTTTATATTTTCTATCTTGCTCTGTAATTCTACTAAAAAAAACCGTCTAATCGCGAAATCAAACGATTAACAACCGCATACGTTAGAATCGCACATCAACCAACGTAAGTATAATGAACGAGCTAATACGTCGCGGTGGTGTGCTCACCCTGCTGCGAGGACCGTTTAAAAGAAAAGCGGCAACACCGCAACCAACCACACCCACGATCCGCACTCGTAATCGTTTCAACAAACAAATGCAGCCACGGTCTCAGAGTCTTGGATCCCTATCGGTAATTACTGCAAGTGATGAATGTAAAACTAACCTAAGGCTGTCGGCCAGTGTGGAAGCAAATAATAATTATGACAGTGATGCCATTGTTGTGTTTAACCCTTTTCCCGATGCGCCCAAACACGTCTCTGCGGCGAGACGCAATTCAATGCTTGGTGTTATTGAAGAGCCCCTTACTAACATTTACTCAGAGCTTGAAGTGAACGATAATCAGTTTGCCCCCATTGGCGTGACCAGTGCCTCCAGTCAACAGAGTGTACAAATCGAAATTAATCACACTGCCGACGATAGTGATCCTGCTCCTCCTCCTCCAACGATAGCGAACGATGAAAGTAACTGCCAACCGGTACAGACAAACAGTTCCATTGATGCCCACTTAGACAAGATCGATGAGATCAATCGATCGTTGGACGATAAACTGAAACGTTCACTGCCGCAGACACGATTTCTTCAAACGACAACCGGTGTAGATCTGGACGCAATCGAATCCAGTCCAGTGGAACACCGGATGTCGGCGAAGGTAATCCAAGAGTGTGCCTCCAAACGTACCTCGTCGTCCTCTTCAGACAGCCAAACAAGGGTGGCGAGAAAGGATTGCTCCTCAACCCCCGTAGGTAAGAAGCGTTCCATGTCGTTCTCACACAAATCCATCAACACCATCCTGAATAACATCAAAGAGTTCAAATTCCCACGAAGTCCTTTATCGCGTATTAACAAAAACCACGCATCGACTGAAGATCGCGAGATCAATGAGATTCTCGAAGGCGTAACGGTGCTAAGTAAAAAACCCGGTTCTGTTGATGATCCCACGGTATCACTGACAGAGCCATCTACCGAGGGCTCCGAGAGTGATGCCACTAGTAAGTCGAAATCGAAAACGCCCAAAATTAAAAAGTCCAAAGCCATCCGCAACACATTCCGATCAAAGTTGATCAGCTTTCAAATGGGAAGACGTGGAAAAACCTGCAAGTCGTGCTTGAAACGTCGCCGGATACATCCGAGCAAGAGCGTTTTCGACTTCGCCAAGGAGTTCAATTTGACCGGTTGGGATGAGGAGGAGTTTTGCGCGTGTCCCGATGATGGCAAACACCTGCACAAGGTATCTGCGGCAACAAACACGGATAATGATCTAATTGAGGGTTCCGGCGAAGAAACAAATGACGACGAGGACGATGTGCTTTCTATAAAGGACCATAAGTATAGCGAACCAAATGTGGCGGGCGTGAGTAATATTATCCATCGATCGGTTAAAGAAATACAGTAAATCGCTAGTTGGCTGCTCTGCTTGTGAAATGCAAATGAAATGTACAAATAATGTTCTTGGTTTGAAAAATTGTTGTTTTTTTTTTTTTGCTTTGATTGCACGATTTTTATTTTGTTGTTATTGTAGATGTTGTAGAACTAAAAATGTTGCTTGTTTCGTTTGTAGCATTGAGAATTTTAAAATGTTTTATAGAATCTAAGCTTTAAGAGCTGATTTAAGTGCATAACTCAAACTCATCTCTATAAGCATATCGAAGCGCTGAAGCTTTGTAGATTCACCCTTCCCAAAAGATGTATTAAAAGAAATGAGAGTCATAAATGAATGGGTTCCTCAATTATCGTAATGTCATTTCTGATTAAAACCACCAAAACGTCATTTTTCGCGAAACAATAAAGGGTGTACCAAATACAAGTTTTTTTTTTTTAAATTGCAATAAAATGAACAAAATTAAATTTTTTTCATGTATTACGGCTTTATTAGTATATAAGAGCAAAAATTCCCATTCCCATTAATTATGGAACACAACGTCGTTCAAGTAGCTGCCTCGGCTGGCTTCGCAGTAGCGCATTGTATCACTCCAATTTTCCAAGACCTTGTTGATGGTTTCGGTTTGTAGCTCACGGATTACTTGGATGATATTGGCCTTAAGTGTTTGAATCGTTTTCGGATTGTTGGAATAACATCGGTCCTTCATGGTTCCCCACAAAAAAGTCCAAAGGGATCAAATCGCAGCTCCGAGGCGGCCAATTGATGAAATCGAAAAGTCAGCCGATTGTGGCATGGGCTGTGTGGCACAGCGCGCCATTCTGCATGAACCAGACGTCGTCCAAATCCATGTCTGCAATTTCAATAAAAAAAAAATCGGTTAACATGGCTCTGTAACGCCCAACGTTGTTCCCAGCCTAATTTTTGAAGAAAAATGGTCCAATGATACCACCACCCTACAATCCGCACCAAACTGTCACTCTCTGTGGATGCATTGTCTTCTCGACAATAACGTGCGGGTTTTTCGAGCCCCAGATGCTGGGAGCCCCAGGTGCTGGGACCTTGTAAACGAAACGGCGGAGACCATGAGTGTTGTACACTAGTACCAGTCTCCCGAACTTTTTGCACACACTTGCGTAGAGCAGGCGCGGTGGGTGCTTCATTTCGGCCAAAACTTCTTTTCAAAAAACGCACTGTTTGGGTTACACAGCACTCACTTTGGAAATAAGTTTTCAATATTTTTCAACGTTTTTCAAGTGTAAAGAGACTCATTTCGTTCCGCGGAGGTATGATACTGACTTTCTGTCAAGATTTCGAGCGGGAAACAGTTGTCTGTGTCAAAATAACCCATGATTTAAAAAGAAACCACTAGATGGCCCACCCTGTACTTGGCTTTTAAGGAGCATGTAACAAAATAATCACTAACGACGAAAAAGGCCCAAATTGTTGCAATGAGAGCTTATGGTCCGAAAACTCTTTTTGTTTTCGAACATTGTAATATTCATATAGTCGCACGAATTTAAGCGATATTAGACAACAATCATCCAAATGTTGAAATCAACGAGTTTTCGAAAATGAATTTCTCAATTAGACTGCCGGAAATTACGCCCGATTTTTTATTATTTTTTTTTTTTTAAGAAATTCATTTTTTCCAAAAAGTTTTGAGGAGAACATGTTTGGAAAAAATGCCAGAAACAATAAAGTTTAGGCTGAACCGAAAATATTGTATTTCTAATTTTAAATGGGTACTCTTAGGCGGTTGCACGAAATAAGGCCCTAATGAAATAAGGCCTCAAAAGCGAAAATGAAATAAGACCCCAAATTTGGGGTGTTATTTCATAATGAAATAATACCCCAATTTCAAATATGAAATAAGGCCCCACTGAGATGAAATAATACCCCAAACAAAAATGAAATAAGGCCCCAAATCTTGACAGTAACCCCAGGCAGGGGGGGCATGGCCCCCTATACGTTTTCGTTTTTCAATTGGGGTCTTATTTCATTTCTTCTTTTGGGGCCTTATTTCATAATGAATCTAACTTAAAGCTGGCTCCCATATTTATATTACAATAACAGTCGTAGTTTTATTCGATTTCCTTACGACCTCTACAATGTTGCTTAGATAAACGTCGCGTAATAATTTACACAACCCTTACTCAGCGGCAACGCAATTCTCCAAAAAATTGTATTTACAATCATTTTTTCGTGGTTACTTTACTAAACGAGGTTGGTGTATAAATAGGTTCGAAAGGTTTGATAAAATATTATAAAAAGTGACAGATGTCAAAACAACAGCACCTATGGTGCTTTACGCAATATCTAAATGTTTAGTTTGAAGTTATCCACGTTTCTGCGTAAGAACATTTTGGGGGAGTCTCTAAAGTTAAGCAGACTCTACAATTTCATATATTAAACATTTTGTCCCGACTGATTGGGGATCAACGCGTTCAAACGGTAAGAGCTATAGGAAGCTGATATTTTGAAACAAATTTACTTTTATGGCCAAAGTGAGCACTTCGAAACGATTTGGGGAAATTCGAACTTTAAAAGGGGGAGTCAAAATTTGTATGGGAAAACTATTATTTTTTTATACCTACTATCGACGAACGCTGTGATCGGTTTCCAGGATTTTTAAGATTTTTGGCATATCAGAACATATAACCACAGAATTTCAGCCCCCATCACCCCCTACATTTTTTTTTTAAAATGAAAAAAAAAAAAAAAAAAAAAAAAAACACATTTCGAATTATGTTCGCTATGTTTCGATATTGGCAGTGCCAACGTTCGGGCTGGACAACATCGAAAGAGCACTGTAATTCAGGTCTTGGACAACTAAAAGAAAAAGTAGTAGGGACACAAACCACTGACACCGCATGTTGTATTAACTTATAACTGCCTATGTATTCAACTGGAAAAAAATTAGATACAAATGTGTTCCTACTTTGCGTTACGACGCTACATAATGTCCTGTGTGAGTCTTTCAACCAATCAAAGCAATTGGATGTGACATAGGGGAAGTGGGGGCAAAACCGCATATTTAGTGTGTGTTCACTTTATAAACCACTAAAAAACCTTTTTTAACGAAAATAAAATCTTTATTCTGGAAGCCTCATATTTCATTTAGGTATTTTGAGAACTATTATAAATAAATATATAACTTAAAAAAAGTTTAATAATTTTTAAAACACATCAACAAAAAAACGGTTATGCCCCCACATGGGGGCAAAACCGCCCTATTGCATTTTAGGGGAAATAGTTTCTCCCTTAGAAATGCAATTCAATTGCAGAAGTCAGAAACATACGTGACATCTTTATCGACTCCTGTACAAGCTTTATGAGCCCACCCTGGACACTTGGTAGATTTAATCCAGCCGACAGTTAGGTTCGATTTTGAAAAAAGTGTTTTGGGTGAAGATGCACTTGCAATCTTCATCAGCAATGTCCTCATGCTCGCTTTCAGCAATATTTATGTTGATACGCCACAGCTTAGTTCTTTTGCCGACTTTAACGACTTGTTTTGCTCTTTTCGATACCGAGCACTGGGTGGTTTTGCCCCTATGCGGTTTTGCCCCCCACGGATCTTACATGAAATAGTAGAAATTTCTCTGAAAAATATTATATTTGAGCCGGCTTTCACTCACTTTTATGAAATTTATATATACGCCTTCCGACAGCTAAAAATAATTTATTAATTATATGAAGTTTTATATTTAAAAAAACTCAACTTAATTTTCACACGAACGATAACGTTTTGACAGAAAAGCACAAAAATGAGCATAATTTTTTGACGTCTTCACCGAGCTATCTTATCTTGGCAGATATGAACTGCCATATCATAAGCCACGTGTTACCATTTAAAGTATTACCAATTGAATTTTTTTTTCATACAAAATAGTACGGAAACGGTTTTGCCCCCACTACCCCTACAGCTTCCAGAACAGAAAATGGAACCACAGAAATTAACTATATTTAAGCAAAAGCTCACCTAATACCTCCCGCTCCTACGACCTTGGCTTGTTCACGGATATGCATTCAGTTAAATAGGTATTCAAAATTTGTAATTTTTCGTATTTTTAAATTTTTATATTTTTCTACCTCCAGATAGTTCTAATTAGTTCTAATCTTGTCATTGACACGTATTGGATATTTCCATAATGAACACATCTCAACCAGCTCCCAACTCAATTAAAGTTAACCTAGTCGGACTGTCACCTGCTAAACAGGTCCAAATTCACCCTAAAACGATCAACATCGCACACAAAAATAAATCATAATATAGAGATGAACGCATGTATTGCAGGCGATACCCACGCTCTCGGATCTCCCCACCTTGAACGTTGTGAATTAAAATTATCTGTTGAGCAACATCCCGAGAGCGGGTTATCCGAAAATAGATACATTTTCTTTCTCTGAGATTGGTTATCTTCATAGCCGGCCCGAGGCACATATAACACATAGTTCCTTGGTCAACTCATTGAATGAGCGCGAACGTTTTCCCTATTGGAAAATTGCCCTCGCTCGAGTCCGCGATCACAGGTTGCGTTTGGAGTTTTTTTTTTCGCCGCCAATTAACGCCAGTACTCTAAAAACTATTTGATTCACTTCTACTCGGGTTGGTAATTTCATTCTTAAAACAAACAAGAAACAAGTGCATTCGCCTGTCGTGGTTCGGAAGTACATAACATCTAGTAAAATAGACTCTCGGAAGTTTTGGAATCTTTGCATTATTGCCAAACAGAAATAGACCAACTGAAAACACCAAATTTCCACATTTACTTTTTGCGTTCGCGTGGGGTTGAGTGAGAAAAGTTTTCTGACGACAAAAATTGGAAAAGCATTTACCGTTTCGCCTACTCCTGTCATAATATATTTTGTATTTGTATTTTATTTTATTAATTTTATTTAATTTATTTTTTGCGATGAACCGGATTTTGAAAACACATTGTGAAATAATTGTACGAAGTGAAAATTAGTTGTTTTGAAAGAAATTTTAAATTTTATTAAAAGTTCATTATAATCCGTCACCAATGACCATGAGTGCATCCGGTGCCAGTAGCAGTAGTTCGTCAAATTTTAATTTTGCACCAAATGGACCCCCGATACCACCAGCAAGGAAGAAGAGACCAAAATCGGTTTTAATGGTTTGTACTTACAATTTGTGTAGTCCGGACTCCGGAGTATCTATACTTGAAAAAAGATGTACCTATCTCAATGAGTGAGTGAGGTTCAATGAATTTCCGTGTTTGTTTTTATTTTATATAGCTGCGCGTTATTCGTTGAATGAGTTCTGCCAATACAAATATTTCGAGTGAGCAAAGTTGCGTTTTAGCAAAAGAAATTTCGGTCTGTCTGGAGAGTAGACACTAGTGCTTTCGAAAGTAATGCAAATACGTATAAAATTCTAACGATATCATGTCATTAATACATACCGCAATGGAATTTTTAATAAAATAAAATGATAAAATCACCAATTGTAGTGATTTTGGGTCCAAAATTTGTATATAGTAGATATATGTTGTTGTTATTGTTGATATATCTAGCTCAATATTCTAAAAAGATATACCTAAAGTGTGTGTTTTTTAAGAAGTCTCGTTTTATGAATGTGCAACACCAGCGAAAACCAATTTGACAATTGACAGATAATGTGGGCTCATTTAGCCTTGCCATTGACATTTATAGACTTACCATTGACATAGTATACATGGACTGCTAATGAAATGTCAGTTCCATACAAACCTGCGAGGAAAAATTAAGCAAACCTAAGCACTAGCCCTTTTGGTTGAGTGCGGCGAAAGTATGAAAACTTTGCGCGCCATTGGTATTTTTTACATAGAACATAGGGCCATCTATTGTAGAAACATTGCAACTGCGCAAAATAACGACTTATTCAAATTTTCAAATTATTTCGAACGTTCTATAACAGATGACACACTCAGCACTCAAACAAAATCGTACCAATTGCTCGATGACATTTGAGTGTTCTCGTTTCTCTCCACCGTGAACCAAAAGAGCTAGTAAGTGCTTATGTTTGCTTCAACGAAAAATTGGCTGCTAGCAGTCCATGTATAGTATGTCAATGAGACTTACGATACACAACTCCAGCTGCTCGAAAAACTAGTCGAAGATTCGACTTCCAAATTACACTTTGTTCTAGGCGAATTTGTTGCGGCGAATATTATGTTCGAGATCATACTTAAAACAGTCGCTCTCGATCACGAAACAGAGCAGACTGTTTCGCGATCGTTATCGTTATCCCTCAACGACTAGTCGCGCTAAGATTTGCTAGAATGTAAAGATTTAATCGACGGTTAACTTTCCTGGTCTTAACTACACTGATATGGACCGATCAGAGGTTACTAGCGAACATGTTTATGTGTTCACACAGTAAAGCCTACAGCCTCATATACGTAACATTCAGGTGACTTATTTCTCTGTACATATTTGGCACAGTTTATAATATCTACTTTCTTGTGGATGGGACGCAAGGTGCTAAAGGTTCCAAAATTATCGCGCATATATTCATCCCACCTAGTTTAGCAGATAAGTCGGTGCATGCTTCTTACTAAGTCATCTCCCTCTGCATTTAGAAGCTATCCAGTAGAAGTGTTTTTTCCACCTCCGCGGGACCGACTATGTGAATGTACTACCGCTACCGTATTACCATGCTCATATCTGCAGGCTTCTTTCGAGCCTTATATCCTCGGAAAGATCGTTTTAATCTCTGGTAGAACTTCCAAACACTGCCTCTGCTGTAGTAACTCTCAACAGATTGAACCGCTCACTTCTCGTGGGCGTCGATGGCAACTTGGTCAATTTGGTCAACCCGACGGTTATGTAATTTGGAGGCTGTCAAATCTTGTGTATGTTAAGACGTATGTTTGGAATGGCGACGTTTAGCCTCGCAACAAATTCGATTAGCTCGAATCCGTTTCTAGAGGTTTAGTCATGCCCGGGGCAGGCATGACCTGCTGTGCTTCCCGTCTGTATAGAACCATAAATACTCTCCCTTCCGATTTTGGCGTAGAAGTCGCTAAAAGCATACGACTTCTCGAGGTCCGGATTACCTACTACCAGCAGAGAGCCTATAAGTCTTCCTCTAATCAGAAATCCACATCCAAATAAATATTTACCTTGCTCCTTGATACACTTGTCGTAGAAGATTTCGCAATTTTTATCTTTCTTTTATTTTCACATTTCGCCCCACTTCGCGGACGGCTATAATGATGATCGGAAACATGCGGGCAGTTTAATATCCGGACATTTCATTTTTTCATTTGCTGGACCCGTGAACATCCGAGGCATGCCGTTTTGTTATAAAAGTTTTCCCGACCAAAGCGACGCAAAGCTCCCAATCTGCAAGGCCAGCCATTTGATGAATCTCCTGTACGAAATAAGTTATATATTCCACTTTGGGCATATGAGAGCTCCTGATGGCCCGTCAACTAAATCTATATTTATAATTCTATATTTATTCTTCTAAAATATCTCGTAGACTGTTTTGGTTTTCTATTTTGCAGTTTATGACATTTTTGAGCATTTGCATCAAGATCTATTATTCAATTCCCACCTCATCACCGTCTAACCAGCACTTTAAAGCATGCCGTTTGTCAATATAATGCACTTGCTTTAAACTGTTTGCAATAATTTGGAATACTTTAGCACTTATTGGAACTACTTCCGTTTCCCAATTTAATTCAGCTTACTAACTTTCTTAAAACTCTTTTACAGATGTCCCTGTCGTCAAACCGTCCGCTCTATGAGGAGGAATGGTTCCATGGTGTCCTGCCGCGTGAAGAAGTTGTCCGCCTACTCAACAACGATGGTGATTTTCTGGTTCGCGAAACAATTCGCAACGAAGAAAGCCAAATCGTCCTCAGTGTCTGTTGGAATGGCCATAAGCATTTCATTGTGCAAACAACGGTCGATGGGCACTTCCGATTCGAAGGACCACCCTTTCCCAGTATACAAGAACTTATTATGCATCAATATCAGTCTGAATTGCCGGTGACGGTTAAATCGGGAGCGATACTTCGACGACCGATATGTCGTGAACGTTGGGAGTTGAGCAATGATGATGTGGTTTTGCTAGAGAAAATTGGAAGGGTAAGAGATCCGGTCCCGTTTCGGAATATACATTTACTAATAATTTTTTTTTTTTAGGGAAACTTTGGAGATGTCTACAAGGCGAAACTAAAGTCCACAAAACAGGATGTCGCTGTTAAAACATGTCGTATGACGCTACCAGATGAACAAAAGAGGAAATTCCTACAGGAGGGCCGTATCCTTAAGCAATACGATCATCCGAATATCGTCAAGCTAATAGGCATCTGTGTACAGAAGCAACCCATAATGATTGTGATGGAACTGGTGCCAGGCGGCTCATTATTGAATTTCCTGCGAAAGAATTCAAACGCCTTGACTACGAGGCAGCTGATGGGCATGTGTCGGGATGCGGCAGCAGGTATCTTATATCTCTGATTCTTACATTGAAAAAGTGTTTCTACAAAGTTGTATTTCTTAGGAATGAGGTATCTAGAATCGAAGAACTGCATACACCGAGATCTAGCGGCACGGAATTGCCTCATTGACTTTGAGAATTCTGTGAAAATCTCTGATTTTGGAATGTCTCGCGAAGAAGAGGAGTATATTGGTATGGAAGTCGCATTGATACAAATCACAGAAGTGCTGAATTCACATTTTTCATTTTAGTGTCGGACGGAATGAAACAGATTCCTGTGAAATGGACTGCACCGGAAGCCTTGAATTTCGGAAAATACACCGCATTGTGTGATGTCTGGTCGTATGGTATACTGATGTGGGAAATATTCTCGAAAGGTGATACACCGTACTCAGGAATGAGTAATTCCAGAGCTAGAGAGCGCATCGATACTGGTGAGTAGACATATGTAGTTAAAGCCTTTTTTCTTCCATTCAGCCGTACAGTGTACACCCTGAGGATTCCATTCGAAAGACTGCTTCGTGATATTGTCTTTGGCTTTCTTAGTATGTGCCCAACCCAAGCCATTTACGCCGCACCTCGACCTCCACAAGCTTTTAACTCATTAGATTAGATTATAAGTCGGGACGCCACGCTTTTCAAGAGTCGGCAAATCAACGAGCAATTTTCAAAAATTAGGTCTTAGGTTTGGATTTTCATTAGGTATATCTAGGTTTTAAACTTGTAAATGTACAATGCTACAAATCGGCATTTTCAAAGGTTCCACATGAACTCCTTAAAATTTAGCAAGTTTCGATTCGATTTTTAAAAGAACGGGCGGTATTTCTAATTTGAGGTTGAATTCAAAGGAATATGTTATTCGCTAGTTTGTGGAATATTATTGATGTAGATTGCGAACTTTGACAATTCGCGGCAAGGGTATTTTCGTTCGCGGCAAAAAGTTTGGAAAACGAAATTTCGTTACTTAAACTTTTTATGAACTTGTTTTCTTAATAGGTATACAGCTGATGGCTGAAATTCGCGAACTGCCGTGACCTAGAAAATTGGTCACGTGAACGGACTGTCGAAACTTGCGAATATTCTTGGTCGATAGTTGGTCGCTCTTATGCGAATGGTCCGATTAAGCTAAAATTTACAGGTGATCTTAAGTATTGGCCCAGGATATTTCCTGTGAAAATTGGTCAATGTTGGATAATATTGGCGTGGGACCTCCCATACAAAAAACATCTTCTATGGGGTGAAATTCGATGACGTTAGATATAACACGATAACCGCTGGGCCGATTTTCATGATTTCTACGAGTATACAGTCGTCAAGTTCCTGAAATAAGTCGCCATTTTAATGAAAGTCACCCCCTAAGGCTCGAACCCTCGCTACGCCCCTGATCCGGATTTAATGTTGGCCTTAAAGAGTCTTTGCTTAGAGAAGATTTTACTACAATTCCAAACTTATTAAAGAATTCCAAAGACAGGCATGTAGTGTAGGATGTTCAAGGGGACTCTCCATAGCTCTTCATCCGCACGTGGAATTGATTCAATCGTCTGATCTTGGGGTTACCTATAGAGGACGTCTGCCTGTAGGCACGGATTTAACATATTCTAGTGTTTCCTTTACGATATCTGCAACTCAGCAATAGAACAAAGGAATCTTATTTCTGCAGCTACCCCACTAAAGATAACGCACCCCCAAAATCCTATATGGGATTTACTACAGCATAGACAGTAGAATAATTGTTCTCCACAACATGGTTCCCGCTTGGAGACCCAGTTCAATTTCTTTTGTAATACCATTTTTCGTGCTAAAACTAATAACTCATTATCAGCCATCGTTTCTTGTAACCGCCCGATATGAAAAACCAACACCTCTAGATGCTGTCATTGGTCTTACAAAAAATAAGCTTATCAATTTATGCTAATGCTTCTTGCCGGTCACCACTGCATGTAGTTAATAGTCATCCGTCTTTAAGTTTCCCCAAGCCCTTGGAAACTTCCCTGGTGGCCAGTACAGTAGGTATATAGCTGGCCTTTTTCCTATAGCTGCTAAAGAAAAATATGTAATTTGTCATTTCAGAGTACTCTTTAGACAATTGTTGTCTGAAAAATTACTCGTTTTAAGCTCAAATTTCAAATGAATGCTCATAATGACTATACTAAGGGTAGACACACATATGTATACGTTTACCGCCGCGTTCTGTCCATCTTATATTGTAACGAAGGACATTCCAAATCGCATCATTATCACCACACCCAAAGAAAAGAAATGACAGCTTTTGAAATGACAAACATTGATCATTCAATGTTTTCCGTACCACAAACGACCAGCACAAGCTTTTCAAAAACTCCCACACTCCAGAGCTCAAAATTTACATAATTCATTTTTTTAATTCAGTTCATATTTTTAATTTAAAAACCTATCTCCCTTACAGGTTATCGGATGCCGGCAGCTGAGAGTACCCCACCAGAAATGTACCGCCTTATGCTTAAGTGTTGGGCAGCTGAAGCCGAATCACGTCCACATTTTGACGAAATTTTCAATGTCGTCGATGCACTGATTATTCGATATGATAATACTAGCAATTAATCCACATGCTTATAGTACACCGTGTGTCTTAATTTATTACCGTCTCTAAGCTAAAACTTTAAATATAACGATAAACAAAAAAAAACTAAATTAATCTACGTGATACATTTTTTTTAACAACGAACAACACACATACATTTTATAACCATTTGTATACGTAAACGCAAAAAATATATACCATAAGTAAATAGCATGTAATGTCCTTGTAAGGGTTTTGTTTTTTTTTTTTTTTTTTGCTGCAATTAAGTAACGCTCGATGTGCCAAAAAGATTTAAATGTTTGTATTATTCATTGAAATGAATTGTGTTTTTTAATAAGAAAAAGAATGAATGTTGTCTCTTTATATTCATTTTTTTGTTTGCTTGTTTGTTGAATATAATTTTATTTCGTTAACTGTACCACAATCGAATTTTACTACTACTTTCGTTATGTTTTTATTAATTTCCTTACAATGTCAATTAAATAAAACAAATATTATAATTAAATGAATACGAATTCGTTTTTATTGTTAATTTAGTTTTAAGTCTAATTTGCAAATCTTGTAAAAATAAAACGAAATGATAAATTACTTTGTAAATTAAATTTAAGTACATAACCATGCTATGTCACGTAGTATTATTTATTATGTTTAGATTTATTTAAAAAAAAAAAACTAAGAAAAGATTTGTTTCTAATGCGTTTCAAGTCCAAACGAATGAATTTATTATTATTATCGTAATTTTTTGTTTTTATTATGCTTACTTTTAAGGAATGTACCTATGCTTGTATTATGATCAAACGAAAACATTAATGTTAACAAAAAAAAAGTAAATAAATGAAATTATTTGTTTTTTTTTAATATTAGTCATTTAATGAATGTAAATTTTTTATTTTTAAAATTTAAATAAATAAACAAATTATATATGTTTCGAAAGTATAGATAAAGGATTTTATTCCAACATAAAGTTTCCAGGAATAGTTGAAAATAAATTCAATTCATATGATTGGAGAGGGATTCTCAATACTTGATAAGCACAAATGACGGTAGCAGGGACAGCACTTTCTAACATTTACATAAAAAGGTGAGTGAGGAAGCGAGGAGTAACAACGATTCTCGGTAGTTGAGAATGAGATTGACCCTGACAATTTCTGTTGGGAAACTTTGTTGAATTTCAACAACAACTCGTAGAGACAGTCACTTTGGTAGGAATGATAGCTATTTCGAACTACATCAGACTCCTTTTAAGTGATTGTTTGAATAGTTTTGAATTCTGTCAGTCAATTCTCCTTATATAATCCACTTGGGAAGACATTTCCGCTTTCCCCTGTGCCTTGTTGTTGTTACGAGGTGTTTTTTTGTTTATTGTCGTTCTCTCGGGTTTTCTTCGCCTCTTCCTGATACGTACCTACCTTCGTACGAAGACAAACCGTAGAGGATTTATATTTGCCTGTGGCCCGGCTTCTCAATCAAGAATTATTTTCAAATCATGAATCAAGGATATCTTTAGCCGCCTTCTCGTATGTCCATAATTCTGTGCCATATAGCAGGACTGGGATGATGACGACTTATACGTCCTATATTGAGTCTCATTAGTGTTTCTTGACAAGGACTTATCTATTACTCAATTACCTTGAAAATCTAAAGAAATAGCAATTAAAAAGCGTTATTCAAAGCCCTCGGTTAGTCTTTTTGTGATCTTAATGGTGTTAAGGAATCTTTACAATCGTAATTGTCTAAAACCTAACGAGTTCGTCATGGATGCCAAAACTAGACATGTCTCTACAGATCGTCTTTATAAAAATACTTTCGTATGTGGCCTTGAAATAGATAACTTCTTGGGTTTTCTTCAGGATCTGTCGTATAGTGTTAATTTTAGGTCGATTGCAGACATACCGGGCCGAATACCACACTGAAAAGAGCTCGTTGCCTCTAGGCTTTCACACAGTACGATAATTAGGATGTTCTGGTATGTTGTATGTAGGCAATATTAAGGAGGCATTCTCAAATTGGAGATGAAATGGCGTATGCTCTCCATCAAATTGTCTCACGCTGCCTTAAATATTTCGGCCGACACGCCGCCGTTTGTTTTTTTTTTTTTGGTTCATGTTGAATGGTTCGTTCAGCCTAAAAACAGAATTTGAGTCATCTCCGTTGATTAGCAGTGTGCAGAAATTAGTTTTCCATGTCCTCAACACCAATTTCAAATTTGACAAAAAAAGAAGCGAAATAAATCTGAAAGCGTATCCTCAGCTCACGTCAGAGATGGTCATTTTATTTACCTACCGGATTTCAAACCATATTTCCAAAATGCAAACAAACCAGTTTCTGTAATTTTTTTGTATATACATACTGCTTATATTTATTCTATTGGTATCGGTAGTACTATAAAATAAGTGGAAAGATTATAAAAAGTGGAAAAGTTGATTTTAAGTGATATTGTCTTGTAATAAAAGTGATTTATTAAAGTTAAGTAAACGAATGTAACACTATCTTCTTTTCTTAAAAATAAATAAATATTTGGAACTTATACATAAATAATTCTATTTACAATGGCAATGCTGAAAGTCTATTAAATCTCTACTGACTAGGACTCCACTTTAGTCTACCTCCTCCACAGTTGGTCCAGAGCGACCACTACCAAATCCACCTGCTTGTTGACCGCATCCCTGTGGACCACTGGCTCCTCCACTGTGTATCTTTGTCATTATGGGACTGCAGATGTTGGATATGCTCTTCATCTTGTCATCGTACTCCTCCTTGTCAGCCAGTGTATTCGAATCTAGCCATGAGATTACCTCATCGCAAGCTTTGCGAGCAGTTTCCCTGTCTTGTTGACTGATTTTATCTCCAGCCTGGTCGAGGGCTTGCTTCACACCAAACACATAGCCCTCCAAGCTATTGCGAGCAGCGATCTTCTGTCGTTGTTTCTCATCCTCTTCCTGGAAACGTTCGGCCTCGTTGACCATCCTATCGATTTCGGCCTGCGAGAGACGACCCTTGTCGTTCTTGATGGTTATATTCTTAGTGTTGCCGGTGCCCGTTTCTTTGGCGGATACATTCAGGATACCATTTGCGTCCATGTCAAAGGTGACTTCAATTTGGGGCGTTCCTCTGGGCGCTGGCGGAATGCCGGTGAGATCAAATGTGCCAAGTTGGTTGTTGTCCTTGGTCATGACACGTTCACCCTCGAATACTCTGATGGTTACCGCAGGCTGGTTATCGGCGTATGTGGAGAATGTCTGAGTTTGCTTGCAAGGTATTCGACTGTTGCGTTCGACGATCTTGGTCATTATTCCTCCAGCTGTTTCGATGCCCAGTGACAATGGAGCTACATCGACCAATAGTACGTCTTGAATTGCGCTGCTCTTGTCACCACTCAAAATTGCGGCTTGGACGGCGGCCCCATAGGCCACTGCTTCGTCTGGATTGATGGACAGATTGAGAGACTTTCCGCAGAAGAACGACTGAAGAAGATTCTGAACTTTCGGGATTCTTGTGGATCCACCCACGAGAACTATGTCCTGGATCTGGTTCTTGTCCATTTTAGCGTCATTCAATGCCTTCTCGACTGGTTCCAGAGTCGCACGGAAGAGATCGGCGCACAACTCCTCAAAACGAGCTCGGGTGACTCTTGTGTAGTAATCAACTCCCTCGAATAGCGCGTCAATTTCGATGGTGGCTTCTGTGCTCGATGAAAGAGTTCGTTTCGCCCTTTCAGCTGCTGTCCTCAGGCGACGCAAAGCTCTAGGATTCGATCGCAGATCCTTCTTGTACTTGCGCTTGAACTCCTCTGCCAGATGGTTGACTAATCGGTTGTCGAAATCCTCGCCTCCCAAGTGGGTGTCACCGGCAGTTGCTCTCACCTCAAAAAGTGAACCTTCATCGATGGTTAGAATAGAGACATCAAAGGTTCCGCCTCCCAAGTCGAAGATGAGAACATTGCGTTCACCGGAGAGATTCTTGTCCAGTCCATAAGCCAGAGCTGCTGCGGTTGGCTCATTGATGATTCTTAGAACATTTAGCCCAGCAATCGCCCCAGCGTCTTTTGTTGCTTGACGCTGTGAATCGTTGAAGTATGCTGGCACTGTGATAACTGCGTCCTTCACGGATTCACCCAGATACGCTTCGGCTGTTTCCTTCATCTTTGTCAACACCATTGAGCTGATCTCCTCTGGAGCAAACCTCTTCTGCTCTCCCTTGAACTCAACTCCAATCTTGGGTTTGCCTCCATCGCTTACAACTTTGAATGGCCAGTGCTGCATGTCATCTCGGATTTTCGGGTCGTCGTACTTGCGTCCAATCAATCTCTTGGCGTCGAAGACTGTGTTCTTTGGATTCATGGCGACCTGGTTCTTGGCTGCATCGCCGATGAGTCGTTCCGAGTCTGTAAATGCCACATAGCTCGGGGTTGTGCGGTTGCCCTGGTCGTTGGCAATAATCTCCACCTTGCCGTGCTGGAATACTCCAACGCAGGAGTAGGTGGTTCCCAAATCAATACCGATGGCTGGCATGTTGTTCTTTTAATTTAGCTTTCACTTTACACAGGAAGAAATTCAACACAATACTGTATGTTCACTTTGGGAATGTCTTTCCTTGTTTAATTGCTGTGACAGTTGTTTTAACTTTTTCTAAATTTATAGCTCTTTCAAAATTCACTTTCACTCTTTAGGTACTTGTTCTATATTTTGATAATTTTCCACTGAAGGATTTTTAAATTTCACTTGATGTTTTCACTTTGGTTGGTTCATGATGGAATAAGTATAAGGTGGTCTCGTCGGCTGCCGACTCGTTCGTTTTTTGGTCCCTTAACGCTTCGTTAACGTACACTTACTACGCTGAATAAAGAGAAAAACGTGTCGTTAAGGGACTACTTTTTGCCGACGAGACCACCTTATACTTATCATAATGGAATAAGTATAAGGTGGTCTCGTCGGCAAAAAGTAGTCCCTTAACGACACGTTTTTCTCTTTATTCAGCGTAGTAAGTGCACGTTAACGAAGCGTTAAGGGACCAAAAAACGAACGAGTCGGCAGCCGACGAGACCACCTTATACTTATTCCATCATGATACTTATTCCACCATGGGTTGGTTTGAAATATACTGATTCGAAGAGAACCGAGTCAGCCCATTTATATGATTTTCTCTGCTAAAGCGAATTTTCTAGAAGGCCTTTTCTAGAAGCTTATGGAAATTTGTCGAAACCGAAGAGAATTACTTAGTAAATAAACTACTGTTGATATACCTAAAAGAGCAATGTAAATAATATATAATGAAACTCTTATATTTTGTTTCTCTTCAAATTTTTGGAAGTGGACTGTAGTGTGGAATGTGGAAAGATGACTCGTTATTGTAGTTGTGTGCGTTCTGCTTGCAGAGAATAAGTTTCTCTTTAATTTTGTTTTAATTATAAGAGCAGCAATTTATCAATCCAAATGAATGTATATAAAATATAATATATTTCAGTTTATTAGAATTCGTAGTTTTCTATTGTTTACATTCTCTTATGCTTTGGGTTCTTCTTGACCTACCCTACTAACCAGCTGACCTACTTCCTGATTTGCTTATTATGTAGGTATCTGCTAAGGGGTGGAATCTTCTCGTGAATTCTAGAAATTTCGATGTTCAACTGACTAATGAACTAATTTCATCAAATGTGGTGATAATATGGTAATGGTGAAAATAATGTTTTTGTTTATCTTTCAATTTTCTAAGCAAAAAAATAAAATAGAAAGTCATCACCCAAAAATATAGGTAGATAAATATGGGTGATGCTGATGACTCGACTTATAAAAGATAAGTGAGTATTTTTAGGCTGTGTTGGTCTTGGTTATTATACCCAACAGCCGTATTTATTCGATTTCCTTAAAACGCTTCAAAGTTACTGTTTATGTCGTTTTACATTTGGGCTTTTAAGATTTTGCTTCTAATTTCAGATTTTCGTCCCCAGCAAAACATAAAATGAGTCCACTTTTTGTTTCCATTTGAATCAATGTGTCATTTGGCAGTCATTTATTTTTAAAATTTATGTTTATAAGATTGAATGGTATGGTAATAAAATTAACTAGTTACGTTTTCTACGACAGTGCCTGTAACCATTTTTTATGTTGTTACTCATTGCAGCGGCCAAATGTGCATTTTTCTTTATTTTGATTTTCCGCATACTTTTCGCCTAAGAACGTAAATAATAACCAACCTCAAAGATTGAGAAATCTACTAAATTGTTTTTGTGCTAGAGAAAACAGGTGTAAATTTCGCTATTTTTTAATATCAATATACCTACTTATTATTACTATTGTGAAAAATGATGCATATTCAACGCGCTGTCACACTCTTTGACTGTCACAATTTGCTGCCGGACTGGCTACACACTACACAGTAATGCAAATATCTTTCGGTTGCCTATTAGACGGAAAAATTACTTTGGGATCTTGGCCTATTATTTTAGTTAGATGTCCTCTTTAAGGATTTCGAGGACCTTGTATGAGATTTCAATGATCTCTTATAAAACATCCTAAAAGCGCTAAAACCCTAAAAAAACAAATCCCATGTAAATTCTTCTGAGAAAAGAACTCGTCACACTAATACGAAGACAGCAATGAATCTATGCGCCTAGTCTCCATTGTATCATCGTAACTCGGAAATACTGTCCAACTAGCCACAGTTTCAATTAAAAAAAAACTCACAAATGAAAGGCTGTGAGCAGCTAAGCCCAATCAAATGAACAAATAACCCATGAATCAATTTTGTATTTTAAATAAAAGACGAAGATACCCAGTAAATACTTTTTATTTTTATTTAACTGCTATAACTACTTAATATAAATGCCTTAAGAATTATAACTCTTATAACTAATTAAGCGCTATCCATGATAAACCTAGTAGGTAATAGGAATACTAGTTCAGTCAGAAAAGATTGTATTGATTGTGGAAGATTTTAGTCCACTTCCTCTACCGTTGGACCACTGCTACCAAAGCCGCCCGCTTGTTGACCGCAATTCGTCGCTTGGGGTCCTGCGCCAGTGTGTATCTTTGTCATAATTGGACTGCAGATCTTTGTGAGTTCTTCCATCTTGTGTTCGTATTCCTCTTTCTCAGCGGTTGTGTTGTTGTCCAACCAATTGATGGCTTCTTTGCAGCACTCTAGTACTCTGTCCTTGTCTGATTGCGGAAGTTTGCTGCCTGCTTGCTCTACTGCTTGTTTCACATTGAAGACGTATCCCTCTAGACTGTTGCGAGCTGCAATGCGTTGACGGTGTTTTTCATCTTCTTCTTGGTACTTCTCAGCCTCGTTGACCATTCTGTCGATTTCAGCTTGCGACAGGCGACCTTTATCGTTCTTGATCGTGATGGTCTTGGCAGCTCCAGAGCCCATCTCCTTGGCGGCCACATTCAGAATTCCATTGGCATCCAAGTCGAAGGTTACGTCGATTTTTGGAACACCACGAGGAGCTGGTGGAATTCCGGTCAAGTTAAAGGTTCCCAGAAGATTGTTGTCCTTGGTCAAAGCTCTCTCTCCTTCAAAGACCTGGATAGTGACTGCTGGTTGGTTGTCGGCATATGTGGTGAATGTCTTCGACTGCTTGCATGGGATTCTTGAATTGCGCTCAATCAGTTTCGTCATGACACCCCCCGCTGTTTCGATGCCGAGTGATAGTGGTGCCACATCGACTAGGAGGACGTCTTGGATTTGGCTGCTCTTGTCGCCGCTGAGGATAGCTGCCTGAATAGCGGCGCCATAAGCAACGGCTTCGTCTGGATTGATGGACAAATTGAGAGATTTTCCAGCGAAGAATGACTGGAGGAGATTCTGTACTTTGGGAATTCTGGTTGATCCCCCTACTAGCACGATATCGTGAATCTGGCTCTTATCCATTTTAGCGTCCTTCAGTGCCTTCTCCACAGGTTCGAGAGTTGAACGGAATAGATTACCACAAAGTTCCTCAAATCGGGCTCGACTGATCCTGGTATAGAAGTCGACGCCCTCGAACAAGGCGTCAATTTCAATGGTGGCTTCTGTGCTGGATGAAAGTGTCCGTTTTGCTCGTTCCGCTGCTGTCCTCAATCGACGAAGGGCTCGTGGATTAGATCGTAGATCCTTCTTGTACTTGCGTTTGAACTCCTCAGCAAAATGATTCACAAGCAGATTGTCAAAATCCTCGCCGCCCAGGTGGGTGTCACCAGCCGTTGACCTTACTTCAAAGAGTGAACCCTCGTCAATAGTTAGAATAGACACATCAAAGGTTCCACCTCCCAAGTCAAAGATTAACACATTGCGTTCGCCGGAGAGATTCTTATCCAAGCCGTAGGCCAAGGCTGCTGCTGTTGGCTCGTTGATGATCCTGAGAACATTAAGTCCGGCAATGGCTCCAGCGTCCTTGGTTGCTTGACGCTGCGAGTCATTGAAATAGGCTGGAACTGTGATGACTGCATCCCTGATAGTATCACCCAAGTATGCCTCGGCGGTTTCCTTCATCTTGGTCAACACCATCGAGCTAATCTCCTCGGGAGCGAACGTCTTCTGCTCTCCCTTAAACTCAACGCTAATCTTGGGCTTTCCATTGTCGTTGACAACTTTGAATGGCCAATGCTTCATATCAGCCTGTATTTTCTGGTCGTCGTACTTTCGCCCAATCAATCTCTTGGCGTCGAAGACTGAGTTCTTTGGATTCATGGCGACCTGGTTCTTGGCTGCATCGCCGATGAGTCGTTCCGAGTCTGTGAATGCCACATAGCTGGGGGTTGTGCGGTTGCCCTGGTCGTTGGCAATAATCTCCACCTTGCCGTGCTGGAATACTCCAACGCAGGAGTAGGTGGTTCCCAAATCAATTCCAATTGCTGGCATCTTGATGTTTGCTTTTATTTTCGACGAGCAAATTACAAAACAAATGAGTTCTTCTTATGGAATGAACTTTTTTCACTTTTTATGCAAATATTCAATTCAAAGATTTTCACACAAAATTAATATTTTTCAATTATATCGCGTACTATAAAAAAAATACTAGCACTGTTAAATTCGGTTTGATAATCACTTGATTTCAGTTTTGAAGTTGACTGTGGTTTGAAATATACTGAAATAAAGAGAACGCCGCCGACTATTTATATGATTTTCCGTGCAGAGAGAATTTTCTAGAAACTCCCTCTAGAACTCTGTGGAAAATTGTAGACATTTTCCGAAGAGAAAGCACAGCATGAAGTATTTTAATTGTTAAGTAAATAGAAAAATGTAACTCTTTAAATGAGTAAATAAAAGAGAATCATCTCTTTAAATTTAGTTTTATAGTTGTTTGAATGTGTGTGTATGTCAAAAATCGAATTTCTCCAATTACTTCTCTTAACTTTAATAATAGAAAATTAAAGAGTCATGCTCAATGGAATAAAGAATGGTGGAACGTGGAAACTGTAACGAGGCGAGATCGAAGAGTTGATTTGATTGATAAATTATAAATTGGTTTGGTAAGAGTGAATAGTCAGAAAACTCATTTCTCTTTATATATAGTTTTTATTTACAAAATTTACATTTTGCTATTTGCAATGAAATTGAAACTGCTTTTGTTTATGCAGACGTAGAGTGTAATATCTGTATAAGCAATAATATCGGATATATAGTTAAGATGTAGGTAAGTAGGTATAGGTACATACATTATAAATATCGTGTAATTATTTAAGTAGAAATTCGAACAAAAAATCATTGGTAATAGATATGCTGTATGCCAGTGTGGATCTATTTTCACTTCATTTCAGGCTATAGCCCCTCAAAGTGGACCACCTCAAATTTGGAAGTCAAGGTACATACCTACCTACCATTTGAAATTTAATAACTACTGAAGAATTACATTTACAAAAGCGGTTATTCATACACATTTTGAAAAGACAACTCAGTAGCGCATACCTACCTACAAATTTTAATTTTAATTTTAAAAACTTAAAAAAAATATAAAAAAAAATGTATGCAACCAAATAAGTTATAAGAACTTTTACCAACTAAAAAAATGTTTTTTTAACTTTTATATTTGACAAATTTTTTGAAAATTACCTTCCTATTTTTTTCATCAGAAGTTCTAGTAAAAGCCGTTTTTTGTTAGACAGGGGTCAAAGGTACTAACCAGTAACCACCATAATTTGCACCATAGATCAGGACCAAATACGCAATTTAATTTTATTGGATATTGTCAAAAATTATCTCTTACGTACTATAATTTCTGGTAACTGGTAGCTGTAGGCGAAAATGTTTTTCGCGAGGGTGAACAGAAAGGAACCATTTGAAAGGGACGGGGTTAAATAAAGTGAGTATCGACCACTAGGCTAAGTAGGTACATAGTATTGCACCCATCAGGAATCAGGATTGGTGGTGTCTAATAACTTGGTATCGTGTAGATGTGACTGAGGTTACTTTTCATCCATTATCCATAAGATATACAGTGTTGTGCCAAACATTCCGTATTTTTTCATCATTGCTATTGTGTTTTTTTTTTTTTTTGTTAAATAAAAAAGAAAAAAATTCAAAGTTCGACATTTTTATATTGTTAATTTAATAACTACATATTTCAATTATAATGCAGAAAACAAATAAATAATTGCTAATGCAATCGTTTATCCTGTAAACAACATAAAGGCACTATTTCGGTCTTGCAAAGCTAACCGGATTTCTTAGTTTTTTAAAGAAAAATTTAGTATTTCGTCCAATAACCCTTATTTCTCAATACTTCTTGGCATCTGCGTTGCATGGACTCAATTAAATTAATAATTGTAGTGGGTGGAATACTCTCCCACTCATTCTTCAAAGCTGCAAAAAGAGCGCTTGTTGAAGTGTGCTTTTTTTGACCAACCTTCCTTTTTAGACTAGCCCACAAATTCTCAATCGGGTTAAGGTCAGGCGATTGAGGCCACTCTAACACAAATGTTTTTTTTGCCGTAAACCACTCTTTAAGCAGCTTTGAGGAATGTTTGGGCTCATTATCCTGCTGGAAAACCAAACGCAGCGGCATTTCTTCTTCTGCGTATGGCAGCATTACCGTTTCCAGAATATCTCTGTACTGGAAATGGTCCATTATTCCGTTATTGACTTTCATTCAAATGCCGACTTATTTTAGGAACTTACCGACTCTATAGAACTCATTAAAATCGGCCCAGCGGTTATTAAGTTATAACGTCATCGAATTTCACCCCATTTTTTTTTTTTTTTTGGAGGAGCCACGCTCCTTTGTGCAATATTGACCAATCTTAACAGGAACACTCCTGGGCCAATACCTCCTACTTAATCGAGTCTGTGGCTTTCGAGATATAAGATTTTGAATTTAAATTTTTAATTTTAAAAATTTAATACATTTTTTCCTAATGTAGATATTTTCAAAGGCGACAGGGTTTGCAGTGCGAAGTCACTTAGTGAGAAAAAGAAAAGGTTACTAGTGTACCTATTAGTCCTTAAGATACATGAGAGCGACCAACCATCTACGAACGAACGAATAATCGCGAGTTTTGACAGTCCGTTCACATGAACACTATTCTTGGTCGCAGCAGTTCAGCCGTCAGTTTCTACCAGCGATTTGATCATGTGAATTGCGAATAAAGTTTGACAATCCGCTCCAAGAGTATTTTCGTTCGCCGCAAAAAGTTTGGAATTCGAAATTTCGTTAGGTATTTAAACAGCTTATAAACTTATTTTCTTAATGCATTTTGATGGGATAATTAATTATCCTACTCATGGAATAATAAAATGAGCAATTTCCTATTTATAAATACTTAAAAAGTGTTTTGTTCACATTTCATCAATCCACAAACTAGCGCATAAAACATTCGTTCAAACTTCACCTCATATTAGAAAAAAATAGAATCGAAACTCTCAAATTCAGCTATGCCGGCCGTCCTTTTTAAAATCGAAGCTAGGAGAAGGTACATAAGATAAACAAATATAAATTGGCATTTCCGAAAGGTGGAACCTCAAGTTAATAAATGTAGCTTCCTTGATTTGTCGACTCTTGAAAAACATGAGGGCGTGCCGGAAAAACAAAAATTACACGTTAAGGTCTTTTACACCGCGCCACTTCTCGCTGTAGTCTGACTAACACCAGGCCTGGAATATTGCTCCCAATGCCTATAAAGCTCAACCATTAAGCATTCACTTAAGACTTCACACAGAAGACTATAGTCCCTGACCTATAAGCCTATTCTATATTCGAATCACACACTGTTTCAGCAAAGTATTAATCATTTTATTCGGCATACTGCATACATACAAGTAAGCAAACGGGCCTACAATCAATTCACCGGTCGGTTTATTTTGATCGAAAAGAGCTCTTGCATTGTATGCTTCGGTCTATGTATAGTATATACCTACTCTGTAATTCAGTATATCTACCACAAAAAAATACACATCGCCGCGCCACCCAAATATTTCTGATATCGCTACTACTGTAAAACACGTATTTTCGTATTCCTATATAACCAGTCACCAATCAGAGTACGGATGATTGTCCAATGTCGATTTCCTAATCTTCCTATAGATATGCAGTTTCATGTGCAAAGCACGCCATGTATCGGACGTTTAAGTTGGGTTGTGAAGGAAGCACAAAGATTCTGAAAGAAGAACGACAAGAAACTCGAAATTCAATAAATACACAAGCTTTTATATAGCTTTCCTTTCATCCAATAATTTTTATTTTTTTTTTATTTAAGTTCAAATTTTTATTTATTAATCCAAAACTTATAAATATATAAGTATTTATGTATATAAAAAAAAACTTTAAAATGCTAAGTATCTACAACAATAAATTACACATGTGGATTAATATAAATCCAAATTTAAAAGAAAATGCATTTATGTGCTGTTTATACATTAAGCAACTCAGTCTACTTCCTCTATAGTGGGGCCACTGCTTCCAACAAAGCCGCCCGCTTGTTGACCGCAATTCCTTGCTTGGGGTCCTGCACCAGTGTGTATCTTTGTCATAATTGGACTGAAAATCTTTGTCAGTTCTTCCATCTTGTGCTCGTATTCTTCTTTCTCAGCGGTTGTGTTGTTGTCCAACCAATTGATGGCTTCTTTGCAGCACTTTAGCACTCTGTCCTTGTCTGACTGTGGAAGTTGGCAGACAGCCTGTTCTACTGCTTGTTTGATACTGAAGATGTATCCCTCCAGTTCGTTGCCAGCGGAAATACTTTGACGATGTTTTTCATCTTCTTCTTGGTACTTCTCAGCCTCGTTGACCATTCTGTCAATTTCAGCTTGCGACAGACGACCTTTGTCGCTCTTGATCGTGATAGACCTGGCAGCTCCAGAGCCCATCTCCTTGGCGGCCACATTTAGAATTCCATTGGCATCCAAGTCGAAAGTGACATCGACTTGTGGAACACCACGAGGAGCTGGTGGAATGCCGGTTAAGTTGAACGTGCCCAAAATATTGTTGTCTTTAGTCAGAACTCTTTCTCCCTCGATCACCTGGATGGTAACCACCGCTTGGTTGTCGGTATGTGTAGTGAATGTCTTCGACTGCTTGCATGGGATTCTAGTGTTTCGTTCAATCAGTTTCGTCATGACACCCCCAGCTGTTTCGATGCCGAGTGATAGTGGTGCCACATCGACTAGGAGGACGTCTTGGATTTGGCTGCTCTTGTCGCCGCTGAGGATAGCTGCCTGAATAGCGGCGCCATAAGCAACAGCTTCGTCTGGATTGATGGATAAATTGAGAGATTTTCCAGCGAAGAATGACTGGAGGAGATTCTGTACTTTGGGAATTCTGGTTGATCCACCTACTAGCACGATGTCGTGAATCTGGCCCTTCTCCATTTTTGCGTCCTTTAATGCCTTCTCCACAGGTTCGAGAGTTGAACGGAATAGAATACCACAAAGCTCCTCGAATCGGGCTCGTCTGATCCTGGTGTAGAAATCGACGCCCTCGAACAAAGCATCAATTTCAATGGTGGCTTCTGTGATGGATGAAAGTGTCCGTTTTGCTCGTTCCGCTGCTGCCCTCAATCGACGAAGGGCTCGTGGATTAGATCGTAGATCCTTCTTGTACTTGCGCTTGAACTCCTCAGCAAAATGATTCACAAGAAGATTGTCAAAGTCCTCGCCACCCAGGTGGGTGTCACCAGCCGTTGACTTTACCTCAAAGTGTGAACCCTCATCAATAGTTAGAATGGACACATCAAAGGTTCCACCTCCCAGATCAAAGATCAAAACATTGCGTTCGCCGGAGAGATTCTTATCCAAGCCGTAGGCCAAGGCTGCTGCTGTTGGCTCGTTGATGATCCTAAGAACATTAAGTCCGGCAATGGCTCCTGCGTCCTTGGTTGCTTGACGCTGCGAGTCGTTGAAATGTGCTGGAACTGTAATAACCACATCGCGAATCAACTCACCCAAATACACCTCAGCTGTTTCCTTCATCTTGGTCAACACCATTGAGCTAATCTCCTCTGGAACAAATGCCTTCCGTTTGCCCTTGAACTCAACACTTATTTTTGGTATTCCGCCGTCGTTCACCACTGCGAACGGCCAATGCCTCATATCATCCTGGATCTTCGGGTCATCGTACTTGCGTCCAATCAACCTCTTGGCGTCGAATACTGTGTTCTTTGGATTCATGACGACCTGGCTCATGGCTGCATCGCCGATGAGTCGTTCCGAGTCTGTGAATGCCACATAGCTGGGAGTTGTGCGGTTGCCCTGGTAGTTTGCGATGATGTCCACCTTTCCGTGTAGAAAGACTCCAACGCAGGAGTATGTAGTGCCCAAATCAATGCCTATGGCTGGCATGTTGTTATTTACTTTTGTTAGCTTACACAATTACCGTTACTGCTACCTTTGAAATACCTAACTATAGCTTTACAAACACTTTATTCCATACAAAATATCTATTCAATTACACACGAATTAAGATTTAAGTTACGCACTGCGCGATAGAAATGTATCTTACTTCGATTTTAAAATGCCAGTTTGATTGCTTGATCTTGAATAATACTGAAGCGAAGAGATTGCAGCCGGCTTATTTATATCATTTTTCAATTTTGCAACGAAGAAAATCCCAAACCCCAACCCAATCCCAAATAACGTCGTCATTCGCCATCAACATACCATACAGCGCGTACCAATTCACTTGGCCATTCTACTGCGCAGGTTTCTGTGTATTTTGTTTTTGTGTTTTGTTTTGTGTCGTGTATATTCTCTTAAATCCTCTCTCTGCGCAACCGACGGTTGGCCAAGTGAATTGGTTCGCGCTATACCAAGCCCAAACCATACCCTCAGTTGGTTTGTGGAAAGTTTTTGGAGAATGACGACGCAGGAAAAGCTAAATAATCAATTCTTTAAAGAAGGAATTTAAAGAGAAACGAAAATGCAATTTACAATCTGCATAGGGTTGCCAAGACCTAATGTCTGAAAATGCAAATCCTAACCACAAAGGTATGTTTTTTTTTTTTTTGTTCAGACGCAACTAATTCATTGCTAATGCCCAAGTCACACGTGCAGAATTAACTGCGCAGCAAGGTTAGAATACACATGTTCTTATGTAGTGATACAAATGTAAATTCTTCACCCACCGCAGTACTTCAACATGTCTCTATTTCTAAATCCACTGCATAGCAATGCAGTGAATTAAATTAAATAGACTTGGCAGCATCGAATTTTTAAATTCAGCTACTGATGAAAAGAGAGACGGGAATTATTTGTCGTCTCTGTTGAACTCTCGTATTTTTCCCGCATTGACAGCAACCGCAAGTTAAATTCTGCTCACCTGTTTCATCTGCAGTACTGCTTGCAGTGAAGCGTTCAGAATTTCTGCACATGTGTTTTGGGTATAAGATGCTTAGCAAATGAAGCGTCCCGTTAGAACGTCAAAAAGTCAATGGTGTTCTTATGTTACTATTCTCGCCCTGAATCATTTAAATCAGATCAACAGAAAACAGAATTTATATAAAAAAAAGCTACTGATGCCCTGCCAATGAGCAGAAAATACCTTTGCCTCTATCTCAGCAAAGTAAAGTATCTAAAGTAGAATCTTTATCACGCAATTACAGCGAAATGTAATGACGATGAAATCATCTAATTTTTGTGCAAAATTCGTCCAGAATTCGTTTCGTAATTTTGGATTTTTCGGAAGTACCTACCTGTGGTTAACTTTACAAATTTTTTTTTAAATACTTCTCCCGGGAAAGGCGAACCCATAACGCTTCAGCGCCCCGAGATGCTTGCAGATGTATGTTAGTTCTGCACTTAAATTGCTGCAAATTGTAGTCTTCTGGAAATATATCCCCAGGAAGTGAGTTCCAAAGTTTGCTTGTCCTGTAACAGAACGGTGCAATTGTGTCAACGGAGCCGGCATGTCGGTTGCAACCTCCGCGCGGTCTGACAGTGTCCGAAAACCCATGACGTTTGAAAAAAATTCGGCTTTTGTGGTCCCAACAGTCATGACGCAGCTTTTTTCGCTTCATGGATCCGTTGCGGTTCGGCGATAACGGTTCTCTTGCTATTTTGCACTAGAGCTAAAAATGCTGAAAGCTTTGACTTTTATTCCAATATAAGACATTCCCGAATATTTTGCTGCTATACATTAGCGACCCCGATTCAGATGCCAAATGCGTTGGGAAGTGGTGAAGGGAAAATTACTTCTCTGGTAAAACCCCAAATATACTCCGCAATACCTACAAGAGTTTTGGTCTTTTTCTGTTGACGCAGGAGAAGCTTCCCCCAGAACATAAAACAAAGTTGAGGCATGGTACATACTCCTTCAAACGGTGGTAGGCAAGCAGTGTATTGGAGTCTCATCAGGGAATAGCTAATTGAAGGAGCTAATTCTAGCAAAAGTAAACGTGGAGAAAGCAAAATGTGGCGAGAGAGTCTATCGAATAGAGCTAGCATGGAAAAGTGAAAAAAGGGCAATAAAATAATATTTTAAGGGCTTTAAAATCGTTTTCCCCTAAAATTAATTTTTTTTTCGACATTGTTTTCGAGATATTTTTTTTTTTTTTCGATTAACATTTTTTTGGTGATCTTCCAAAAATATCTAATTTTTTTTCGGCATTTTGTGTTTTCGAAATTTTTTGTTTTCGAGATTTTATGGTTTTGAGATTTTTTTTTACATTTCGTTTACGAGATTATGAATTCAAAAACTGGTAAATCTTGGACTATGGCAACAGTGAAAGAAGCGGAAACTTGCTGTTTTTGTTTTGCTTTGTTTTTGCTAGTCATTCTGTTTATATTGCGCCGTTTACTTTTTACATGAACGAGTTTTTGCTCTGTTTTATTCGTATTTATAAATCTGTTCTCTTAACTTAAGCAAATACACAGTTTTGCATATAGATGGAAAAGAAAGATAATGCGTATACCCGTACGAGTAGATATGCGTTGCACTTCTACTTTTTCAATTAACTTTTTTTTTGTGTAGATATGAGTTATGAGTATGATGATAATAGGTATCCGTATCGTATCGGTAATCGGTATACGGTATACGTATACGTATACCTATAGTTAAGTGTTTACTATGTAGCAAAAACTTGATATAGTCCAGTCATTGTAGCATAAAAAAGGGGTAAATCTCGGAATGAGAGATAATAAGCTGAATTTTTGTATATACCTTAATTTTGGTTTTCTAAATGTTCTCTCAAAAGTCTCATAAAATCTCGTGTCTACGTAGTAAGTTATTCAAGGTCAAAGGTCAACAAAATCAGTTTTTCGCGATTATCTCAGTTCCTGTTGCTCCAATGATCTCCAATGATCCCATACTAATAGTTTTAATACAATGTAATGAAGAAATGTAACATTAAAATGTTTACCTAATAAAAAAAGAAGAGAAATAGTGAATAAATGTCGATTCTGGTTTTCCTTAATTTTTGCCTGGAAAAAATAATAGAAACAAATTAGTTTTTCTGTTTTTTTTCTGTTAGGAATTAATTTACAGTAAAGGTGTTTCATATCCTTTTAATACTTGGTCGTTGCGCCCTTATTTTTTATAACTGCTCCACATCTTCGTCGCATGGAATGAACCAACTTGGCACAGGTCTTGGGAGTTATAGAGTGCCATGCATTTTGAATAATTGACCACAGTTTTTCCTTATTTTGGCTCTGCAGCCTCCGATCCTGCGCATAAGGGTGTCCCATAGATGTTCTATCGGGTTAAGATCAGGAGATTGTGATGGCCACTCCATAACATTGATTTTGTTTTTTATGAAACCATTCTTTGGCCAACTTTGAGGAGTGCTTGGGGTCATTATCCTGCATAAACTCCCATTTAATAGGCATGTCCTCTTCAGCAAATGGCAGGATAACATTGTTTAAGATTTCCACGTAGTCTACGACACACATTTTATCCTTTATCATGAAAAGTGGACCAACCCCAAATACTGAAAAACACCCCCAAATCATTAAATTTCCTCTGCCATGTTTAACTGTCTTCTTTGTATATTTGGCATCGAATTCGGAATTCTTTGGTCGACTGACGTACATTTTCCCATCGGAACCAAACAAATTGACCATAATTAACCTTGGTCATTCTCTCTCTTCTAGCAACTCATTCCATTTCTCTCCTCGGAATTTAACCGTTTTCTCTTCAAACAATTTAATGCTTTCTTTTTCGGAATGTATTAAAATCTTCTCTTACAAATTTCCTCGTTTAGCACTCGTTTAGCACTTTCCTCTTGTGGCACTTTTGGAATTTTCCTCTTAGGTATATTTCATCACGCTCCGTTTTGTTTTGTTTTGTTTTGTTTTGTTTTGTTTTGTTTTGTTTTGTTTTGTTTTGTTTTGTTTTGTTTTGTTTTGTTTTGTTTTGTTTTGTTTTGTTTTGTTTTGTTTTGTTTTGTTTTGTTTTGTTTTGTTTTGTTTTGTTTTGTTTTGTTTTGTTTTGTTTTGTTTTGTTTTGTTTTGTTTTGTTTTGTTTTGTTTTGTTTTGTTTTGTTTTGTTTTGTTTTGTTTTGTTTTGTTTTGTTTTGTTTTGTTTTGTTTTGTTTTGTTTTGTTTTGTTTTGTTTTGTTTTGTTTTGTTTTGTTTTGTTTTGTTTTGTTTTGTTTTGTTTTGTTTTGTTTTGTTTAAACGTGTCTTGTTCTGTTTCACTATACTCACTGATTTTATCCTCGTCGCCAGTGTAATGAACGGTGATCGGCAGCAACTAGATGTGCTCAGCTCCACATCTCAGAAACGACTGACTGCAGAAATGCGGATCAAGCTCTTTTATAGAGAGACAACAGATGTTAAGGACCATTCACATGAGAGCGAACAACATCGACGAACGAACGAATAATCGCAAGTTTTGACAGACCATTCACATGAACACTTTTCTAGGTCGCGGCAGTTCGCGAATTTCAGCCATCAGTTTCTACCCGCAATGTCTAGTTGGAGGTTAAGTTCGAACGAATGTTTTATTTTATTCGCTAGTTTGTGGAACGCGAATGAAATGATGTGGATTGCGAATATATGTACTTTGACAATTCGCGCCAAGTGTGTTTTCGTTCGCGGCAAAAAATTTGGAATTCGAAATTTCGTTATTTAAACTGTTTATAAACTTGTTTTTTAACACATTTTGATGGGATATTTAATTATCCTCTTCTTGGAATAATAAAATGTGCAATTTTCTGTTCATAAATGCTCAAAAAGTGGTTTGTTCGCATTTCATCAATTCGTTCATTCTCTCTCATGTGAATGGTCCTTTACTCTTTGGCACGTAATTGACTTGTGTGATCATGTTCTAAGCATAGGTCACTACAGTTGGTATTGCACCCAGGGTTAGACGTGTCAATAACTTGGTGATGCTAGATTTTTAATTAGGTAGCTTAAATTTTTGTATTGATCCATATAGTATACAGTATACAGATTGGGGCTAATGTATGGAATACCGCACATCAGATAAATGATATAGCCGTGGCCTTTGCTGGCAAATATGTATTCTTTTATTGAAATTGTCTATGACCGTATCGCATAAGTGTGGCTGAATTTCATTAGTACACCTTCCAATTTCCTCTTTCAAGACGTTGGTGGTCGTGGGTTTGTTTCCACAGACTTAAAAAAAACTCAAAGAAAAAAGTCAATGGCGTTAAATCGCAAAATCTGGATGGCCAATTCTGATCGCAAAAACGGCCGATTATTCGATTAAGAAATGACTTTATGCAGTATAATTGAATTGGCTTTATTCTTATTGTCTTGTTGAATCCACATGTTGGTCACATCCATATCTTGTAATTTAGTCACTAAAAATCGGGTTATCATGTCACGATGACGAAAACCATTAATTGTTACTGCCTGACCATGACCAGCCGCATATTCGAAGAAGAGTGGTCCGATAATGCCTTCAGCCAAAAATCCGTACCAAACAGTCACGCGTTGTGAACGCATTTGTTTCTCAACAATTACTCGTGGGTTTTCTGAACCCCAAATGCGACAATTTTGACGATTAACGAAGCCATCGAGATGAAAATGAGCTTCATCACTGAATATGATTTTGTTCGAAAAATCAGCATCCACTTGTTGTTGTTGTTCGAAAATCCATTCAACGAACTCTCTTCGCGCTGCATGGTCAGTAGTCTTCAGTTCTTGAGTCAATTGAACTGTGTAAGCATGAAGTTTCAAGTTTTTCTTGAGAATTCGCTGTAGAGAGCTTCTCGAAATGTACAATTCTTGACTACGGTGCAGAATTGATGTTCCTGGAGACTGCCAGCAATACTCTCGCGAACTGCTTCGATGTTTTCTGTTGAACGACTTCTGACAGAATACCCAGACCCAGAGTGTTTAGGATCACTAATTATTGCAGCCTCCCTGAATGTTTTAATTATTCTATTCACAGTTGATGGTTTTAAATCACCGAGTCCTAACCGTTGAATTGAGAAGCTTTTTCAGGACAGTTATATCTACTCTCGGATGTTTGTCAGATGTTCGCGACAAACGCAGTGGCGCAGTGGAAAAAAAAACCATAAGATGCAGATAATCTGTGTTTTCCCGGGGGTCGAACCTGGGACCCCTCGCGCAGTAGTCCAGCAAACTAACCACTGAGTCACTGCGCTGCGCACACCGCACACAAAGTAACGCATACATACAAAAACAAACTAACGACTAAATATAGGCGCATTGTCCCACCGGTTTGGTTTCTGTGCTGCACTTCTTAGCAAGGAATCTGAGGTTAAACTGCCGGATAAACACAAATTACACGTTAAGGTATTTTACACCTGACCTATTAGCCTATTCTATAGTCGAATCAATGAGTGTTTTACCACAATGTTTCAGCAAAGTGTTAATAATTTTATATGGCATACAAGTAAGCAAACGGGCCTACAATCAATTCATCGGACAATTTATTTTCATCGAAAAGCGCATCTGCATAGTATGCTTGGGTATATGTACTCTGTAACTCAATATACCTACCACAAACGCCATGTAATGAAAGTCCAAAAACATACCTACCGCCACCCAAATGTCACTTATATGGCCACTCCAGCAAAACACATATTTTCCTATTCCTCTAATCACTCATCCAATCAGAATAAGGATGATTGTCCAGTATCGACTTCATGTAGAAAGAAGCACAAAGATTCTGAAAGAAGAACGACTAGAAATTTGAAACCCAATAACTACACAAGCTATGGTTTCCTTTCTTCCAATAAATGTTTTTTTATTTTAGCTCAAATTTTTATTTATTTATCCAAAACTTCGATTACTAAGTATTTATGTATATAAAAAAACATACTAAAAATAAATGTAGCAACACTCTTAAAAGTGCTTAAGTATAACAATAAATTACACGTGAGGTGGATTAATAGAATTCCAAACTTAAAACGAAATGAATTTTTGTGCTGACACCTATATAAATTAAGCAACTTAGTCTACTTCCTCTATAGTAGGGCCACTGCTTCCACCAAACCCTCCCGCTTGTTGACCGCAATTCGTCGCTTGGGGTCCTGCACCAGTGCGTATCTTTGTCATAATTGGACTGAAAATCTTTGCCATTTCTTTCATCTTGTGTTCGTATTCCTCTTTCTCAGCGGTTGTGTTGTTGTCCAACCAATTGATTGCTTCTTTGCAGCACTCTAGCACTCTGTCTTTGTCTGACTGTGGAAGTTGGCAGCCAGGCTGTTCTACTGCTTGTTTGACACTGAAGACGTATCCCTCCAGTTCGTTGCCAGCGGAAATGCGTTGACGATGCTTTTCATCTTCGTCTTGGTACTTCTCAGCCTCGTTGACCATTCTGTCGATTTCAGCTTGCGACAGACGGCCTTTGTCGTTCTTGATTGTGATAGTCCTGGCAGCTCCAGAGCCCATCTCCTTGGCGGCCACATTTAGAATTCCATTGGCATCTAAGTCGAAAGTGACATCGACTTGAGGAACACCACGAGGAGCTGGTGGAATGCCGGTTAAGTTGAACGTGCCCAAAATATTGTTGTCTTTAGTCAGAGCTCTTTCTCCCTCGAACACCTGGATGGTAACCGCCGGTTGGTTGTCGGTATATGTAGTGAATGTCTTTGACTGCTTGCATGGGATTCTAGTGTTTCGTTCAATCAGCTTCGTCATGACACCCCCAGCTGTTTCGATGCCGAGTGATAGTGGTGTCACATCGACTAGGAGGACGTCTTGGATTTGGCTGCTCTTGTCGCCGCTGAGGATAGCTGCCTGAATAGCGGCGCCATAGGCAACAGCTTCGTCTGGATTGATGGATAAATTGAGAGATTTTCCAGCGAAGAATGACTGGAGGAGATTCTGTACTTTGGGAATTCTGGTTGATCCACCTACTAGCACGATGTCGTGAATCTGGCCCTTCTCCATTTTTGCGTCCTTTAATGCCTTCTCCACAGGTTCTAAGGTTGAACGGAATAGAATACCACAAAGTTCCTCGAATCGGGCTCGACTGATCCTGGTATAGAAGTCGACGCCATCGAACAAAGCATCAATTTCAATGGTGGCCTCTGTGCTTGATGAGAGTGTCCGTTTTGCTCGTTCCGCTGCTGTCCTCAATCGACGAAGGGCTCGTGGATTAGATTTAAGATCCTTCTTATACTTGCGCCTGAACTCCATAACAAAATGGTCCACAAGAAGATTGTCAAAATCCTCGCCACCCAGGTGGGTGTCACCAGCCGTCGACCTTACTTCAAAGAGTGAGCCCTCGTCAATAGTTAGAATGGACACATCAAAGGTTCCACCTCCCAAGTCAAAGATTAACACATTGCGTTCGCCGGAGAGATTCTTATCCAAGCCGTAGGCTAAGGCTGCTGCTGTTGGCTCGTTTATGATCCTGAGAACATTAAGTCCGGCAATGGCTCCTGCGTCCTTGGTTGCTTGACGCTGTGAGTCGTTGAAATATGCTGGAACTGTGATAACCGCATCGCGAATCGGCTCACCCAAATACGCCTCAGCTGTTTCCTTCATCTTGGTCAACACCATCGAGCTAATTTCCTCTGGAGCAAATGCCTTCTGTTCGCCCTTGAACTCAACACTTATTTTCGGTATTCCGCCGTCGTTCACCACTGCGAATGGCCAATGCCTCATATCACCCTGGATCTTCGGGTCATCGTACTTGCGTCCAATCAACCTCTTGGCGTCGAAAACTGTGTTCTTTGGATTCATGGCGACCTGGCCCATCGCTGCATCTCCAATGAGTCGTTCCGAGTCTGTGAATGCCACATAGCTGGGAGTTGTGCGGTTGCCCTGGTCGTTGGCGATGATGTCCACCTTACCGTATTGGAATACTCCAACGCAGGAGTATGTAGTGCCCAAATCAATGCCTATGGCTGGCATGTTGTTATTTACTTTTGTTACCTTACACAATGACCGTTACATACTACTTTAGAAATAACTCGCTTTTCAAACACTTTATTACAGTACCTATACAAAGTTATATTCAAATTAACACGAATTGAGATTTAAGTTACGCACTGCGCGATAAAAATGTATCCTACTTCGATTTTAAAATTCCGGTTTGATTTCGTGAATAATACTGAAGCAAAGAAATTGCAGCCGGCTTATTTATATGATTTTGCAACGAAGAAAAGTCCCTCCCAAATAACGTCGCCATTCGCCATCACCATACCATACCAAAACCAAACCATACCCTCAGTTGGTTTGTGGAAAGTTTTTGGAGAAATGACGACGCAGGAAAGGCTAAATAATCAATACTTTAAAGAGGGAATTTTAAGAGAAACAAATCTAAAATATATTGCAATTTGCAATCTGCATAGGGTTGCCAAGAACTAATGTCTGCAAATGCAAATCCTAACCACAAATGTATGTTTTTTTTTTTTGTTGAACTGGTACATTGCTAAGCCTATCACACTAATTTGGTTTTCCATTGCGACAAAAAATCTATTTTTTTATTCTATTACTAAAAGCACCTTTAAAACGAATTACCTAGCTATTCTGAACAAAAATGTAAATAATAATGGATATGGACTTAATTTTGGAGCAATTGCTATGATCTTCTCGTCATCTTATTCTTCTTCGTCGTCATCTGTGGATTTCGATTCACTAGTTCATTTAGTTCACCGTTATTATTTTCAATGGGCCTTACCAATAATCATTTTTAACCTTCAAATTATTATAATGATGATTTTCCAAGGATATCATTACCATTTAGAACGAAAATAGGACAAACCTGCTACTTGTGTTCAGGGGCGTAGCGAGAGTTTGAGCCGTGGGGAAGTGACTTTCATTGAAATGCCGACTTAGTCGGCAAGTTGACTGTATAGAAATCATGAAAATCGGCCAAGTGGTTATCGAGTTATATCTAACGTCAACGAGTTTCACTCCATAGAAGATGTTTTTTGTATGAGAGGTGCCACGCCCCTTTGTCCAATTTTGACCAATCTTAACAGTAACACCCCTGGGCTAATACCTAAAAGACCATTCACATAAGAGAGACCAACTACCTACGATCGAACGACTATTCGCAAGCTTTGACAGTTCGTTCACATGAACACTTTTATAGGTCGGGGCAGTTCGCGAATTTCAGCCATCTAGTTTGAGGTTAAGTTCGAACGAATGTTTAATTCGCTAGTTTGTGGAATGCGTATTAAATGATGTGGATTGCGAATAAACTTTGACAATTCGCGCGGGTGTTTTCGTTCGCGGCAAAAAGTTTCGAATTCGAAATTTCGTTATTTAAACTGTTTATAAACTTATTTTCTTAATACATTTTGATAGGATAATTAATTATCCTCCTCTTTGCCCAAACACACGTTTGCCGCGAATTGTTAAAGTTCGCATTCCACATTAATAAGCCGCGAACTAGCGAATAACACATTCCATCGAATTTAACCTCAAATTAGAAATGCCAACCGTCCTTTTTACAATCGAATCGAAACTCGATAAATTTTAAGGATCTCAGTCGGCAAAATTCACCGATACCGACCCGACCTTTTTAAAATCGAATCTAAACTCGCTAAATTTTAAAGATTTCAGTCGGCAATCTCACCGATGCCGACCGTCCTTTTTAAAATCGAATCTAAACTCGCTAAGTTTTAAGGATTTCAGTCGGCAAATTCACCGATTCGCCGATTTTAAGGAGTTCATCTGAAACCTTTGAAAATGCCGACTTTTGTATACATTTACAAGTTTAAAAACCTATACCTAATGGAAATCCAAACTTAAGACCTTGAAAAGCGTGGGCGGGTGCGACACCCCCACGCCCCCCCTCGCTACGCCCCTGCTTGTGTTTTAGTTGGAAACAACATTGTGAAAAAATGTCCCAGTGACCACAACCATAACCATCTCGCTTTCGAAAAGGAAATGTGCAAGGCAAACAATCGCGTAAAAGCCGGAGCTCGATCGGATCTCGTCCCATCGGGAATAATTCGGGACGCAATTGTGTCAACGGAGCCGCCATGGTTCCCTTGCTATTTTCCCGTAAATCAAAAGAGGCGTATACGCAATTGTTTTTTAACAGTGCATGTGAATATGGAGTTCGTATCAACCCAGAGCTCTTGCTTTCTAATTTAGAGAAAGCCATTCCAAGAGTTGCGAAAGAGTTTTTGCCTTTAGCCAGATACTAGGTGAGCCTATTCCACTTCGGGCAGATCATATTATGGCGAAGGCCTTAACACAAAATATGAACAAAATGAGGAGTTCGCACTGGAGCTGAAAATGATGAAAGCTTTGGCTTTCGTTGCACCATCAGTCATTCCCGAATATTTTGCTGCCCTTTATAGCAGCCTTCGCGATCCCGATGCCAAAACCGTTGCGAAGCGGTTAAGGTAAAAGCACCAAATTTACTCCGCAATACCTATAGTACAAGAGTTTCGGTCTTTTTCTGTTGCCGCAATGGCACACACGCCTCCGAACGGTGGTAGGCAAGAAGCATGCTGTAGTCTCATCGGGGACTTGGCGAAGGAGCTAATTGTAGCAAAAGTAGTTCCGCTTATTAAACAAGAGTGGAAGAACGAAAAAATCCAGAGAGTTCTTTCGAATTAGAGCTAGCATAGAAAAGTGTGAATTTCTTAAGAACATTGCACTATTGCAAAAAAAATAATAATACAGGGATTTGAAATCGATGTTTTTTTTTTAGATTAACATATTTTTGGTGATCTTCCAAAAATCTCGAATTATTTTTTCGCCATTTTGTCTTTTCGAGATTTTTGTTTTCGAGTTCTTATGGTTTCGAGATTTTTTTTTTTAAATTTTGTTTACGAGATTATGAATTCAAAAACATTTAAGTCTCAGACTGTGGCAACAGTGAATGAAGTGGAAATTCGCTGCTTTTGTTTTGTTATTTCCGTTCTCTTAACTTAAACAAATACACAGTTCTGCATATACATAGATGGAAAAGAAATAACATAATGCGTATACGAGTAGATATGAGTTGCACTGCTACTTTTTCAACTCATTTTCTTTTGTGTATGATGCAAATAGGTATCGTATGCGTATCGGTATACGTATACCGAGTAAAGTGTTTACGGAGTAGCAAAAACTTGACAATGAACTTGAATGTATTGAAGTTGGAGTTGCATAATGTTGTTCATCATTTTTGAGTACCTACGACCTACCATCTTCTATCTTCTGTTGTGTGAGTAGGTATACCTATGTATGTAAGTGGCTATAGATAGATTTGAGTCGCAGATTTTTGTTAGAACAAGAAACAGATGTTGTTGGGAATGGCAATTGATTGCGTATTTAATTTCGTAAAATGGACATAAGGTAGCTACATAATATACTGCGGAATGCAGGTGCATATCGCATAGGTAGGTATGCTTATTATAAGCAGAACTAGTCTGAAAAGTGTTTGCCACATTGACTTTGCTTTCGATTATACTCTTGAAAAAAAATATATAATTTTAAATGGCCATTCAAATAAGTACACAATCTCTTGATTATAATATTGCATCTCCTTTCCTTTGTTCGCCTCTTCATATGGAATGCAAACAACTACCCCAACGGCCCAACCCTACCCTGCTACCTACCTCATAACAGAATGAAATTCATACTGCGTAGCGATATCCATATTGGATGTAGATATGGACTGTATTGGATTTGGATATAATTTCTTTCACCTTCCCTCTACGTTATACCTTTCTTCTCCCTCGTAGAACGTTACACGTTACATCTTCTTGAACTCCTCATTCTCGCTCAATAATTCAATATCGAGTCGCCGCCTAAGAAGTTTAATTTCAAATTGGATTGCTTGATGGATACAAATATTTAAAATGGAAAATGTAATTTGTAGTATCCTAACAACTAGTGTCTAAAATGTCAGTCAAATAAATAATAAAAATAAAATAGTAATTGTGATTCGATCGGCAGAGAGCAGGCGGCATATGGCAAGATGCTACATAATTAAAAGACAAAATTCGGAGAGTTGGGTTATGTAATTTACTTAGTTAGAAAATCACTTCTGAAACCGTTCAAAAACTACTCTTCTATTGAGAAGAGAATTTCGCTTCTTGATTTTAAGTCAGAATTCACTCAAGAAGCACGTAAGAACTATTCACATGAGACATGAGAGCGACAAACTATCTACGAACGAATATTCGCAAGTTTTGACAGTCCGTTCACAATTTCACATAAACCATCAGTTTATATCAGCAATTTCCAATTTCGAAGTTCGAACGAATGTTTTATTCGCTAGTTTGTGGAACGCGATTTGATCATGTGGATTTGACAATTTGCGGCAAGGGTATTTTCGTTCGCGGCAAAAAGTTTGGAATTCAAAATTTCGTTATTTAAACTGTTTATAAACTCGTTTTTTAATGCATTTTAATGGGATAATTAATTATCCTCCTCTTGGGATAATAAAATGTGCAATTTTCTGTCTAGAAATGCTTAAAAAGTGGTTTGTTCGCATTTCATCAATTCGTTCGATCGCTCTCATATTATGAATGGTCCTTTACACAAGTGCGATTTAAGCACTTATTTTATACACAGCCATACATTAATTTTTTATATTTCAGCAATCCCTGAGTGAAATCGACAAGAAGCAGTTTCGTTGTTCCATTGGATTTCGGAATGAGTGAATCCCTGAGTAAAACCCATGGAAAACGACATAATACCAACCTTTTACATCAGGCTCAGGCACTACCTACAAACAGGTTTAGTCTATGTAACCTTTATACAAAGTGGATACATTTTATAATATACGGTTTTTGCGTTTAGAGACATTCATTTAATTTTATACACTCCTTATAATATTAAATACGTTTAAAAATAAGGTTGTAGGTAAAGGTAGGTACATTATGTTTATAAACTACTATAGACACATTAGCCGTATTTTATTATGCCCGTGATCTGAACCAGATCACAAATTAGCACTAATTCGCAACAACAACACGTGATCCAACTTTCTATCTGGATCATTTTTCATGATCCAAATAGATAGTATGATAGTATACTTTTAGGCGAATAATTTTATTCGTGTATACAAATAAAGTGGCTTACAAAATATAGACAACCCAATAACCAATCAAACCACTCCGTTTCTCGCATAAAATTTGTAAGCCACTGTCAAATGTCAAAATGATCCTGGTTTGTTTTATTATGCTGATCTGATCCGGTTCAGATCATGGGCATAATAAAACACGGCTATTGTAAATACGTAATACACACACACACACACACACACACACACAAATACGGAACGTGATTTGAAACGTTATCCATCACTTCGGTGCATATAGCTAAGCTAGCATACCAAACAAATTCAAGAGCAGGACCAAAGTCATGGAACACCCCACGTATGACAGTCCTGCTAAAATTGTTTATCTCTGATATGCGCATTTAATGGCAAATACATCAACTGCGTACCTTCATTCACAACACAAAATCAATACATAGATAGAACATAGGTAGGTACAACATCGCATTATACTGAAAGTGGTACGGCTTCGGTCGACGACACAAACTGCTTCGCTTCGTCATCAGAGATCAGACCAACTGTCTACAAATTATGCAATCGCAATAAAACCCCCGACCTCACCAACACCCTTTTAGTGCGCTCTACGTCCCCCTATCTAACTTTGCTTTTGTTTTGTTATATAAAAATTGTGTAGGTCAAGAACCAAACTATGTATGAATAAAAAACAAATCGTTCTCTTAAAAAGCTTACACATGGGACATGGTTAAGTAAATCTATATCTATGTATTTGTATTCGGGGTTGCCAGATTGAGCGCTTTGTCGTATTTTGGACTATCTTTTTTCTTAAAAACGATAGAAATGTCTTCCATGAGCGCCCAACACAATTTTGGGCTATTTATATCGTTTTACAAAATTTGTATAAATTTTTGTTTGTTTTATTCTTTCACAAAACTAAAGAAATATATATTTTCGAACAAACCCGCACTTTTAAAACTTGGCAGCATATAAAATGACCTTCCTTATTGTGACCTACAAAATATTTAATGTAAAGGATAAAAATATTATAGGCATATTTAAAGTTTTTGGTATAAGCTAATAACCCGCAAAGTATTCCCCAATAGATAAAAGATAACTCAAAAATGGACCAAGAGGATGCGCTTCGTCAAAAACATCTTGTTCATAGATATTAATTATAAAGTCATGAAACATTCTTCACAACGAGTAAGTAAAGATTTTTGTTTTAAAATTCCTTGTTTAAAATTCTCCCACTTTCTCATGACAGTAGCGGTCACTTGCTACGGCCGAAATCAAAGGTAAAAACTGTCATCATCGTGACAAATCCGTAATTCATGTTCAATACTTCCAATCTTTTAGAAATATGACAATTATAACCAAGTCAAAACAAATAACCCATCGTTGAATCAATTTAGAATTTTAAATAAAAGACGAAGATATCCAGTAAATACTTTTTAATTTTATTTAACTGCTATAACTACTTAATATAAATGCCTTAAGAATTATACCTCTTATAACTAATTAAGCGCTATCCATAATAAACCTAGTAGCCAATAGGAATAGTAGTTCAGTCAGAAAAAAATGTATTGATTGTGGAAGATTTTAGTCCACTTCCTCTACCGTTGGACCACTGCTACCAAAGCCGCCCGCTTGTTGACCGCAATTCGTCGCTTGGGGTCCTGCGCCAGTGTGTATCTTTGTCATAATTGGACTGCAGATCTTTGTGAGTTCTTCCATCTTGTGTTCGTATTCCTCTTTCTCAGCGGTTGTGTTGTTGTCCAACCAATTGATGGCTTCTTTGCAGCACTCTAGTACTCTGTCCTTGTCTGATTGCGGAAGTTTGCTGCCTGCTTGCTCTACTGCTTGTTTCACATTGAAGACGTATCCCTCTAGACTGTTGCGAGCTGCAATGCGTTGACGGTGTTTTTCATCTTCTTCTTGGTACTTCTCAGCCTCGTTGACCATTCTGTCGATTTCAGCTTGCGACAGGCGACCTTTATCGTTCTTGATCGTGATGGTCTTGGCAGCTCCAGAGCCCATCTCCTTGGCGGCCACATTCAGAATTCCATTGGCATCCAAGTCGAAGGTTACGTCGATTTTTGGAACACCACGAGGAGCTGGTGGAATTCCGGTCAAATTAAAGGTTCCCAGAAGATTGTTGTCCTTGGTCAAAGCTCTCTCTCCTTCAAAGACCTGGATAGTGACTGCTGGTTGGTTGTCGGCATATGTGGTGAATGTCTTCGACTGCTTGCATGGGATTCTTGAATTGCGCTCGATCAGTTTCGTCATGACACCCCCAGCTGTCTCGATTCCGAGTGATAATGGTGCCACATCGACTAGGAGGACGTCTTGGATTTGGCTGCTCTTGTCGCCGCTGAGGATAGCTGCCTGAATAGCGGCGCCATAGGCAACAGCTTCGTCTGGATTGATGGATAAATTGAGAGATTTTCCAGCGAAGAATGACTGGAGGAGATTCTGTACTTTGGGGATTCTAGTTGATCCCCCTACTAGCACGATATCGTGAATCTGGCTCTTATCCATTTTAGCGTCTTTCAGTGCCTTCTCCACAGGTTCGAGAGTTGAACGGAATAGATTACCACAAAGTTCCTCGAATCGGGCTCGACTGATCCTGGTGTAGAAGTCGACGCCCTCGAACAAGGCGTCAATTTCAATGGTGGCTTCTGTGCTGGATGAAAGTGTCCGTTTTGCTCGTTCCGCTGCTGTCCTCAATCGACGAAGGGCTCGTGGATTAGATCGTAGATCCTTCTTGTACTTGCGTTTGAACTCCTCAGCAAAATGATTCACAAGCAGATTGTCAAAATCCTCGCCGCCCAGGTGGGTGTCACCAGCCGTTGACCTTACTTCAAAGAGTGAACCCTCGTCAATAGTTAGAATAGACACATCAAAGGTTCCACCTCCCAAGTCAAAGATTAACACATTGCGTTCGCCGGAGAGATTCTTATCCAAGCCGTAGGCCAAGGCTGCTGCCGTTGGCTCGTTGATGATCCTGAGAACATTAAGTCCGGCAATGGCTCCAGCGTCCTTGGTTGCTTGACGCTGCGAGTCATTGAAATAGGCTGGAACTGTGATGACTGCATCCCTGATAGTATCACCCAAGTATGCCTCGGCGGTTTCCTTCATCTTGGTCAACACCATCGAGCTAATCTCCTCGGGAGCGAACGTCTTCTGCTCTCCCTTAAACTCAACGCTAATCTTGGGCTTTCCATTGTCGTTGACAACTTTGAATGGCCAATGCTTCATATCAGCCTGTATTTTCTGGTCGTCGTACTTTCGCCCAATCAATCTCTTGGCGTCGAAGACTGAGTTCTTTGGATTCATGGCGACCTGGTTCTTGGCTGCATCGCCGATGAGTCGTTCCGAGTCTGTGAATGCCACATAGCTGGGGGTTGTGCGGTTGCCCTGGTCGTTGGCAATAATCTCCACCTTGCCGTGCTGGAATACTCCAACGCAGGAGTAGGTGGTTCCCAAATCAATTCCATCTTGATGTTTGCTTTTATTTTCGACGAGCAAATTACAAAACAAATGTATATATTTTATACTACTATAATAATACTGCACTTTTTTAAATTCGGTTTGATAATCACTTGATTTCACTTTTGAATTTGACTGTGGTTAGAAATATACTGAAGTAAAGAGAACGGAGTCGACTATTTATATGATTTTCTGTGAAGAGAGAAATTTCCAGAAACTCATTCTAGAACTCTGTAGAAAATTTTAGATATTTTCCGAAGAGAAATAAAAGCATGAAGTATATGGAAGTATTTTAAGTATAATATATAGAAAAATGTACTCTTAAGCAGTGTTGTTAGGACTCTCTCTTCATTTTTCCCACGAAACGTGGTAATTTTTCCCTTTTTTCCCTTTTCACCGAACTCAAATTCCCACCAAATTCCCACGATACACTAAAATGAAAAAAAGTTGTTTAATTCATTTTTATTATACCTATTGAAAGAAAATCACAATGGCAGCGTTCCATCGACCGCAAGATGACTAGCATGGCATGCCACACCCCTTTATACAAAAATTGACATTTCAGCATTTGCACTAGATTTCTAAAGGATTGTGAAATATAATTTTCTGCGAAATGTGTTTCAATCTAGCGCAAAATGAACTGAATAAATAAATAAATAGTTGGTGCAACAAGTCCGTGTAGGCACCCTAGGTACAGCTTCTCATATAATACATTATGCCACAAGACAAAATACATATTTGATGCTCATGAAGATGAAGTAATAAAAATTTAAACTGATTCCATTCCAATGTCATTTTGCCGCTGGCGCTAGAGGTCTAATTACATGCGCTGCCAGATTGTTTTGTACTAGAATTTTTTGTTAAGAGGCTATTTATTTTATTTGTGCTGATAATTGTTGTGAATTGGAACAGTTTTGATGAAATTTCACAAAAAATTGATTTTAACAGTTGTTTTGTCAGTTTCCTGAAATTCCCACGATTTTGGTGCTTTTTCCCTTTATCCCACGGAAGGCTTTTTGGACATCGAAAATCCCACAAAAAGGGATAAATCCCACGATATAAATGTGTAACATTAAAGAGAAAATCAGCTTTTTGTGTGATTGAAAGTGTGGTGTAGGTGTTGGTGTAGTTGGCTTAGCGGATGCGAAAAACAGATAATATAGAATTTCTTTAAATGTCTCTCTTAACGTTGGAAAAATGGTGGGTTTTTTTTTAATGGTCTGTCTTTTCTCTATTCATTGTCTCTCATCGATCATCGTGTCACAAAAACAAAATGCTTGTAGTTTCTGTTTCTAGATATAGATATAGCCCGAACCAATGCTATCTATACACTATACCTACAGCTACAGATGCTTTCTGTTTGCAATGACATTGAAATTCGTTTTGTTTATTAGAGTGCGCTTTTTATATTATGCAATAGATATAGGTACATAGTATAAGATGGATTATGAATGATGCATCCATCATTCTCATTCATAATAATATTGTACGTTACCTATAGTAGGTATAACGAACGTTGGGTTCATTATTTACCTGAGTAAATAAATTGCTATTCAGAAGAGACATAGGTTTTTTCCACTGCGCCTCCTCGCGACAAACATCGCGAACATCTGACAAACATCGCGAACATCTGACAGACATCCGAGGGTAGCTCCGGAAAAAGCTTCTCAATTCAGCCGTTCGGATTCGGACTCGGCATAAAATTGTAGCTGTGCTGTGGGCCCCTTCCATTCGTCCCAAAAATAAAACTCGCACAAACAAATTGTTATGAGAAGCTAGACCTAGGGTGTATATCTACATGCCTGTTGCCTAGGCTGACCAGACGTCCTCTTTTTATGTAAAAAAAAATGTCCAGTATCTTTTTGAAAAAATGTTTAGTTTGTCCTCTTTTTGGGATTTCCCAGTTTACGGAATTTTTCGACACCACAAAACTATAACAAAACGTTTTTTCAACAGTAATTCAGAAATTTTCTGCATCTTTCTGGTATGAACAGGACCTAAAAATTGTTGTTAAAGGTGGAAAAAATGTATTAGAGGTTTGGTGTTTCAAATATCTTCAGAGATGGAGCGAATCTCTCGATGCTTTTGATTGTTTTACATGGATAGGTTTAAGCAAAATTCCCAACAAATTAAAAAAAAAATAAATTGTTTGACCAATTTTGTAACCTAAAAATATTTGTAGAGCAAAAACAAAACAATAATAGCTAACAGTTGAATGGACATATGCAATTGTAAAAGCAATTTTTTATTTTTTTTTGTAAATATAATTTTAGAAATTATGTCCTGCTCAGAATTTTACAACTACTTATCTATATTCTAAAAAAAAAACGATATTTAAATTTTTCATTTGAGATTTTTGAAAGTGTCCTCTTTTTGGTGGGCATGGATGTGGATCTGGTCACTCTACTGTTGCCCCAACTATTAATGTAGTATAATGCCAATGCGTAAGGCCCATCGAACACTAGGTATACCCGTATACCTATTCCTAAATCATTCTGACATCACTAGCACAAAAATATATGACATTTGACATGTTGATAAAAACTGAAATTTAAAAATAATAAACAGTACAACACAATAATGATAAAAAGGTCACAGAAAGTTCTGCACATATCGTTACGTTAGAATTATGTACCAATCCATTGATATCTAACCACCTCAATGGGATTTCTGTTGTGATTGTATCCTCTGTTGGGTTCGATAAGATGAATTTAGTTTTTGGAAATATTAACCTACATACATACATACATTTTCAATGGCCCGCTTATCCATTAAGTGGGTCGCGGGTATAGGTTACTCAAGTGGACCCTCCATAACTTCCGACTCGATCCTCCGCCATCGACTCCAAATCATCAAGGGCAATCCTCATAAGGGTAAAGGAGAGATTATGAATATGATCTAACCATCTCATCCTGGGTCTACCTAGAGGACGCCTGCCCGATGGTACGGATTCCATAGCACGTCGTGGGATTCTGGTCGGGGACATGCGTTTAACATGACCAAACCACCGAAGCATTTACCGCTCTGTCCGGAGAAGTAGCTGCTTGACATTGAGTTCCTCACGTATTCTGGTATTTCTTCTTTCGGTCATTACCCAAACCTCATGACCATAGGTAAGAGTTGGAACAAACACCGAATTAAAGTTGATCCAGCTTGACCAATCCTACAGGAAAACTCAGCATTGATCCTTCCATCACTCATGAATAAGACCCCGATATACTTAAACTTATCCACCTGTTTCAATGGGACTCCACTAACATGCAGAGTGCATTGAACAGGCGTTCTGGAAACGACCATTACTTCAGATTTGTTCACGTTTACCTACCTTCATCTCAGCTTCAACACAAACGGCTATAAACCGATCGTGTGCGCGCTGAAGTTCAGTCTGAGAGGACCCAAGGATGACCAAGTCATCAGCGAAGAGCAAATGACTTATCCTCAGATCTCCCAATTCGAAACGTTCTTCGCCAAGACTGCGCTGTAACATCCAGTCCATATAAGTAATGAAAAGGACCCCTGGTCCTACGGTGAATATTAACCTATAATGTACTTATATTGAATACCATACATATTTATGACAGCCGTTTTTTCTTCCACTTGGGAATGAGTAAATATATTTCTGGTCTCCAAAAGTCAAAACGAATTCACACCAATTGCAATATTAACGGTATATATACCTACTTTCTAAAGCTTTTGAAAGGATAATGTTCAAAAGCAAAAGCAAGGGCGAAAACAGGCTGGATATCTATGTATATTAATCTATATATATTAAATTGTATAAATTGATTAAATACTTGTTTAAATATGTATGAAAGTAGGTACTACCTTTCTTTCTATATAAATCATCAGTCATATTTAAATGTAGGCGTACGCGTAACTAGCTACTACCTAAAAATACTAACGCTATTATCTATTATAAGAAAGCCAAATCATCATCCATATTTTTGATTTAATTTAATGATTTCTATTTTTAATTTCCTCAGAAAATTTAAACATAAATATAAACATTCGGTATCGTATAGGTACATACTCCAAATACAGCCACATGATGAAATAAATTATAGTATGTATTCAGTTGAATTGAACCTCGAAAATTCTAGAATTAAAAAGACGATTCCCCCCATAGCAGATAAACAAAATCAAGAAAGTAAGTGGGGTAGGTCAAAAATCCAAAGCAAAAGAGAAGATAAATGGAGGGAGGAATATTGCTGTTTGCTAATCTATAATTAAAACAAAATTAAAGAGAAACTTATTCTCCTCTGCACGCAGCACTCACACAACTACAACAACAAGTCATCTTTCCACATTCCACTTCAGAATACTTGAAGAGAATCACCCAATAAGAGTTTCATGTTTCACCATTTATTTATTTACTTTGCTCTCTTATATCAACAGTTGTTTTTTTCTTTTTTGTTTATTTACTAAACAATTCTCTTCGGTTGTCGATACTTTTCCATTAGCTTCTAGAAAAGGCCTTCTAGAAAATTCGCTTTAGCAGAGAAAATCATATAAATAGTCGGACTCGGTTCTCTTCGAATCAGTATATTTTAAACCAACTAAAGTGAAAACATCAAGTGAAATTTTAAAATCCTTCAGTGGTAAATTATCAAAAAATATAACAAGCAACGAGTGAAAGTGAATTTTGAAAGAGCTATAAATTTAGAAAAAGTTTTATCTAGGAGTTAAAAAACTGTAACAGCAATTAAATAAGGAAATTCATTCTGTGTAAAGTGAAAATAAATTAAAAGAACAACATGCCAGCCATCGGTATTGATTTGGGAACCACATACTCCTGCGTTGGAGTCTTCCAACACGGCAAGGTGGAGATTATCGCCAACGACCAGGGCAACCGCACAACTCCCAGCTATGTGGCATTCACAGATTCGGAACGACTCATCGGCGATGCAGCCAAGAACCAGGTCGCCATGAATCCAAAGAACACAGTCTTCGACGCGAAGAGGTTGATTGGACGCAAGTACGACGACCCGAAAATCCGAGATGACATGCAGCACTGGCCATTCAAAGTTGTCAGCGATGGAGGCAAACCCAAGATTGGAGTTGAGTTCAAGGGAGAGCAGAAGAGGTTTGCTCCAGAGGAGATCAGCTCAATGGTGTTGACAAAGATGAAGGAAACAGCCGAAGCGTATCTGGGTGAATCCGTGAAGGACGCAGTTATCACAGTGCCAGCATACTTCAACGATTCGCAGCGTCAAGCAACAAAAGACGCTGGGGCGATTGCTGGGCTAAATGTTCTAAGAATCATCAATGAGCCAACCGCAGCAGCTCTGGCTTATGGACTGGACAAGAATCTCTCCGGTGAACGTAATGTTCTCATCTTCGACTTGGGAGGTGGAACCTTTGATGTCTCTATTCTAACCATCGATCAAGGTTCACTTTTTGAGGTGAGAGCAACTGCCGGTGACACCCACTTGGGAGGCGAGGATTTCGACAACCGATTAGTCAACCATCTGGCAGAGGAGTTCAAGCGCAAGTACAAGAAGGATCTGCGATCGAATCCTAGAGCTTTGCGTCGCCTGAGGACAGCAGCTGAAAGGGCGAAACGAACTCTTTCATCGAGCACAGAAGCCACCATCGAAATTGACGCGCTATTCGAGGGAGTTGATTACTACACAAGAGTCACCCGAGCTCGTTTTGAGGAGTTGTGCGCCGATCTCTTCCGTGCGACTCTGGAACCAGTCGAGAAGGCATTGAATGACGCTAAAATGGACAAGAACCAGATCCATGACATAGTTCTCGTGGGTGGATCCACAAGAATCCCGAAAGTTCAGAATCTTCTTCAGTCGTTCTTCTGCGGAAAGTCTCTCAATCTGTCCATCAATCCAGACGAAGCAGTGGCCTATGGGGCCGCCGTCCAAGCCGCAATTTTGAGTGGTGACAAGAGCAGCGCAATTCAAGACGTACTATTGGTCGATGTAGCTCCATTGTCACTGGGCATCGAAACAGCTGGAGGAATAATGACCAAGATCGTCGAACGCAACAGTCGAATACCTTGCAAGCAAACTCAGACATTCTCCACATACGCCGATAACCAGCCTGCGGTAACCATCAGAGTATTCGAGGGTGAACGTGTCATGACCAAGGACAACAACCTACTTGGCACATTTGATCTCACCGGCATTCCGCCAGCGCCCAGAGGAACGCCCCAAATTGAAGTCACCTTTGACATGGACGCAAATGGTATCCTGAATGTATCCGCCAAGGAAACGGGCACCGGCAACACTAAGAATATAACCATCAAGAACGACAAGGGTCGTCTCTCGCAGGCCGAAATCGATAGGATGGTCAACGAGGCCGAACGTTTCCAGGAGGAGGATGAGAAACAACGACAGAAGATCGCTGCTCGCAATAACTTGGAGGGCTATGTGTTTGGAGTGAAGCAAGCCCTCGACCAGGCTGGAGATAAAATCCGTCAACAAGACAGGGAAACCGCTCGCAAAGCTTGCGATGAGGTCATCTCATGGCTAGATTCGAATACACTGGCTGACAAGGAGGAGTACGATGACAAGATGAAGAGCATATCCAACATCTGCAGTCCCATAATGACAAAGATACACAGTGGAGGAGCCAGTGCTCCACAGGGATGCGGTCAACAAGCAGGTGGATTTGGTAGTGGTCACTCTGGACCAACTGTGGAGGAGGTAGACTAAAGTGGAGAGATTTAATAGACTTTCAGCATTGCCATTGTAAATACTCATAGAATTACGTTGTGATCTCTAATTTTATTTTATTTTTTAAGAAAAGAAGATAAAATAAAATGTTAATAATTAACTTTAAAAAAATAAACATGTAGATATTGTTTTCATTTTTAAGTAAATTTGATAATCCACTTGTTTCAGGGAAGTCGACTTTTGTTGATATCAGTGACGTGCTTTATCCAAATATTCTTGAAATCCTTGCAATTGATCAATTACACCAACACACTTAATTTTTACCTATAGAGCCTCTTAATCTTATGGTTCGATATGAATACCAAATGGACCTTCAGGGAATTTTGTATACCCAAAATGGATCACCGTTGCTTGAATACCTGGGCAAGATGGCACTGGTGAGTGTAACGAATCCGCGGATCGTCTGGTAAGAGGTTCCCCTCTTCTCGGCGAACCTTCTAAGTAAGTAACTTAAAAACGAAGGAGTTAGAAGATGATAACCTTGCTGAAGACTGGACTAAATGTAAGGGACAGAGGCAGGCTAAGAGATTCATAAACATAGCTCATATCTAAAAGGTTACTTGAGCTTGAAAGTAGATTCTTTACTGTCATTCAAGGACAGTGGCCATTAAAATACCATCTGAAGAAAATGCGATTATACGCCGATGACTCCTGCCGATTCTGTGAGGAGGAGGACGAAACACACAAACTCTGCGAACAGTGTTGCCACTAAAAAAAAGTGAATCCGGTCAAATCTGACCGAATGACCGGATTTTTATTTTCTAAATCCGGTCAAAAAATCCGGTCAATAGTTAAAATGAGAAATTTTGACCTGAAACCCGGTCAAAAATAGAAAATACCTATACCTACCTATACAATTTACGAATTTTTATGTTAGCGCTGCATTATCGATGTTTAGAAAACGTTTTTATAATATGTGAATCTTGAGTTTGTGAACTTGTTTTTTATTTCGTTTGTTTAAAATTTATTGAAACTAATTTTTCAGTTTATATGACATGTTTTAAGTTCTGAAATACACTTTTAGTGCATGATCATACATGCCTTCCAATGAACGTCGTGTCCAGCGACACAGGTAGATTTTGAGTGAGTAGATAAAGGAGAATGGTAGATAGCATAGAAAATGCACAGAAAATCCACTTTCAGAAGATACAAATCTTCATTTGATATTTGCGTTGATAGAGTGAGGACGTCAAAAACGTCAACGTGCCAAATTTTATTTCATTGCAATGACGACGCCTGGTTTTTGTGTATAGCCAAATCGTTAATGGAAATGAAAGTCATGAGAAGATGTGTGTGGCCAGGCCATGTACTAAGGCCGTGTCAATAATTAAATACATAATTAAATAATTATTCTCGGATAATTTTCTGACACTTGAAAAGAGTAGTTCACCAAACTCCAATCTGAGATTTATCGAATTTCACACTCTAATTAATTCAAATTCATTGTTTAATTTCCTCTTCAACATTCTAGCAAAAGAAAACGTCAAGAAATTAGCCTATAAGATAATTTATTATCCTGCTCCCGGAGCAGAATAGGGCAACTTAATTTTTCCGGTCAAAAAAGAGTTTTCCGGTTAAAATCGTTTTTCGTTCCGGTCAAAAAACGGTTAGGCCGGATTTCAAAATTTTCTCCGGTCAGAGTAAAGAGATTTCGGTCAGATATGACCGGAATCCGGTCAGAATGGCATCACTGTCTGCGAATGCCCTGCTGTGGATAATGCATGTTTTGCCAAACTCTACAAATTTAGCTCCCAAGAGTGTCGGGAAATAGCGATTGCTATACGATTTTTGTGTGGAAGATGCCACGCCCCTTTGTCGGGCCAGTTGGCACTAGCTAAAGGTCACAAACTAACAAAATACAAAGTCAAACAACGCCTTGTCAAAATTATTCTTATTTATTTTTAGTAAGGATAATATGTCATTATTAAAGAATTAAACATGTAAAACTATTTTACGACAAATTTGTTACACGCTTTATTTTCTTTAAATTCATTTATAATAATAAAAAAAAAACACTACAATATGCCAAACCCCCTATGGGGTAGACAAAATGTTGAGTTTAAATAATATATCTAACTGTAATTAAAATAAATTAATTTAAATATAGATATTTGTTAACATGACATTCAATATAGATGTGTATACACAATGCGGTGCAAAAGAAAGAAAAAAACATTTTCTACCAGAATATATTGCATTTTTAAATCTGCTTGCAGTATATCACAATTGTAACTTTTTTTTTTTGTAATTTTTTACAAATTTATTGTACCGTATCTCTTATTGTAGAATGTCACATTTGACAAGAATATTTCCTAATGTATCTTCTTATATGACACGATCTCATGCTTCATCATGTAAGCGAAATGGCTGGTCATTGTCTCTGGGACGTCTTTGATTTGCTGTCCTTTCATTGGAATTCCTTTGATTACCAATATCTCCAGGAATGGCTTCATACGGCTGTAGATTTCTGCAATAAAGTAAATGTAAATTGTTTGTTTTGTAGTATGATAAAATGCGACTTAGTATATGCGAAGAAGCCTTCCATAAAGTGGTGTTATTAGCAAAATAATATGATATGGCGTGAAAAGAAGCAAGTATATGATTACACTTTACACCCACTTGACATGAAGTCAATGTCGGCTGTTTTTTTTTAAGCTCGAATGTAGCTTTGCCAACCCTTACAGACAATTCAGCACTAGCATATGGGAATCATGGGCATATAGTATAGGCAGGGCATGGGAACATTCTACAAAATATCTCGCCTACAACAAGAAACGAACAGAGACCTATAGAGATGAGCAATGAGCATGAGCAATTAGGAAATCTTGTAGCAGTCTCACAGTCGGTGTCGAGGATATAGGGAAAAGCTACTTTTGAATATTGTTACACGGCGAAGGCGATCAAAATACCGCTGCCAGGCAGAATGAACCGTTTAACCTGGTACAAAGAATGCCAAGACCTTCACCCACGTCCACCTGACCAAAATGAAATGAGGAAAGCAATATCTCAACTCAAGTTCAATAAGGCTGTTGGAACAGACGAATGAACTGACCGAACTAAGGTATAGTAGAGGACTACTTGGTGCTGAGCATACACCGCAATTCATCTCCAAGATTTGGTCTGAAGAAGAAAGAATACCTGATGAATGGAACTCCAGCATCGTTTGAATGATCCACAAAAAGGCAAGAAAGGTGCATAGAGTAGTCTGAACGTCCGAAACAGTTCTACAAATATTGACACTACTATAGATCCGGGGGAGAACACTTCACTTCGTTGACATCATACTTTAGAAAATTGTGCGAAACTTTTAAGCCTGCACCAGGAACGCATTTTTCACAATCCGTCCAATTATTTGCATATGCGGATGTCATCATTGGCAGAACTTTTGCGATTGCAAAAATCAAGCGAAGAATTACACTACACTTGTCAATTCCTCTTTCTTAAGGTAATTGTCTTTGCAAGAAACACTGACCCTCATCATCTCAGTTTTATGTAGATACAAGATACTCCATAACACAGAAGCATGGACATTACCGATGCAGAGCTATCCTTGGTCGTTTTGAAGTGAGTTTCCAGTGATTTTCGATCCCGTTCGTGTTGAAAATATTTAGGGACGGATATTAAACACCGAACTCTACGTTTTGTACACCGACATTAACATGGTCACGAAATTGGCAACCAGTCGTCTAAGATGACTAGAACATTGAACGGGCACTAGCGTCCGATCCGAAGAGTTTTCTAACTCCAACCTTGAACCCAGAGGGACAATGTAGTAGCGAGAGACCCCGACTTAAGCGGCGCACACAAAGAAGTGATTTCAACGAAATTGAAGTGCGCAACATGAAAAGCAATTAGCCAAAGACCGAGCTTTCTTCAACTTGGACCAATTGTAACAGGCTTTTTCAAGTGAGTCAACATGTTATACCCTCTTGACAAAAAAGAATATTCTCTGTTGAGAATATATTACCTGGGAAGTGCTTTCCTCAATCATAAGCATAAGCTTGCTGATAGATCCATTTCAAAGTCCATTCGGAATTCCGCAATAGTTTAGCATGGACATGAATAAGATTTATATCGTGGCTGGTGATACCAGCTACCACTCTCTCACTCTATTCCTCTCTTTCTATCTTAAGATTGCAGATCAAAACGGTTGTTCGAAGCATCGCACAATCCAACTTTAAACAGCATCCATAAAAACTAACCTAACGATCGGAATCATGTCACCTAGAATTGCATACTTTGAAGAGCTTTGTTGTAGTCAACATAGCTCACTTTTAAAAAATCTTACATATATTTCTTAAATATTTACGAAATGGATAGTACTGTACTATATAGATTTTTAAAATATGGAAATCTATATCTATCCTAGCAACAGTTCCATCACCCTTGTGCGTTTAAAATCAAAAAGTGAAATTGTACAAAATTGTCAAAAAAAAACATCTTTCAGTGATGAGACGTATTTCCAATTCAATGGCTACGTAAAATGTATGCATTTCGGCTATAGTGAGTCGGTACCACACTATATACGTCACACTTCCTCTCAGGCCTTATGTAAACGGACGTGCCAACAATTTCCAAGCTCTCGGCATTTGTAGGTACCTAAGGAAAACCTTCGTCAATGTATGAGCTCGTACTATCCCAAATATACATGCTTTGGAAAATTATATTTGTTAATTTAGAAAACGAAGTCGTGCACTCTAGTCCTAAGGATTTTACTATATTTACGACTATATTTTGTACAGTTTTAAAATTGGATGGTTTGATGAAACTATAGCTTCTCCTTTACAGAAATAGTCTATTCAATTTCGATTTATAAAATGTGTCAAAATTGATCAAATATGCCAAATTATTTTGTGGGTTAAACGCTTTCCTCGTGTGCTCCTCCATAATAGAAGATCATTAACTATAGAAATAGATAAACAAGCTATATAATTGTGGATGTAATTGAACCCGTTTACCTTAATGGAAGAAGCGCCTAACAAATTACTTATATTACAAATGTTAGATGGCGAGGACTGACCGTGATCTTAGATCACTACAAAGTATAGTAAGAGAACTAATGGACAAACTAGCCTCCTGTGAATTACCATAATAACTCATTAAATATATTCATGGTATTCTTCTAGTCCTCAGACCAAATTCTAGATAGTGTATCGTCGAGAGCAGGACTGCCCCATTAATCTCTAAGCAAAGATCTATATACCTTAGCCCCAAACAACATTATCCTCTGTCACAAAGCGCAGGCTAGTCCAGGGTTCGAATATAGCTCCCGTATTCTCGTATCGAGGCTTGTATGGAATTCGCCCCCAAAACCTTCACCTACATATAACTTATTTGACAAGATTATTCATCGAAATGCAGCATGCATTTTTAAAAAACACATTTTGATACAGGACAATATTTTCAGAGTACTGCAATTTACAACAATTTAAATATAGAACTAGCATCTCAGGGCGATGTTGAAGCGTATAGGTAGATAGGATGGATCATAAGTGAATTAAGTGGATTTTAAAACTTATAACTTCGGAACAAAGCAACATTTTTCAATAACTTTTTTTCTGTTCTTGATTTATACATATAACCGTTTAAATAATAGTGTACTGAATGATCTAACGAAGTGTTGGAACTGTCCCCCCCGGTCCCGGATAGAGAAATGATATCGTGTGTATCCCGTTTTCGACAAGACGGAATTGTGAACAATCATTGATAAACTGAGACAACTACGACCGGAAGTTCCCTGGCTTAGATCAAAAGTCACATAGATGCTTCTTCACAAACTAGAAGGAATAGACCACCAGCCAAAAATGAGAGATCCATAGAGCCAGTTTCAAAAAGTTATTAGGTGGTTAAGTATGTGTGCCATGTTAAAGTAAATGGAGGGCGAATTGGTCACGCATACACTGGCACAGATATATACAGCTATTTCTGTGGTACAACACGTATTCACAGATAGAAAAAGAGGCGACGCTATTCATTTCAAAACTGGCTCTATGTAATTGCCCGGAGCTGATGGTCTATTCTCTCTGGTTTGTGGGATTCTTTGAATCTTTTGAATTGGCGCTCATTCCAACACAACAACACACGGAAGAACTTATGCGAAATTCTAAAGGGCATTTGTATTATATTCCATACAAAATATCAGCAACTACTTGCTGGAGACTATAGCACGCTGGAGCAGCTTAAACATCAAAATTGATAGCGCCACTGTCAACAGCCTGAGATACGACTACAGTTCTTCAAGAACAATTTTCAGGACGAATAATTTTAAAAAAAAATAAAGACCTAGACATTAATTGGCCGGATCGTTTTCCAAATTCCTTCCTATGAGGTTATCTGTCTGACTGCTTATCCCCAGTCTCCTGCAGACTTTGAAGGAACATCTCAATAATATAAATAACACCCTATGCCTACCTTCTCACAAACATTCGTTTGTTTGAGTTTAAATTTTAGGGACGAATGGGCGGAACCCATTGAATTGAGAAACTTTTTCAGAACAGTTATACTGTAGTGTGGATTGAAAAGTACTACTTATTGACCACAACGCCATCTAATGGAAAGTAGACGAACTTATTCAACGGAACTTTGAAACTTCGAATCTTCCAAACTCAACGAATGGTGAATGGTCTAAAACGAAACTAGTACATTCTCGATTGTTCCGGTTGGAGTATAGAATATTCGAGAAGCTTTAGTGGGTAGTATAAAAAGGGTTGCGAAATCCGACGAGGGGACAGTTTATCTTTAAACCGTGTAAAGCAAAGTTCGAATAGTATCGGTAGTGATTTAAAATAAGTGGAAAAGATTGTAATAAGTGGAAAAGATTGAAATAAGCGGAAAAGTTGATTTTAAGTGAATTGTCTTGTAATAAAAAGTGATTTATTAAAGTTTGGTAAACAGAATAGTGTTTTATCTTTTCGAATCCCAGCCGAATGTAACAATACTATACTCTCGGAAGTTTGTCAGACGTTCGCGAGAGTTGGCGCAGTGGAAAAACCCTTTAGATGTGATTTATGTTTTTCCGAGGATCAAGCCTGGGACCCTTCGCACAGTAGTCCATCACAGTAACCACTGAACCACTGCACTCCATAATATATTGGCCTTAAATCGACGAAGTTTAAAAAAAAAGGTGAGGAACATTTTTAGAAAAAAATGGTGACCATCTAGAGAATAGCCTTAACTTCAATATTTCTCTTATTTTGCAATTCATTAAAGAAATAAAAAGTTAATCGAGTTTAAAATCCACTTAGTACTATAAGCCCACCCAGGTTTGCTTTCTCAAGAGAAGTATTTAGATACTTAACAAAACAATTTAAAATTTTAAGAAGGTACCTACAACTTCATCTGGTATAACCTACAAATGACAAGGCACCATTGTAAACTAGTATAAATGCGTAGCTATAAATGCGCAACCTTGTTTGTGATTTTTTTTATATCGACATAATATAAGGGAACGTTAATGACATAAATAGAGTTTTAATTTCATGCGGAATAGAAATCCAATTCAATAACGCGTTTCGTTAAAAAGTAAAATACGGAAGAAAATTTAATAACGGAAACTATAAATAATAATTAACTGAGGAAAACAACAATTAGCGAAGCAATCAATTTTTGTCATCGCAGCAATTTTAAACCTACACGGTTTAACGAGGCATGACTGTTGTAGGTGATTCCGCAATCGGACTCGATGAAGGGCATACTCGTATTTTCAAACGTATTTTCTATAATTGTCCCCTCTTTCAAAATAAGTATGTAACTCTGTCCACTCACCTATATAGTGCATACAAAAAAAAAACTACTTTGCTCTATAAATATTGTGCAATTCGTTTTTTTCCCTTCCCCAACATGAAAAGTGCACTTAACTCTAAATGACGCCACATCAAAAAACAAAAAAAAAGTGCAGAATATAAGCGGAAACAAACAAACCAATTTTGTTTTTATAAAAATTAAATAATTCAAACTACAACGCAACAAATACAAAAATAAATTTATTATACAATTTTTGTTTTTTTCTTTATGTAAATTCTTTCAATTTTTCCTTAAAACTAAATTCTACAACTACAAATACACACTTATAAAATAAATAATTTGTTTGCTAAATTAAGTACAAATACATGTATATATAAAAAAATAATAATAATAAAAACAAAAGAGAAAACAATTAATCTAAAATAATTATTTTTTTGTTTAATATCTTTTCTCAGAACTATTGTCCTCTTTACTCTGAGTGAGATCTTCGACAGTGGTCACTTGGGAAATAGTAATTTCCTTTGAATGTCTGTAAAAGATTTGCAAATTTTCGATGTACACATATACACAAAAATAAATTATACACAATAGAAGCAGTGTTATCGGTGGATACGAATATATGTATATGCAAAATTTTATGAAATGAAATAATTTAAATCGAAATGCATGTTAACGAATAAATATAGGATCTACGATTCCGAGTATATAGGCTTCTTTTTCTAACACTTGTTAATTGTCAATTGTTGGAGCTTGTATTTCGCAGCTATGGACACTTGAATGCTTGTATGTTTGAATGAGATGAATGAGCATAGGTAATGAAAAAAAAAATTAAAAATTTATATATCATTTTTTGGAACTCAAATCCTCATGTGCAAAATAAAAAGAACACTCTTATGGAAGGGCTCTGGTCTATTGTGACAATATTGGGACTTGTTGTTATTGTTCTTACCTGTAAAATACGTAGTGCTGCAGCATGAAGAATATATCGAACAGCACCGAGAAGAGGCCAAGACCGAATTTGGTCGGATCTCCGAACAGTGATACCCAGTCATCTGAAATTGGCAATGAGAACGAGTTAGTAAATGCGAATAAAAATAGTTAACTGACTGTTCAAACCAAAGTTGTAGGCATTTAGCATCATTTGCAACATGCTTAGGGTGCCGCCAATGAAGTCCAGTAGAATGTTGCCAATACTCCAGCCTACTGTGCTTTTGCGCCTGTAGTTCATGGCGGCCTGGAAAAAAGAGAAATTATTAATTATTTTACTTAGAAAACTATAAAGTCAATAAAATCCTTAAGCACTGTTTCTCAGAGCCGATCCTAGTGGGTAGGATGCAGAATGTGAAAAACTACAATATGACAATATGACTTTGTAGACGTTATAGATGGGGTCAACAAAAGTTGGTACAAGGCGGGTTTCTGTCTGAATCTACCATCTTGTGGTGACCGACTCTCAGTTAAATTTGATCGACACACTTGGTATGTAAGGTAAGGCATAAATGTTGATAATGTCGCTGTACTGACAGAAAATATCAGATGAAAGCGCATGGTAGATGACTGGTGGACCAGGAATGCGATTTAGGTAAAGCTTCTTAAAACTGGGATTGTGCTTTTTTACGTGACGAAAGATTCACTAATTGCCTTGCCTTGCACACTCAAGCTTGAAGCAGGGAAAAAAGCCACAAGAGAGGCGAACGCTAGATGGGCCACCTTAAATACTTGTAATATCACAAGAATGCTATGGCCGTCCTTCAACGAAACCAAAACCGAGAATATAATGAGGTAGAATAGGAAATTCCTGTCCACCTTCGTAGGTATCATAACGGGGCGCAATACTCTGCGTTACCATATGAAGAAAATGGGCTTAACGGAAGAAGAACTCTTTAGAGGCTGCGGTGATGAGGGAGCTCTTGAGGTATAAATTCCTAGGGAGTCATTTCTTCAACGACTTAGACGAACTTTCCAGCACATTAATAGACAAGATAATGAACTTCGTCAAATCAACAAGGTGGTTTGTATGTAGCAGCACAGTAAGTAATTTGAATATGTATACATTGTACAGGGTTATAATGTGTACGGGACAACCTCTTTCCCCTACGGGGATCACAATGCATCAGTATTTACCTGAGTTTGGCACGGAGAAATCCTCGCCACTCAGCTCTATCTCAGCTAATACTTAAAGGTATACCGTTGCCACTTTCAGAAGAAACTAAATATCTTGGAGTCATCCTACATAATCAAGTCCCGTGCTTTAGATGTCTTCGTCTCAACATGGTTGGCCCAGCGGAGCTTGATATGAACCAAGTTGAAACGAATAAGGCATCTAAAGCACTGACGGCTATGTGGTAGTAACAATTTTTCTTTTGCCGTGCGTGTGCATTCGTTACCGAGTTCCAGGACTGGTTTCGGCCAGGTTCTGAGAGAGCAATTGAGTATAAATTTAATTTTAAAAGTTTGCTGCTGAATTAAAAAGAGTTAACCTCTTCCAAATGTATGTTTGGACGACTGATTTGTCAGTAATCTATGTTGTCGTGTGGTAATTGGAACGCAGCCAATTATCGTCGTCCAATTTTTGTCAAAATTACCCTGCTCCCTGAAATAATGAGCTGAATGTATTTCCACTTTGATAGCTGAAAAGTTCGTAGAATGCTTGTTCAAACAGTCAAACTAGTTTCCGTTTGGTAAATTTATTTTGGAATCGGTCATAGTAAAAATGTTATTAAACAGAAAGTTTATCGATGTGAAGATGTGCTGCATTCACGAGCCTCAAACGTTGGTGGATTTCTCAACTGAATGGATTTCTGTGTAAGGTACATTGTATGGTACGATGTGAGTAAAATACTCTGGCTTTAGTATTTGTTCATGTTTGTGTTTAAGGTATTTTAAAGAGACGATGCAATGGCAAAACTTCGACATCGATCTAGTCAAGAAATAGAACAAGATCCAGGCCTGCAATATTCGATTCTACAGAGGGGTTACAGAGGGTTACAGCAGCAAAGGAAGATCATGCCTTAGGTGGACCGAACAAGTAGAATGCGTTAACTAGCTAAGTATTGGAACCTCAAATGGGTTCGTTGGTTGAAATGGTTGTTGGTGAACCACCCAGACCCGCAGCGCCACTTGGAAAGAATTCGGCTTAGAAAACGAAGAACAAAATATACTGTCATCGCTTCTTTGATGGGTGATAGGGAACAATGCCTTTGTCTAGCAAATTTTAGACATGTTTCACAAAAGACCAAAAATCGGAATACAAAAGCCCTTAAAAAAGAGTATTTGGTTACCAAAAAGAGCTTTGTAAGAAATAAGTTGAGTCCTAATCATACAGAATGATGTCCGAAAATGATATAGTAGATTTTGAAGCCATTGCCATGGCCGAAGCAAGTCGTCTACGTCAAAGTAACTGACACATTCCGACCTTTTTGAAACAGGCTCTTGAATTCCTGTCAAATGTACCCAGCTTTGGTTGTTACCAGTGATAGACCTTTATAGACCTTTACTAACCAACATCCACCTTAAATATCTTCAACTTAAAGTTAAAAATAAGTTCTCCCCTCTATTTGATGCAACCCGCATTGTCCAACTCACCTGTGGAATGTATTTAATCAGCGTAATTGTCAGTTTAATATAACTGCAATAGTACAGAAAGTCCAGCCAATGTACAACGCCGCCTCCCGCCAAACCGGCTGATATCACCACAATTAGCACAAATATCCCCACAATTCCACTAGCTATCTTCGACACCCTTTGTTCTGCTCTCTGTAAACAATCAGTAAAAACAATTTAAAGGTCAGTGGCATTTATTTTTTGTCTCAATATGCCGATGATATACTAACCTCATAAATAAAACACTGAAAGATCGTAATACTAGTGGCAAATATCGCATGCAACGTGAATACCACATCATTGATGAGAACCGGATTCAAACCACGTGGATGCCGGCTAAAATACTCGTCCTGTATACTGGGAATCCAATAGAGACCAATGTTAAAGACGCTGTACAACGCAAAGCCGACAATGTTCAGTGCGAGGAAATCAAAATTCAAGCCAACAACACTTTTGCGCTTAAAATTGTAATAGATTTGCGGGTAGAAGGATATAGACCATGCAACAAAGTATATCCAGCCAAAAACACTTGAAAGGTATATAATTGCCCTTGAGTTGGCCACTTTTATTCGAAGGTAGATGTCCTTGACGCTGTTGAAGGACAAAAGAAAAAAAAAACACCAGTTAATGACAGACACCGACACTTTCGTATGATCAAATATTACATCCACGTCTCGTTGGGTTGCGCTTCAGCGGTAACCTCGAGATGTCCGGGCCTCCTTCCTAATACATTGATTGTCGCATTGTGTAGGTTATTGACAGCAAAATTCACAACAGGCGGCTCGAGGTCAATGAGCTCATCGTGTTGCTTGATGAATGTGATGCTGACATCTTGGTCGAGTACGCCTCTGCAAGGAAGGAACATATTAACAAAGTGTCTCCAACGAAAGGGCTCCGTATACTTACGTGAGTAGCAGATCGAACTGCTCTTTTTGGTCAACGAGAACTGTCAGGTCTTTCTCTGACAGGGATAGTGAGTATGGATGGTCTTGACTACTAACACTAGAAACTGAAAAGAGATGGATTTTATTTAATTTAATTGATATACGAAAAAAGTTTCGAGACTCACCTAAGTATATGGTAACTGCCGCCAACACGGTTAACGTGATTCTTATTCTTCCCATTGTGCTTAATCGACTGATCAGTGTGTGTCTTAACTCTGTTGCTTACTCTCTCTAGAATAAAGTAATACAAATGAGTTCAATAACTGTTGCATTGGTGTGGGCTGTTGGTATCGAGGGCGGAAATGATACGAGTAGGTATATCGACTGTCTGATGAGAGGGTTGAAACAATGCACACAACTGGGGTGAATGAAATCGAATTGGATCACCGACTTGTAATCCCATTAGGAATACAAACTGAAGGGAGCAAGTAAATAAAGCCTACCCCATGTTGGAATTTTTAATCTTTCCTAGGTGTTGGTGTTATTTTAGCTATACGAAAACCAAACAAATCACAAGTCTAATCAGTTTATATAGGCTCTCTGACAACAAATTGTATGTGTATTGTATTTGTGTCGCTATCGCAAATATCCAGTGAATTTGCTGAACTAAAGTCGTCAGCAATAGGTTAAGGTCTAAATTGCGAAAAATGTTGTTATCTTGAGCTTTTGTTGAGTAATATCCTTTTACAAGTTTAGTGATACTGAAACACTTTATGTCTCAATAAAGTGTCTAATAAAATTATATACTCGTACAACGTTCTGCTATGACTTTTAAATACATACTGTGTCACGCGCCCATAAATGCGAAATTGAATTGATAAAGTGAATATTTTAAAAACCTATTCGAACAACATCAGTTTTTCATCAACGACTTTACAAAAAAAGGTCTGCTACGTTGTAGCACAATGAACGGGATATTAAATCTGACCAATTCGAGGTATTAAATCCTTTCTACTACGAAAAAAATGGGTTGGTGATGAAATCTCCTTTTCCAAAATCCCTTTTCCAAAATCCCATTTCCAAAATCCCCTGTACTGAAATCCCTTACTTCAAAAGGCCCTAAGAGAAAATCCCCACGGGACCATATCCCCCATTTTTAGATTTGGTGTTATTAATTCTGTCGCGACACCTAAAAATTGTGTTAAAAAAGTGAGATACGTATGGGGGGGTATGCTGCCCCCCTGAAACCCCCCTGCTTGTGGTCACTGTAGGATTTGGAGTAGGTGCAAGGTTGGGTATATGCAAAGTTTAGTTTGCTTGTGAGAGATTTTGGTATAGAGGATTTCGTCCGGGGAAATTTTGGAAAAAGAGAAGAAAAAAATGAGAGATTGCGTCCAATAAGGGTTTTTGGAAAAGGGGGAAAAATAAACAAACAAATCTTTAGTGGTGTCACGGAAAATGTGTTCTGCCGATGTATTTTTGTTTGAGCGTTTTGTAAGAAGGTGATAGACGAGAGAGCGACGCAATCAAACTTGTAGCAATATCAATGTATTGTGGATGTGCAATCCTCTCTGTTCTATTCAATAGTTGGTAGCACGACAAAACAAAACAATAGAGTCAAAATAAAAAAAAGTTTGCACCTCCTTTTAAACCATTAACGGGACGAATTTTGAAAAACTGCGAAATACGTATTTAATAATTTCTACTTCTCTATAAACGTACAAAGTGCCAAGTTTCAAAGTTACAGTACGATTATGAAAAGCCCCTCCTTAAAAGAGCAGGGGGTCGTATCAAAAAAATCCCTTCATAGTGGTCGCCCACACTCTACATAGCTAGTGAAATACAAAGGTTCCCAGGTTAAAAAAAAATCCCCTTTTCTTAACACCAAAATGATTTTTGTTCCCCTTTAAAAAGGAAACAAATACCCGCAGAAAAAAATCTTAGCGTAACCAGCTTTTGAACTCTGGCAATGCTTCCAATTCCAATTGCTTGAGATATTCGTTTTTTTTTTGTTAGTTCTTCCTTCATTTTAAAATTTCAAAATCTATACATATAATAATCTATATATGTATAAATATTGTATATATGTATTTGTATGTATATATATATTTTTTTAATACTTTTCCCGGGAAAGGCGAACCTATAACGCTTCATTAGCACCCCGAGATGCTTGCAGATGTATGTTACTTCTGCACTTAAATTTCTGCAAATTGTAGTCTTCTGGAAATATATCCCCAGGAAGCGAGTTCCAAAGTTTGCTTGTTCTGTAACAGAAGGAGTTTTGGAAAATTGATGTCCTCGCGGTTGTCAAGTATACTGTATGGTCATAAGCATTAGTTGCCTGTCTTGTAGGGGCGCTGAAAAGTTGCATTTCGAGGGATAATGTCTTTGAGTTCCTCGGAACATTTAACATGGAAGTACCTATAGAACAAGAAAAGGACAGCGACTTGTCTTCTGTGCACCAACGGTTGTAGATTCGATGTGAGTGTAGGGCACAAACCAGAGAGAATAGACCATCAGCTCCGCCCAAAAATGAGAGATCCATAGAGCCAGTTTCAAAAAGTTATTAGGTGGTTAAGTATGTGTACCTTGCTAAAGTAAATGGAGGGTGAATTGGTCACGCATACACTGGCACCTAATAACATTTACAGTTATTTCTGTTGTACAACACGTATTCACAGATAGAAAAAGAGGCGGCGCTACTCATTTCAAAACTGGCTCTATGGAATTCTCTTTTTTGCCCGAAGCTGGTGGTCTATTCTCTCTCGTTTGTGGTGTAGGGTCTCCAATAAGTCGAACTGCTCGTCTCTGAAAATCCCTTCTCTCTTTTCTACTCACTTAAAATCGACCTGTAGACGGGATGTATGGCCCAGTACACGGGCATGACTTTCATTCACATGAACGATTTGGCTACACACAAAAACAAGGCCTAATTGCAAAGAAATACAATTTGGCAGGTACAGGAATAATGCATTTTTGATCCATTTTCTGTACCATCTACCCTTCTCTTTTCTACTCACTCAAAATCTATCTGCCTCTCTGGCAACGACGTTCATGGTAAGGAGTGTATGGCTAAGCCATGGTAACAGTTTTATTAAATGTCAAAAGAATGCATTCATTCAGAAACCAAACAAAAAATTAAGTGAGATGTTGCATGGGTACATTTTCTGAACAATGTTGTCTTTTGTGGGTTGTTAACATTTTTAATCATTCTAAAAGATTTTCTTACAAACTGTTTTTGATATGTTTTTAAGATGTTTCCCCTTTTTGGATTTGTTTCCCCATTTTTTACCCAAAAATGGCGATTTTCCCCTCAACCTGGGAACACTCAATACACCCCAAAGTTTCATGACTATCCGATTAGCGCTATGGCCTGTGCGATGTCTGTCCAGTTACGGAGGCCCAAGCGGTGTAGGCACATGGACTTGTTGTTCGAAAGGTGATTAGTTGAGCTCATGTCAAGAAAGAAACAGACATTTGTAGGTAAATGTATATAGAAAATGTACTGTCAGAATTATTAAAATGTATTATTTTGAAACGAAGCAATACTTTTAAAATTTTGTTTTCAATTTTAGATTAAATATTCTGTGTGACTTTGGCCGAAAGGTTATAATAGGTGTTCATGTAGGAGTATTTTATTTTTTTTTTGTCAATATGACAATGGCAACACTCTGATAGCTCAGATAGCATTTAGTATTACTTTGACTATCATCGTATGGTTTGTGGGTTCAGTTATTTGGCGGTTAGGCGATCAACTTTTTTAAGGATATGTACAATGACACCATTATAATCAACAAGGGACATTTATCTGGGCTTGCAAGGTCGTTTGATTTAAAGCAGTTGGACTATTTTCTGTGAGGGTATTTAAAGCAGTTGGTCAATGCAAACGAGTTAACAACGATTATAACATCGGACATCGAGCGTACCATTCGTGAGATATTGCCTTAAATGCTCAACAAAAAATAATCGGTTGCATATTGGTCAAGTCTACTTCGGAGTAGAAAGTTTCATGCGACGCAGTCGTTCACATTTTAGTCTTCCATATACTAATATTGCAAAATAATTCATCTTCATCATGATTTTCAATGAAAGAAGGTCAATGTCATAGAACCTAGAACTAGAGATAACACACATATGCTTATATCGTTAGAAAACCCAGCGTAAAATGGGATTTTATTTGAAAGTTCAATAACTAACTATTCAGAAATAGCAATCATTTAAAAAAAAACATTTATAGGGAATCCCAGAGTAGGTATAAACCCAACTCGAACTCGAATGATGCTAATTCTAATTCAAAGTTCTAGATTAGACAATCTACATCAAAATATAAAAAAAAAATGCTATTATCTACAATAATGGCGCTTACACAGAAAAAAATCCCATTGTTCAAAAATGACCCTACAATAACATTAAAAAACAGTTGTTCGTCAGCCTGCAGTTAAGATAAGCAATCTTCATTCATATACTAAAAGGTGGACGGATATTATTGATGAGTCACATCAAGTGAAAACACAAAAATAATTCAATTAAGCTAAATATGATGCGGCTATTTTTGATTCACAATGAAATGTCAGCTTAATTCGACCTTAGCTGATGATTAGGCTAGGCACCTATTTGTGTATTTAGAGTCGTAAATTGTATTATCACCTTAATTGAGACACAATCAATAGAATAACAGGAATTTCTTGAATTTGATTACTCTCTTCTGTAGGAGAAGAAGAATGGTTTGAAAAACATTAAATTGACACAAGCTGTCGAAGATGTCAAACTGAAGGACATTGTATAATTCATTGCAAGTTGAAATGTTATAGGTAGTTACAGTTACGGATTTTTAATGATGTTTTGGTTGTTGTTTATTATTTTGTTACTTTTTTTCAGGGATTAGTGGGCCATCTAGTGGTTGTTGACACTGACAGCTCATATCATACCTCCGCGGAGCGAAATGAATCGCTTTACTCTTGAACAACGTTGGGAAATATTGAACACCTATTTCCAAAGTGAGTTAGTGCTGTGTAACCCAAACGACAAACAGTGCGTTTTTTGAAAATAAGTTTTTGCAAAACTTGTGGAGTGGTGGACATTGGACTATTTTCTTCGAAAATGAAGCTGGGGACAACGGTGGGCCATGTACAGAGCCATGTTAACCAACTTTTCTTTTTACTGAAATTGAAGACATGTAAAGGGTCCGCCATTTAACGTTTTTTTTTTTTTTTTTTTTCAACTAGTGCTTATTTCGCGAATGGTAAATAACACTTAGCTCATGTCTGATTTGACAGATAATTAGTTTTATCCTTCCGCTGAACGAATATGGTTGTGTATACGTTTGAACAACGCTGGGAAATATTGCGACATTACTTTGAAAATCATGGTAATGTTGCAGAATGTGTGCGAAAATTGCGTACGGATTTTGGAAGAAGAGAAGCACCGTCAGCCCCGTATGTTCGTTATCTTGTGAAAAAAGTGAAAAAAGAAACTGGCATCCTCATCGATAAACCAAAGCGTGAAAAGCCAAAAACAGTGCGTACACCCGAGAAAATTGCTGCTGTGGCAGAAAGTGTGCGTGAAGCGCCATCAACATCAATTCACCGTCGTTCTCAACAATTGAATATTTCGGAGACAACATTGAGACGAATTTTGCATAAGGACCTTGGTATGACGCCATACAAAGTCCAATTGGTTCAGGAGTTGAAGCCAACTGACCATCCAATGCGTTTATTGTATTATCACCTTAATTGAGACACAATCAATAGAATAACAGGAATTTCTTGAATTTGATTACTCTCTTCTGTAGGAGAAGAAGAATGGTTTGAAAAACATTAAATTGACACAAGCTGTCGAAGATGTCAAACTGAAGGACATTGTATAATTCATTGCAAGTTGAAATGTTATAGGTAGTTACAGTTACGGATTTTTAATGATGTTTTGGTTGTTGTTTATTATTTTGTTACTTTTTTTCAGGGATTAGTGGGCCATCTAGTGGTTGTTGACACTGACAGCTCATATCATACCTCCGCGGAGCGAAATGAATCGCTTTACTCTTGAACAACGTTGGGAAATATTGAACACCTATTTCCAAAGTGAGTTAGTGCTGTGTAACCCAAACGACAAACAGTGCGTTTTTTGAAAATAAGTTTTTGCAAAACTTGTGGAGTGGTGGACATTGGACTATTTTCTTCGAAAATGAAGCTGGGGACAACGGTGGGCCATGTACAGAGCCATGTTAACCAACTTTTCTTTTTACTGAAATTGAAGACATGTAAAGGGTCCGCCATTTAACGTTTTTTTTTTTTTTTTTTTTCAACTAGTGCTTATTTCGCGAATGGTAAATAACACTTAGCTCATGTCTGATTTGACAGATAATTAGTTTTATCCTTCCGCTGAACGAATATGGTTGTGTATACGTTTGAACAACGCTGGGAAATATTGCGACATTACTTTGAAAATCATGGTAATGTTGCAGAATGTGTGCGAAAATTGCGTACGGATTTTGGAAGAAGAGAAGCACCGTCAGCCCCGTATGTTCGTTATCTTGTGAAAAAAGTGAAAAAAGAAACTGGCATCCTCATCGATAAACCAAAGCGTGAAAAGCCAAAAACAGTGCGTACACCCGAGAAAATTGCTGCTGTGGCAGAAAGTGTGCGTGAAGCGCCATCAACATCAATTCACCGTCGTTCTCAACAATTGAATATTTCGGAGACAACATTGAGACGAATTTTGCATAAGGACCTTGGTATGACGCCATACAAAGTCCAATTGGTTCAGGAGTTGAAGCCAACTGACCATCCAATGCGTTTTCGCTTCGCTAAGTGGGCCTGCGATCGACTTAGAGAAGATGCCGATTTTGCCAAAAAAATCATCTTTTCAGATGAAGCTCATTTTGATCTTGGCGGGTATGTAAACAAGCAAAATTGTCGCATTTGGGGCACAGAAAACCCGCACGCATACATTGAAAAGCCGATATACCCAAAACGAGTCACTGTTTGGTTCGGATTTTGGTCCAGAGGCATAATTGGGCCATTTTTCTTCGAAAATGAGCAAGGAGTGGCCATTACAGTCAATGGCGATCGTTATCGGGCCATGTTGAACGAATTTTTGCTCACAAAAATTGAAGAGGAGGATATTGGCAACATTTGGTTTCAACAGGACGGCGCTACGGGCCACACAGCCGAAGCTACACTCGATGTTTTGCGCCCTGTTTTTGAAGATCGCATTATCAGCCGCAGAGCTGATGTCGTTTGGCCACCGCGGAGCTGCGATTTGACACCGTTGGACTATTATTTGTGGGGTGCAGTAAAAGATAAGTGTTACGCCGACATGCCAGAGACAATTGACGCTTTAAAGGACAATATTCGTGAAGCCATTGGTGAAATACAGATGCACACAATCGATAATGTGCATAAAAATTGGACCGATCGTGTAGGCTACTGCATGGCCAGCCGAGGCGGTGCAGGGAAATAAGTCCCCAGGAACTAAGTCCACTGAGGGACTCAGTTCCCACCTAGTGGGAAATAAAACCACTTTCGTGAAGTGGACTTAGTTCCTTAGTTAGTTTAGGACCCTTTATTTGGACAACCTATGGTTCATGCATCATGCAGGATGGCGCGCGATGGCACACCGCCCATGCCACAATCGATCTTTTGCGCACTAAATTCCGAAATCGTGTCATCAGCCGTCTTGTCGATGTAAATTGGCCGCCTCGGAGCTGCGATTTTACCCCTTTGGACTTTTTTTGTGGGGAACCGTGAAGGACCGAAGTTATGCCAACAATCCGGAAACGATTCAAGCACTTAAAGCCAATATCATCCAAGCAATCCGTGAGCTATAGCCTGAAACCATCAAAAAGGACTTGGAGAATTGTAGTGATACAATGCGCTACTGCGAACCCAGCCGAGGCAGCCACATGATACATGAAAAAAAATTATTTTGTTCATTTTATTGCATTTTTAAAAAGAAACTTGTATTTGGCCCACCCGTATGTGTGCCAGTTTCACAAACCATATACCAACTACACTACTGAACCGATCTTAACGAAATATTTAAAACGTATTACCGCCCACTTTGTAAGTTCCATTGTTTTATTGATGAAAATGAAGGTCCTAACAATTTTGATACGCCCACTTTTTGGGGGCGTTTTTGAACCCAATATTGGTAGATTTGATTAAAAAAAAAAAGAAGATTCAAACTTGTTCCAAAATGAATTTAAGAGTTGATTCACCAGAAATGATCATTCGAAATTTAGATCCTTTGAAGTACAACGGTAGGTACGAGACATTTCCTTAAAAAAAAGTAATGCCGAACGCAACAGTTTTTAGGGGTAACTATAGAGGATGCTCTGTTGAGCGCTCGATTCACCCATCCTTTAAATTCTGTCGACTACAGTTTTCAAAGATCAAAACTATCCGCTCTGCCAATCCAGGAAAGCCCTAACTGACGGGAGAAGATACAATTATCCTTAAGAAGTTGTCTTGTTAATTTTTTCAAATACTTTGTGAAGGTATATATCTATTCACTTTTTAGAGTATATTTTCACTGATTCCTTTTTTTGTTGAGAATTGTCTTTGTTAACAACCTTGTCAATTGGTTTATTAAACAAATGTACACATCCCACAGGAGCTCGGTGAAAATTTAGGAATACAATATGATTCAAAAATGTTTCCGAGATTATCCTAGTAGGATCCATGTAGTAGATGTAATTTATATTTGTCGACCGTTAAGCTTGGAATCCTTCACTCAGAAGTCAGAACACTAAGCCACCTGATGTGCCTGCAAGCAAAATAATCGAAAATATTTGGGAAAGTCCTTAACTACACTTGCCAATAATGTGCTATGGGGGCTTTTCAAATATATCCGCCGAAAGAAGAAAAGGATTGCAATCGAAATATTGGTATTTAAGATGATATATAAATTTAAAATTTAGACTAACAATTTGAATAGGTAAGTAATCTGAAATCCGGTTTGAAATTTGACAACACTTTGCTGAACTATACACTTGAATTAATGTAGGGTGACTGTTAAGAAACACAACGAACCAAACTAACCAAAAAACTCTATAGCAACAATGTACAAAAATGATTTAAAAATGTGTTACGTGAAAAAACGTTAAGAGTGCAATTAAATGTTTTAATTTAAAAACAGAGCCCATTAAATGAATGAAATGAGTTATTGAAAAACGTGACAAAAGCTCTATAAAAGTGAAGTTATAGTTAAATTCTTCACCTGAATACACACTAACACACCAGCACTTTTATTGTATTATCTCAGATCAAGTCTGGTTGAAAATTTCACATTTAAATGCACCAAAATCAACAGTCCCTTATTTCAGCTGTTAGTCTTGTTCAAAACAGCTGCTTGTGGCTAACACAATATCTCTCCGATAATAACCGAAATATATAGGTACGTCTGCCGATAACGTACGGCAAAAAAAAAAATCACTCATACGCACCGTGTGCCGGGTGAAGCTGAACTAATCCGCCCAGACTCTGACAGCCTATTCCGTCAAGTGCAATCGATAAACTAATAACGATAACTATCGGCAACCGCCTTATCGGATCGCACAAATATTTTATACTAAGCAAGTCAAATCAAATAACACATTAATCACACAATTGTACGGGGACAATAACGCTGCGCTGACTGATGCCGCACGCCAAGTGGCTCACTAAAACAAATCGAACCGATTAATACTTGCTATACACACAGATACAAACGGCGGCATGGCGGCAATTACAGAATTCGAATGAATCGGCAAGTTCTACACGCATTGTGGTGTCTTTTTAAATTAATTTCAATCAAGCGGCTATATCTAAAAATAATAAATAAAAGAAGATATAAACAAAAACCAAACCACACTCAGTAACACGGCTAGAAGAAGTGGTGCCGCTACGAGGCACTTCTTCAAGATGAAGAAGTTTCCTTTCTTTTGAATCGACTTTGTAGACTCACTTTACGCTTAGCCAATTTAATTCAATTAGTAGACTGTGAAAATATGTCAACGAATAGTTGCAGTTACATTATGTGTCTTATGCGGTGCAGCATAGGTCCACAGTGATGTTCGCTGCCAAACAGAAACGCTATACCAGAAGTATAAGTGCGCTCGGGAGAATACCCAACGACAACGACGCACGATGACGAAGAAGAAAGTATATTGGCCCTGATTCAGGGTAACTGATGAAAGTTTCGCTGAATTCATCGAACTGGTTGGTATTTCCTTGATGTGTGTGCTGATGCAATCGCGCGCCATGTTTGATCTTAGACACATGTGTTGGCTGATGGTCTTTTTTTCAGAAAACATGAGGGAACCAAAGGGCGAGGAATAAATATAAATTTAGACGAACTTTTTGGGTTTTGTGTATAGATTCGCCAACAGTGTGTAAATTGGGTATAATTTTGGCTGTCGCATGCACAAGGGTCAATTTTAGATGACATACTAATAAAAATAATATGTAATAATAACTCATAACAAATAGAATGCACCACGATAGTCGTCTGTCTTTTTGTCCTCTATACGTTTCGAAAGACTTTATCTGATTTTATAATACGAACAGTCGTACATCGGTTAGGCTTTGGAGGAGGTCACAAGGGCTTTATTAAGGATTTCGGGCAATATGCGTGGCACCACTTGCTACTTATAGCAGCTATAGTTTGAAAAGCTAGTAGGTCTAGGTATCTACATCTTTACCAAGCTCTTCGCAAAATGTAGGCGGAATTGAATAATACGTCTTGCCACTTATGTCGGCTTTATTTGGGAAATTTTCTATACATACAAAATTCGTACCAGATACTTTGCAAAATGAAGGCGGTTGCATCTCCCATACAATGAAAAACATTTTAAATTTATATTTTAGCACAAAGGTAACTCTACAATGTTATACCATGGTATTTATAGTAGGTATAGTTGGTACATTCTTAGGAACTATAGAAACATCCACTTTTGGAAACATAAGAAGGATTCATGTATGAAAAGATTATGTAGCCAAAGATTAGAAAGACTTTCTGCCAAGAAAATGAAGAAGTGCATTTTTCATAACCCCCCTTAAAGAATTAAGTTAAAGGAGGGAATAAAAACTCGTGAGACCGGGGCACAACTTTTTGAACATTACCAAAAAATGTGTTCTGACAGTCATAATCTCTGTTATATTTAGTTATTTGTGGCCTATGATTGTTCATAGATTTTTTTTTTAAATACTTCTCTCGGGAAAGGCCAACCTATAACGCTTCAACAGCGCCCCGAGATGCTTGCTTGGTCATTTTACGTGGAAGTACAAGGTTAATTTCCTTTCAGGGGAAAAATAAAAATGTCTTTCTTGCATTTTCTGGCTTTTACTACAACTTATGTTGATCGTACGTAAAAAAGTAGCTTAACATAATTTTTAGGAAATTTTTCAAGGATACAAATTTCATAAAAAAAAAATATTATTAAGTAAACATTTTGAGAAAAAAACATTTTAAGTTAAAAAATGTAACAATAAATTTTCAAAATTTTGAGTTTAAGGAGCCATAACTTTTTTGTAACTGAACAGATGTACCAGAAGTGCTTAGGACTTGTATGCGCCACTAAATTGTCTTTTCAAAATGTACAATTTTTGTACCTATAATAGTTTAGAAGTCATAGCGATTTAAGTGGTAGCACCTCCAATTTAGAGGTCACCTACTTTGATGGGACGGGAAATATGGTGAGAATAGACCCCCCTGCCATAGAATTTTTTGTTTGGCGGAACTTAAGGAATCTTCCCATAAAGGATTATACCGCTTAACTGGGACACTCTGTAGAGGTTCGGCGAAGAATAACCCTAAGAAGCCGCTGCTATTTTGAATCAGTAAAACAAATGGGTTAAAAAACGAACTCGAATGACAAAATTTTCGCTTTATAGAACTGTTATTTTGACAGTTCAATTTTAAGGCGACGAGTGCTGAACAATAAGCCAAGGGTGAGCTGTAGGTTGTGTGCTGATTGAGGAAAAGATATGATATGTACATATAAAGATTGTGGATGAAATCAATGAAGCAAAACAAGTCTAAAACATCGCCACATCGAGCAATAATACTCCAACTGAAAGGATTTTCCAATAAGGTTTTGGGTAACAAGAACTACCGAACCTCAGTTTTAAAGACCAAGGCGCAAGGCATCACGAATTACAGAGCGCTTGGGTTTCCACTGGAAGCAGTTGACGGAAGGCTATAGTGTCCTAGGCAATGACGCGTAACGTAAGTAAGTAGTATACATCGGTGCCATGAAATAAAGTCTTATGCTAAAAGGTCCAAAACGTAATTTTGGACTTTTTTGGACTTTATTGCACTTTGAAAAATGGAATAAAGTCCAAAATTCGTTTTGGAATTTTAAATTGCAATAAAGTCCAAAACGAATTTTTGACTTTATTTCATTTTTCAAAGTGCAATAAATTCTTTGAACATCACCTGCTTGAGGTCACTACTGTAGGATTTGGAGTAGGTGCGAGGTTTTTTTGTATGTAAAGTTGTTTGGATTTTATTTCCAGTTCGATTTGGACTTTATTGCGCTTTTGAAAATGTACAATTTCAGAAGTGAAGAAGAATTAAATTACGTTTTGGACCTCTTTGCGTAAGACTTTATTTCATGGCACCGTATACCTCTTTTATTTGTCTCGTATGCCCAAATTATAAGGCCCTACTCCAGAAGTGATAATCTGTCAAAATTTGTATTAATGTACACTCGTAATACCATTGACAACATTGTTTATCCCTCGGCGTTGTGATAACAATGACTGACTAAAGCAGTGTTGCTATGTCGTGGGAAATTTAGTTTTCGTAAGAGTTTCAAATATCCTCATATTTATAATTATACTAGCTGAACCCCCGCCAGCTTCAACAGACCTTTTTTTACTAATTGAAATTTTTTTTTTTTTTTTTTTAATTTTTTTGGTCTATCAATCGATCACCGTAATTACCGACATTTAAAAAAATCATCTAAATTGGTTGACAATTACGGGCGACAGAGGGAAACGTACAGTTTTTTCCACTTTGATTTATATACTATATGTATATAGAGAAGAGATTTCATCTAAATTATGCTGTATTAACCCATTTGAAAACCACTTCCAAGTTCTTGTTTTTTATATTTTATACTGCTTTGCGGCCTTGAATGTCCGAGAATAAAAAAAGGAAATAAAAGCTTTCATGATTTTTGGATGAAAAATGTGGATTCAAATTATGTTTTCTAGTGTCATTTTTTAAAGAATAACTCAATTGAAAAATTATGACAGTTTTAACAATATAGGTAAATAGGAAATAAAAAATATTCTAGAGAAAAATCATACACCAATGATATAGCAACACTGAACTGAAATTGTATTATTTTACTTCTTTCTTCGTTTTGTTAAAATTGTTAGATTTTATTAAGTAAATGTAAAAATTGCAGCATCAGTTAATCTCTATATATAAATCTCTAAATATATAAAAAAAACTCGAAAAGTTTTGCATGGGAGTCGGATAGAATCCCGAAAAATGTGCCCAAAATCCCGAAAATCCAAAATCCCGAATGCCCAAAATCCCGAAAATCCCAGATCCCGAAAGCCCAAATTCCCGAAAACCCACAATCGCGAAAATCCACAATCCGGAAAATCTAAAATGGGATCCGTTTTGCACCGATTGAGCTAACATTTTCAGACAATCTTTGATATTTACCCGAGATGGTTATTGTGAAGTTTGATCAAAATAAGGAGCGTGGCACCGCCAATACAAAAAAAGATCAAAATCTTATATCTTGAAAATTGCCGAATCGATTGAGTTCAAATATTACAGACAATATTAGGTATTCCGTATTGGCCAGGGAGTGTTCCTGTGAATATCGGAAAAATTAGACAAAGTGGCGTGGGGCATTTGCAAATGCTATTCTTCGACAATCATGGAAGCCAACGTTTTTAAAATTTGTGACTTTGATATGCATTATCCTAATAGACAAAAATATTATCTAGGCAATAAGATTCCTGGAACAACCAAAAATGTTGTGTACCACAGAGCATTACAATAAAAACTGTTCACAAATTTAATTGAATTTGAAATAGATTTTTATATTTTTCTATTTTGCACTACAAAGTGTCACTATTTTATTATAAAAATTGATTGACAACAGTGATAACTGGGTTAAATAAAATCAAACTAGGAAATCATTTAATTTTTTTCCTAGTTTTGTATGAGATGTCTGCTACATAAATTCAACTACATAAACATAATTGTTATTAGGTAAATACATTTTATTTTATTTGAAAAACAACTTCTACAACTATGTAATCTGAAAATTCTGACCTAATCTACTAAAATCATTATGCTACGCATTAATTAACTCAGAGTCCAGCTTATTTCAATACGAATAAAATCTGATGATCGACTAGTTACGGTACGACATACCCTTTTCCCGGAAAATCGTTGATCACTTCACAAGTCAACAGAATCTTTCAACAAACAAGCGAGCACTAAAAAACCGGTCAGTAAAAAAACACTGCACTTCATTTCACAATGATTATCGGAAGTCGAATTGGTGGGGAAAAACAACCAACATTCACATAAATATCTTGTAAGTAAATTTATTTTCATATCCAATATTGTTTATCGCCAGTGACGTGCACTCGAACTTTTTCAAAATACACAAATAAACATGAATAAGACAAAACATGAATCAAAAATATCCATACGTCATTTGTCGCGCCCGACGCGACGCGACGTGACAAAATGTTAACCAAATAATAAATTGACCTTTGCAACGATTTAGAAGTTACACGCGTGTCTTGATTAAAATTATTTATAAAATATAAATTTAATAGACCACGTCTATCAAATGTTTGGAGTACGTACCTTGAGAACACCAAAAAACAGTGCGGGTTGGATTAATAACTATCACGGGTATGGGTATATTTATAAAGTAGTTATCACTTATCAGTGCTGTCAAATCGATTAAGTTTTGCGATCTGATTATGTGAATTGGTATACCTACATTCCAATACTCGTAATTAGTCGCAGACTAAATAAAACATAAATGCGGATACGATTATCAGAATTGTATACGCACACAAAATGTCTGATAGGCAGGACCGTGAATAGACTGCTATTCGTATCAGCACAACATACCAACCTACATTTTCTGAATTACCAGACAGAATATTCTGTCTGAGTTGAATAGTTGATTACTTATATTCGATAGCCTCCTAGGGCAACGAAGCGTATGAATGGAATAAATGAAAAGCTATCTATTTATTTGAATTGGCAGGTGTTTTTTGTTTGTTTTGAACCTTTATTTATATTGACAGATGACAGTATGCGTACAAGTCTATATCTTTGCTGACAGTTGACAGAGTTGACCTATATATCAATATAATCAGCTAGGTTCCAGAAATCGAGTGAAATCGAAATTGAAAATCGAGTGAATTCCTTTTCAGTGTTCTGCATTTCGAGCAATTCGGAAACTCCGAATTTTTTTCGAAAATACAATTTCACTTTGTCTCAATTCCGGAAATTTTGAACTCGAAATCGAATACAATGAAATGTAGAACACAAAAATTCATTTCCGATTTCATTTCGAGTGAAAGTGAAATGCGGAACCTAGCAGAATGTCAACTCACTATAAGAGGCAACTAAAGGAGTTGGTGAGAAATATGATTACCTTAACAACTATGAGTATTTGGAGTGGAAATCGTAAGGAAACTTGTTTCGATCTAACCTTCGAAATTTTTTTCTTTTAGAGATTCAGTTCAAAATTCAGATCACAAACACTTCGTGCCACCAGAGGCATTCTATTCGTTCCAGGAAATGAAATGGGATTGAAACAGCACAAGATAGATCAAAAACAATTTTTTGGATTCTGATTTATAACTATAGGCTTAGGCAAGAAGCCATTGACTTCCGTAATGTCACACTCATCATTTTAGCTGCGGATTAAACATGAGGACATAGTTTCTTGTACATTTTTCCGATTGAACCGTACACGCTCCACCCGACCTCATCAGCAGCGATGAGAATGGTGGGTTAATAGTTTAGAACCAATTCAGAATATATACTTTACTAGCGGACCCGGCAAACGTTGTTTTGCCTGCTCGTACATTTTCATTGTCCGTCAATTGTTCTGCGGCCGTTTTATTTAACCGATGTGTCCTGACCTGACTGATTCTGCACTCCGTGTGCTTTGACCGCAATTTTACAATTTTAACTCCGATGGGTGTCGAGAAATAGCATTTAAAATTTATTTTTTTATACGGGAGGTATCCCTTTGTCCAATTTTGATCAAATTTTCGCAGAAACACCTTTGGGCTTCATAAAAACCGGTCCAGCAATTTAGGAGGAGTTCAATTACAACACACGCAGAGAAGAATTATATAATATATAACGAAACCGGCAGAGGTTGTCCTGCCTGTAAAGGACAAGAGTGTAGAGTGTTCATCAAACTTTTTTCCAATGCATTAGCTCGAAGGCGTTAGTTGAATTGCTCTTTATTTAAAATGTTATTTATGAGCTTCTTGCTTTTTAATTTTTTTTGTTGAGTGTGTATTATTTGAAATTTTATTCATAAGATTTTTCCTATTTAATTTTTGTTTTATTATTGAGTGGTTATTATTTGAAAATACCGGGTCCAATTGTGAATATAAACCATCCTTAGACCGACTCAAATACACACAGAAAATTTCATTAAAATCGGTACAGCCGTTTAGGAGGAGTTCGATTACAAACACGTACAGAAGAATTATCTATATAAAGATGAGGACTCCGGTGACTCCTTCTTTTGGTGTTACAAGTGCAATGGCAAAGTGAATATACCTTCGCATGGACGGAACAAAAAAAATTCGAGGTCCGATAGACCACACCGCTGTCAATATTAACCGATAGGGGTCAAAAACACAGAATGGAGTCGGTGCTGGTGTAGTCTCGGAAGAACTGTACAAGTACATCCGAAGCTCTCTTCCACCTCCCGAATTATTGCAGCGCCTTTCGGGCCGTAAAGTTATATAGATGATAGATGATATGTGTTGGTAGTCCGTCTCGTAGGACGCTCATATCTCGCATTTCGATGAATAAGTTCGTTAAGTTCCTCTAAATATATGTCATGGTAGTACTTATAGAACAGGTATGGGTCAGAGATTAGTCTTCTGCTCGTTAACGACTGTAGGTTGGTTGTTAGCTTACTTACTTACTTACTTACTTATCTAACTACTGACCCGTGAAGAGTCTCTGCCTGAGACACTGCAGCCTTTCATCCTCTACGATCCCGGGCACGCTGCTTCCAGTTGTCGAGACTAAGCACTCTAGCATCTGAGATGGCTTGGTCTTTGAAAAGTAGGTTCGGTGTTTGATGTTAGCTTAGGATATATTAGTCCAACTGCTCGTGCTCACCCCTGTATGTTGTCATTTGACAAGTTATGTTAAGGCCCAGAGCTCTATATGGGAGCAATACTCGAGACCTAAGTCTAACCTGAGCTTTATAGAGAAGGAAGAGTTGCTTTAGGCTAATGTACCCCTTTGGTCTTAATAAATAATTTAACTTTGGGCACACTGATCTTGGGATATTGGATATGTGATCCTGCCATACTATTCCCGAATCGACTGTGACTTCAAGAAAGTGCATGGATTCCTTTTGATGAAAGACTATATTTTTTTTTTTTTTTTTTTTTTTTTTTTTTTGATAAATCAACTGAAACGAATTACATCTGAATGCACTGAATAATATTCGAACCAAACCTTTTTTCGACAATTCAAAAACCCCAAAAAGCAAAATAGACTGCCCTTCAAAAGGGTCTGTCTAAATTTGAATCAGACCATTTTTTAAGATGCTAATAAAGGGTCCGCCATCTAACGTTTTTTTTTTTTCAACTAGTGCTTATTTCGCGAATGGTAACACTTAGCTCATGTCTGATTTGACAGATAATTAGTTTTATCCTTCCGCTGAACGAATATGGTTTTGTATACGCTTGAACAACGCTGGGAAATATTGCGACATTACTTTGAAAATCATGGTAATGTTGCAGAATGTGTGCGAAAATTGCGTACGGATTTTGGAAGAAGAGAAGCACCGTCAGCCCCGTATGTTCGTTATCTTGTGAAAAAAGTGAAAAAAGAAACTGGCATCCTCATCGATAAACCAAAGCGTGAAAAGCCAAAAACAGTGCGTACACCCGAGAAAATTGCTGCTGTGGCAGAAAGTGTGCGTGAAGCGCCATCAACATCAATTCACCGTCGTTCTCAACAATTGAACATTTCGGAGACATCATTGAGACGAATTTTGCATAAAGACCTTGGTATGACGCCATACAAAGTCCAATTGGTTCAGGAGTTGAAGCCAACTGACCATCCAATGCGTTTTCGCTTCGCTAAGTGGGCCTGCGATCGACTTAGAGAAGATGCCGATTTTGCCAAAAAAATCATCTTTTCAGATGAAGCTCATTTTGATCTTGGCGGGTATGTAAACAAGCAAAATTGTCGCATTTGGGGCAAAAAGCCGATATACCCAAAACGAGTCACTGTTTGGTGCGGATTTTGGTCCAGAGGCATAATTGGGCCATTTTTCTTCGAAAATGAGCAAGGAGTGGCCATTACAGTCAATGGCGATCGTTATCGGGCCATGTTGAACGAATTTTTGTTCACAAAAATTGAAGAGGAGGATATTGGCAACATTTGGTTTCAACAGGACGGCGCTACGGGCCACACAGCCGAAGCTACACTCGATGTTTTGCGCCCTGTTTTTGAAGATCGCATTATCAGCCGCAGAGCTGATGTCGTTTGGCCACCGCGGAGCTGCGATTTGACACCGTTGGACTATTATTTGTGGGGTAAAAGATAAGTGTTACGCCGACATGCCAGAGACAATTGACGCTTTAAAGGACAATATTCGTGAAGCCATTGGTGAAATACAGCTGCCCACAATCGATAATGTGCTTAAAAATTGGACCGATCGTGTAGGCTACTGCATGGCCAGCCGAGGCAGCCATTTGAATGAAATTATTTTCCATTATTAACCGGAAGGATTGTACTTTCAAATAAAAAAAGAAATTTGAGAAAATATTCAGTAGTTTTTTTTTTATAGCATTTTCAAAAAAAAAAAAAGTTATTTGGCGGACCCTTTACCTGTCCAACACATTTTGAATTGAATTCTTACTATATACAACAAAATTCCATTTTTATTTCGAAAAAAAATACCTCAATCTGGCTACTTTGTCCTTAGCGTGATTTTTAATCGATTAAAGCGTTTTCTTTTATTTTTGTTTCTTGTCAAATCTGGTTGGAAGAAGATTTTTTGAGCGGATGATATTTAAAATAAATAAATAGGTGGCGCAACAGGCGGTAGACACCCTAGGCCTAGCTTCTCGCAACCATTCGTTTGTGTGAGTTTCTATTTTTGGGACGAATGGAAGGGACCTACAATTTTATGCCGAGTCCGAACGGCTGAATTGAGAAGCTTTTTCAGGACAGTTATACTCTCGGATGTTTGTCAGACGTTCGCGAGAGGTGGCGCAGTAGAAAAAAAAATGATATTTATAAAAATTAAATTAAATTAACTGGCAGGTAGGCAAAATAAGGAAACAAAAATTCCATAACGCGAAACCTACATTGGTGCCAAAAATATAAACCCATACGCAAACGAATGGTTGTGAAAAGTTTGGCCTAGGATCTTATATTTACCAGTTGCGCCAACTATTTTTTTTTAACTGGTAAGTCACTGCCTAATCGATAAATAATCGAGTGCATGTTATACATATAACTAACTAATTCAACTGGTGAAATTGAAATTGATCAAAAAATCGTTCGTGTTGAACATTTCAAAGTTCAGTCACCATCACAAAACAGATTCCCCAAGAAATAACAAAAACAAAACCAAAACAAAAATAATGCACAACGAAAGCTGTTGTTGGCAAACATTTTTTTTTTTTTTTTGTTTTTTTAATATTTAATCAATTTTATTATTCTGCAAAATTTTCAATGAGCAAAAATCACGTCACATTGTTAATGGTGTTTTTTTTACAACAGGTTATTTGGATAAAAAAAAAACTGCTCCAACTGGTTCTGAATTATGCTTGCCAATTAATTAAATTTTGAGCCGCTGAGGAAGTGAATGATTTTGACACTCGAGTAGAGGCGGGCTAACAAGCCAAAAGACAATAACACACGCAAAAATGTATACCAATCTCATAATTCACTTTCACTACTTTCACTCAATGTATATGAGATCGGTGTTTCTTTGTATTCGTTTGCATAAAAAATTCCTTCCAAAAATTTCGTAATAAACTTCTCGGACGATTTAACATAATTTGTTGCTACACAAGTCATGATCATGAATGAATAAATTGTAATAATGTTTGAGAAAAAAAAAAACAGACGTAAAACTATTTGTTTTTGTTCTATTTTTAGAATTCCGTTTTGGGATGTCCCCGACAGATACTGTCTAACTTGACGATGACAGGTTTCATGATTTATGTAAAGAGCACACTGAACTTCACAATAATTATGTTTTACAAAATTGTATATATGTTAACCATGGAATGAGACGATGATTGCCTTGGAAAAAATACCTCTTAACAGTCGGTGCAGTATATAGAGCAATGACATTTTATACCTGATAAAAAAGAAGTTATTGCTAAAATTAAATTTTGAGATACAGTTGGTCACTCTTTGAATGACGTCACTGTTGTGAGTATATTTATTTCCAATTCCCCTAATAAATATTCCTTCTTATGTGTCAATTGGACAAAAAAAAAAATTAACTTCGGCTCTTAGCATTGAAAGAAACTTGTTTCTGAAATATGATCGATCAGACTAAACACTAGCTCGGAAGCCCGGCTTTTGGGAAGCAAAACAGTATGAGCATATTGAAAATATAACTAAAATACGTCTGAAGACTGTCAAAATTGTCATGAAAACCGTCGTTCTGCAGTCAAAAAAATTAGTTATGCAACACGAATAAAGAACGCTAAACTACAGTCTTTCTGAAGTGGGAATATGTAGCAATAGCTTAGGCACTCAAACTTAAGAAAGCTGCTAAGCTTATATACTAACTCATCTGGAAAATGTATTCAAATGAAAGTAGGTATATCTGAGGAATGGAATCTCAGCATTATTTAACCAGTGCTCCAAAAAAGGGTCACCACCATCCGCCTGTTACAGAATTTAAAGATACGAGCTATAGAGAGCCATGTAGGTACAGTTTGACATCCTTGCCAAACTCATTCGCCTGAAACCTTATACATATACACCCTTGATATTAAATAAGGATGAAGGTTTCTCTGGGCTTAGAAGCCTATTGTTTTGAGTAGCAAAGCCCTGTCGTAAAGAAAGTCATTATCGAAGCCCCATTTTATTACGAAGAAGCATTCGAACTCTAACGAAAGCAGATGAAGATTTAATCGGCCGCTTTAATTTAAGAAGTGTTGTTCTTGATATGCGGTGTGCTCAGTTCATTTAACAGAGAAACAGTACAGTACTCTAAAAGAGTTCGGACTGGAACATAGAGCAACATGGTCAACAGCACTCCAGCCCTAATAGTATTCGCATCTTCAACCCAGATGTACAACGCAATAGATTATTAGCTGGCCTTATTTAAGGCCCGGATTTTCATGCATTAAAAAAAAAACAGGTTTTATGCGCATGACCATGCAGTGAAAAACCTCAAAATATGCCCTCAAAACTAAAAAAAATCCATTAAATTTGGGTTAGTTTTAATTGAACACAACAAAAGTGAGGAGCATTTTCACTATTCAGTCTCAAAAAAATAACAAAAATAATAATAACAAGGAACAATACTGCTATCACAAACATGTTTGCATTGGGAGTAGATGAAAATCAAGCACTAATATAATTTTCATAGTTTTCAGAAATTGTTTTTTTTTTCTAGTACATTCTTTTCTAGTACATTTTTGAGCTTCAGATTAATAATCTCGGCTAATTTGTAACCTGAACTACTACCCCTAAATTCATTTATTCTACTGCCCGCTGTTTCTAATTTATTTATTGAAGTTGTAATAAAACTGTAGGTAGACGAAATAAAAATTAAATCATTTTTTAGATGCGATGCGACTGAGTCATCAAATTCTTGGTCTTAATGAAAGCATCTGTGCTCATCAAGTTTGTTTATTTTTTTTTTTTCGAAATGTCTGCATAATATTGCACAGCTTCAATCCAAGTTCCCCAGCGAGTTACAATTGGTTGAGGTGGAAGACTTTACTCTGGTTCCATTTCGTAAAATAAAGTAACTCGCGACGCTTTTAAAAAAATATTTCATTACAACTGCTATAAAGTTGTCGACTTCTCCGAATCTTGTTCTTTTCGGTTCCGCAACCCTATGAAGGCCATGAGCCAAGCAGGTCAAATGCAGAACTTTTGGATAAAAATACGTTTATTGCTGCTGCTTAAGTTTTATGAAAAACTTGAGAAATATTCCAACATGCAAGCAAAAACTTAAAAATATGAAATATGCATTATATGCATTTATACCCTAAAATATGCATTTGCATGAAGTTTTATGCATTTGCATAGAAATCCGGGCCCTACTTATTATATTAAATTAAATTAGATTAGTCGGGATAACCGTATATAAAGGCTCTAGCACTGCGGCCTCTCTAAAGGAGACTATTATGCCTTCACTGGTGAGGTTCTAGAGCCATCTTTTTACTCCGCACACCGGAAAGACAAGTATCTTCTCTGGGGGTAAGTCAGCAATATTTGCTGAAGTAACGATTTCTTCACCAAGGACATTCTTTTGAGGCGGAAGAGAGCAGGACATTCCATCCGAATGTGAAGAGAGGTTTCATCACTCTCCATCCAGACATAGTCTACACATTGTTTATTTATTTATTTATTTGTAGGCTTGTAAGATAAGTAGAATGTTATCAAATAATTTTTGAAATCATTTTTCTTTAATATTGTTTCATTGCGAATTTACGTTTCATTACTATAAACAATTTTACTTTACAATTATGTGCATTTACTGTATTACATTCAATCTACAGTATATTATCTATTGCCTTGGTTAAAACCACGGATATCAAAGAAAAAACAAAACCCATTTAACGAAATTTAATTCAGGAATAAATGTGCCGCCAATTGTTTCTTAAAACACCCGAGGTCCCCAATTCGCACATTATTTTTCCAAATGCCGATTTTGATAACAAAACCAGTAAGACAATTATCTTCGACTATGCCGAAGCTCAAATACCCGGTACTATATTATTGTAAAATAAAAAAAATATTTTAGTATTAAAAAACTATATATTTGTATGGGAGGTATGGGTACTTTTTATTCGACCAAGCTAATTTTTTGTCAAAAATTTTTAAATATTATTAAAATAATATGTGCAAAGTTTAAACTTGATATCTTTACTGTAGCTATTTAAATTTAATTTTTAACATAAAAAGCTATATAAATCTGATATTTTTGTATGGGAGGTAGTAGTAGTTTTTATTCGATCTTGCTCATCTTCGAACTTAGCCTCAGTTTGGTGGATAAAAGCTTACATACCAAATTTCAAGTCGATAGCTCTTAAATTACGGCCGTAATCGTGCGGACAGACGGACAGACAGACAGACGGACATCGCTAGATCGACTAAGAAAGTGATGCTGATCAATAATATATATAGTTTGTCATACCTACAACGCCTCCTTATGGGCGTTACAAATGGAATGACAAAGTGAATATACCCTCACCACAGTGTGGTACCGGGTATAATGACCGCCGCCAGTGGCCCGCAGAATTCGGGATTCCTCGAAACTTAAAGGAATCATTTTTCATAAGGCTTACTTTGTAAGAAAATCATAGCTATACATTTTTTTATATTTGTTGCTATTTTGAATGTTAAGGTGCTAGTATACGGCATGTAGCAAGCCACATACGTATATGTAGCACAGACGTAATTTTTACGTCAGCGTATGGTCCCAATAGCTACATGCCGTGTACAAGCTCTCTTTGTGCACTCTCTGTTGACTTTAGTTTTTGCAATTTATTTACATTTAATCGAATTACATTATCAGCATATATTCTCGAGTTAACTAGCGGTTAATAGAAGGCGGCAATTACCTTCGGATTTCTTAAGGCAGGTACACATTTTAAAGGGATTTTAACGTAAAAAATCCAGTCGTTCCAAAAATACAAACGAATGGTTGTGAGAAAATGAACCTGTCGCGTCAACTATTTATTTATCAATAGGTTTTTGTTTTTATGACTATTCTATATAGGCTTAGAAAAATAATTTCATACACTCGTTTGACCGGTTAATAGGGAGTAAATACACCAGCCTTTGTAGATTGAGCCTGAACTACCAAAACTGTTTGCTAGCAAAGAAACAATAAAGAGCTGCTTCATTGGCCATGAAAAAACGTGGCAATTCATATCGGAGATTTACAATTTTTATGTACTTTTCTAAACTTTAGACGGTTTCTTTCAGAATTTAGTGTCAAAAAGCACATGCGTCAGATATGAATCAAATTGAATAAAATGTTGATTTCACAAAAAGGTTAAATAGGGTAATGGCGACCGAAGCCGTTTGACATCGAAATATGTGATTACAATGTGTCAAACGGAGTTTAAGATTAAATTTAAGTCAAAAATTATAAATGTCAGGCTTTCGACGTATAGTTATAGTAGTGTAATCTTAAGCTTAAGTTCGGAATAAAAATATGGCTTTGAACATGAAAGTAGTTTTTCTTCTCGTTTTTATGGCCAACATCTTGGGCATGGTGACATAAAACAATACAACACACAACACACTTTGGTAAAAACGGTTTTACATCAAAAGCTTGGTACATACTTAAAGTTCGTATATGTATTTAGTTTTCATTCATCAAGAATTGTAGTTCTATTAACGACATAGCTAATACAATTGTGAAATTGTATTTTTATTTTTTTTTTTTTTTTTTTTTCAGATCGTGAACACACTTTTTCTAATCTCTAGCAATACTAAAGCAAATGAAAAACAACTGCCAGTAATATTGACATTTGGTGAACTGTCACTTGTATTTTTCTATTACAATAGGGTTGGGGTATAATTTTTTTTTAATTATCTGACTTGCCGGAGCATTAAGATGCACGTTGACCTAAAAGGTCTATTGTAGGTACTTGTGGGGTATAATAGCAATAGTGTAAACGTTTGTTGTTGGAGCGCAAGAAAACTTCCCACTTTTACAATGACAACCTGTTACACCGAATCGTAAGAAATAAAATAAAATGTCTTACCTAAAATATTACAATTATATCACAGTTGTTTTTCCTAGGTTATCACAATTATTTTGTAAAATTTAGTAATAGTATTCGAACTATTTCAAAAGTACCGACTTTTATTTTTGCACAATCGCTCAAGAGCGCTCTACACCTACCACCACTTCACTGACAAAGAACGTGATTTCAGAATGTAAGTAGCTATAAAAAGCAAAAATCGATAGCTGATTGAAACCCCAGCGAATTATTACTCACCAGCTCCCAAGGAAGCAAAAAAAAATAAATCTTATCAAGACTTCTCCTCTGCAAGCATCACCACACCATACGAATCCCTAAGGTATACGACTAGCAAATTTCCATTGTCTATTGCGTCAGCTTCTTTGTATTTTCACAATCTGAAGATTAATTACTTCTATCACTTGTATAGACATCTAGATACAAGCTAAACATACATAAGTACTCTTATCGGGGATGCTTACAACAAACAATTAAAAATGAGTGATATTGTTTGTTTATATGAGTACGGGATTGCGTGTTGAACTATTGGAAGTTTTTTTTTTTTTGCACCAGCTTCATTGTCAAGTTTTTTCAAATTCCAGCAAGTCATTCTCATTCACAGAAAAAACTGGCGATAACAAATCAAGAGTACCGCCCGCACTCTTTCGAATTTTAATTGATGCTTTATTGAGATGGAATGCTCCTTTAGATTTGACATTAAAAACGCGGGAAATATTTTTTTTTGAATGCAGGAGCGGGAACACGTGTGAATTAACAGAGAATTTTGTTTAATGTTTGCAATAAACTGAAGTATACCACAGGCTTCATGACACGAAGTAGACTCGGTCGGTAATTGCTTCTCTCAAATGGACCGTGAAGAGTAGAGAAATTTTTTTTTATTTTTTTTTAATAATTCTTTCTCAATCAGGTGTGTTGTCTGTGCTTTTAATCTCGTTTTAAAGGCCATCAAGTTTGATTAAAAAAATTAATTTAATTAAAAATAAGCATCTGTTCGAGTTTATTTCTTTTTCTGACTAATATTCGTTAGGAAAAATTTGAATTAATGCACACGACTGCTTGTATGGTGATCTGATAATATGTAGTTAAAAAATTCCAAGAAAAGAAACACGCTCTGTTTTTGTTTAGAAATTAATTTAAATATTTCGCGTAGCTGGCATAGGTTATAATTATTGCATCCGTTATCGTTTCTTGTAAAAAAAAACAACAAGGCTTAAATTAAGTTCCTTAATCAGTATGGTTCAGAATGTTGATTCTTGGTAAGACCTTATGTAACAATTTGTTATCTTTTGTATTAAATTGGTCAATAAATGTCAATCAAAGGGTAATGAATGGTGAATTTGTTATCGGATATATGTAAGGGAATCAGTCTCTAATAAATAAGTTTATTAGGTTTTTTTGTTTTAAGAATTTGAGTTTTTCAATGAATACCTATTTCTTATCAGGCAATTAACAGAAATCAGCAAATAAATTAGCTTGTTTATACCAATTTCGTGAAAATAAAAGTTCTAAGCTAACGCGCGTCGTATAGAGACCGTTGACAGGACCTTAATATATTGACATGTCATTAGCAATTGTAATGGGAACGAGTTAATGGGGCGGCTGGATGAATCGATTAATTATATAATAAACAATTTATTTTATGACAGAATATTTTTAGAATCAATTGGGGGAGAAAACAATTACTATTATAAAAATGTTGAATATTGTTGACTGCATTTGATTTAAGGACCATTCACATGAGAACGACCAACTACCTACGAACGAACGAATATTCGCAAGTTTTGACAGTCCGTTCACATGAACACTTTTCTATGTCGCGGCAGTTCGCGAATTTCAGCCATCAGTTTCTACGCGCAATGTCTAGTTTGAGGTTAAGTTCGAACGAATGTTTTATTCGCTAGTTTGTGGAACGCGAATTAAATGATGTGGATTGCGAATAAACTTGGGCGCCATTTTTGTAACTATGCTTTGTAGAAGGGTCGCAAATCTTGCTGGTAAAGCAATCCCGGCTAAGGGCTGCTTCACACGACGGCATAGTACAAATTAAAAAAAAATCAAAATAAATAATTTCAAACTCTAAATTTAAACAAAATCCCGATCTAAGGCGGAAAGGAAACCGTCTGGATTGGGAGTCCATAATGTTGGCGAAAGGACTCCTTGGCCACCCTCCCCATCCATGTAGATACTATGGCCGATAGTCTATCGTATCTACCCTAAATTAGTCGCGTGCATCTCCTCCGCGACCTACGCCATCTACGGGTTGTTCAAAAAAATTTAAGCCAACATTTTTAGTTACTTAAATTTCAAATTTTAATTATAAAATTAATCATCATTAATCATTAAACAAAAAAAATAATCTAAATATTGATTTATAAAAACAAAAATAAAAACTAAAACTAAAAATTGAGGATTTTTACTATGTGTGTGTTAAACTTAAATTTGTGTTAAGAAAAGAAAAGAGATCAAAAATGTACCTTAAATTTTGTTGATATCCGTGCGCACGAATTCTTGAAGGTTTTAAAAGTATGTTAGGAATTAAAATAATTAAATAATAATTACATAACACAAAATTAATATTAGCAACAACACAAACTAAAATGAAATGAAAACGGAAATAACAATAACAATAATAAAAAAAAAAAACTTAAACTCTAACACTATATTAATTTAGATCACTATTAATTATTCCCTTTGTTTTCCCCCCTTTTTCCTTTTTCTTGTTTTGCAGCAATTTGTATCCTGCACTGTTTATGTTATTTTTTTTTTTTTCTCTAACTGAGCTTTATTTTTGGTCCACTCCCATAGGTAAGTTTTAACCTTTTCTTCGTTTTCTTTTTCACCTTTGTTTGCTCTTTCTTTTTGGGTTTTATTATTAAGCCAAAATGAAGGTATTCAAAAACGCTTCAGTATAGAAGAGGAATTACTATATATGTATAAGATTAAAAAAAATAA